>JAKWJD010001757.1:6115587-6215587 GCA_027705065.1 Solanum peruvianum | reverse complement strand
TGATCAAGCAAGAAATTCCCAAGCCTTGTTCTCCTCTTTCTCTTCTCTCTCGTTCGACTTTCTTTCCCTTAGTCTTGTTCTTTCTATTTTCTTTATTCAAACCCTCTTTCTTTTACCCTAATTCACATATAATTAAGAATAAAGATGGCAATAATAGCCCACTAATTAACTTAGGGTTACCTCTTTTAACCCCCAAGTAATTAGACTTATTAATATTAACCCTCTAACTTTATAATTAAGGAAAGAATAGTCCAAAGCGTCCCTTAAAACTTAACCAGAAATCCGACTCCAACTGGGATTACGCAACCTGTGACGGGCCGTCGTGCCTGCGACGGTCCGTCACACAGGTCGTCGTAACGATCAGGACTCTATTTTTCACCAAGGATTCTGTGACGGTCCGTCACACCTGTGACGGTCCGTCCTGCAAGTCCGTTACGAAGTTCAGAGAGTCGATTTTCAGTACCCAATTTCAGAATTCCTAAGTATATTGAAACGAGACCCTGCGACGGTCCGTCGTGCCTGTGACGGTCCGTCGTGGGGTCCGTTGCCTCAGCCAATTTTCCAGAAATAAAATCTGCTGCTCAAAACGACTAAACGGGTCGTTACAATAGATACCAATTTACCCATCGTTCGTCCCCGAACGATCAAAAGAAGAAAACAATGGCGAAAAGGAGTACCTGAATCTGTAAACAGATGTGGGTATTTTTCTTGCATATCTGCCTCCTTCTCCCAAGTAGCCTCTTCGACCGGTCGATTCTTCCATTGAACTTTGATGGATGCAATCTCTCTCGACCTCTACTTGCGAACTTCTCTATCTAATATAGCAACCGGTTCCTCCTCATAAGTCAAATTCTCGTCAAGTAAAACTGAATCCCAACGGATGATGTAGTTTCCATCCCCATGGTATCTTTTCAACATGGACACATGAAATACCGGATGCACTCCGGACAGCCCTGGAGGTAAGGCTAATTCATAAGCCACCTCCCCTACTCGCTTTAGTACCTCAAATGGTCCAATATACCTTGGACTTAACTTACCTCTTTTGCCAAACCGCATCACCCCTTTCATGGGTGAAACCTTCAACAAGACTTGTTCACCCTCCATGAACTCCAAGTCTCTAACCTTTCGGTCTGCATACTCCTTTTGTCTACTTTGCGCCGCTAGAAGCTTTTCTTGAATAGACTTCACTTTCTCTAATGAATCCCTCAAAAGATCAGTACCCCAAGGTCTAACCTCGAATGCATCAAACCAACCAATGGGAGATCTACACCTCCTCCCATACAATGCTTCAAATGGAGCCATATCAATACTGGAGTGATAGCTATTATTGTATGAAAACTCCGCTAAGGGTAAGAAGATATCCCAATGGCCACCAAACTCTATCACACATGCACGAAGCATATCTTCCAACACTTGAATCGTTCTCTCAGACTGACCATCGGTATGAGGATGGAACGCAGTACTAAGGTCCAACCTAGTACCCAATTCCGCATGCAATGTTTTCCAAAACTTAGAGGTGAACTGTGTACCTCTATCGATATAATGGAGAGTGGAACCCCATGCAATCGGACGATTTCTGAGATATAGATCTTGGATAACTTCTCGGCATTGTAAGTCACCTTGACCGGAATGAAATGAGCAGATTTAGTTAACCTATCAACAATCACCCAAATAGAGTCATACTTACCCATTGTCTTTGGAAGACCAACCACAAATCCATTGCAATTCTCTCCCACTTCTATTCAGGAATGGGCATTCTCTGAAGTGTTCCTCCGGGCCTTTGGTGTTCATACTTTACTTGTTGACAGTTTGGACATTTGGCAATAAAGTCAACAATATCACGCTTTATTCTACTCCACCCAAAAGTGTTACTTTAGGTCACGATACATCTTGGTTGCACCCGGATGTATAGAATACCTTGAGCTATGAGCCTCTGTCAAAATAGTGTTGATCAAATCATCGATGCGGGGTACACATACCCTTCCCTTAATCCTCAAAACACCTTCCTCGTCGATTGTTGCTTCTTTAGCCTCTCCTTGCAACACTTTATCTCGAATCCGGATCAATTTCTCATCATCAAACTGCTTCCCTTAATCTTGTCAAGGAAGGAGGATCTTGCCTCCACACAAGCTAACAATCCTCCCTTCTCATTTACTTCTAACCTCATAAGGTCATTAGCCAAAATCTGCACTTCTCTAGCCAATGGGCGTCTAGAAGCTTGCAAATGAGCTAGACTTCCCATGCTTCCCGCCTTTCTACTCAAAGCATCTGCCAAAACTCACACTTAGAGAACTTAGCATAAAGCTTTTTCTCCCTCAACATTTCCAATACCATTCTCAAATGCTCCTCATGTTCCTTCTTACTTTTAGAGTATATCAGTATATCATCAATAAATACGATCACAAAGAGATTCAGATATGGCTTAAAAATCCCGTTCATCAAGCTCATGAACGCAGCAGGGGCATTCGTAAGACCAAAGGACATCACCACAAATTCATAATGTCCATACCTAGTTCGAAAAGCAGTCTTTGGCACATCCGCTGCCCGTATTTTCAATTGATGATAACCGGATCTCAAGTCGATCTTCGAGAAGACACAAGCACCTTGTAGTTGATCGAATAAGTCATCAATGCGAGGAAGAGGATACTTGTTCTTAATCGTTACCTTGTTCAACTGCCGGTAGTCTATGCACATCCGAAAACTCCCATCCTTCTTCTTCACAAACAAAACCGGAGCACCCCAAGGAGATGCACTTGGTCTAATGAAGCCCTTGCTCAACAACTCTTGAAGTTGGGCCTTTAACTCTCTTAACTCCGCGGGAGCCATTCTATAAGGAGGTATAGAAATGGGGCGAGTACCCGGTTCAAGATCGATACAGAAGTCAATATCCCTATCTGGTGGCATACCAGGAAGATCTGCAGGGAACACTCCAAAAACTCACGGACTACCGAAACCGACTCAATCGAGGGTACTTGAGTAGTGTCATCCTTGACATGTGCCAAGAAAGCTAAGCACCCTTTACTAACCATTTTCTTAGCACGAAGAAAGGAGATGATACGCACCGGATTGGAAGTGTAGTCCCCCTCCCACACTAACGGGTCTGTCTCAGGCTTGGCTAATGTTACCGTTTTAGCATTACAATCCAAGATCGCAAAATTCGGAGAAAGCCAAGTCATACCCAGAATTACATCAAAGTCAACCATTTCTAAGATAACCAAATCTACATAAGTGTTGCTCCCCACAAAGTTCACCAAACAAGACCTATATACCTTTTCAACCACCACAGACTCACCCACCGGAGTAGAAACACGAATAGGCATATCAAGTAATTCACAATGTAAATTTAGACCATTAGCAAATGATGAAGATACATATGAAAACGTGGAGCCAGGGTCAAATAATACAGATGCCATACAATCACAAACCAAAAGATTACCTGTGATAACAGCATCAGACGCCTCCGCTTCAGATCTCCCAGGGAAAGCGTAACAATGGGCCCTATCACCAGTCTGTCCGTTGCCCCTACCATGTTGTGTCGTAGTGGCTCCAGTTTGCCCATCACCTCTGCCGTTGTGGTGACCACCATTACTTCGACCACCACGTCCTCCAGAAAAGCGGCCTCTACCATGACCACCTCTACATCTAGCTATTGGGGGTCTGTAACTCTGTTTTGGACAGTTCCTCCTAATATGTCCAATCTCCCCACATCCATAACACTCTCTGGAGTCAGGCATAGGTCTCTCGGAGTAGTGTTGACCGTTCTGAGGTGGACCCCCAACTACAGTCTGTAGTGAAGACTGAATTGGTCGAACTGAGTAACCTCCGGAACCCTGTCCTCTAGTGTAAGAACCATTAAATTCACCTCCCCTTCGAAACCTTTTTAATGTCGATGCCGTGGTGAAGTCATCTTGCTTCACTCCCTCTACCTCTATCACGAAGTCTACCACTTCTTGGAATGATTTTGCCGTAGCCGCTACCTGTAAGGCCGAAATCCGCAACTCTGACCTCAACCCCTTTACAAACCGACGAATCCGCTCTTGTGGACTGAAACAGAGTTGAGTGGCATACCTTGATAAAGCACGAAACTTAGCCTCATATGCATTAACCGACATCCTGCCTTGCTCTAGGCTCAAGAATTCATCTCTTTTCCTATCCCTCAAAGTCCGTGGGATGTACTTTTCCATAAACAAGTTAGAGAATGTTACCCAAGTCATGGGTGGTGCCTCTGATGGTTGACACTCAACATGTGACCGCCACCACATTTTGGCGTTCCCTTGAAACTGATAACTCACGAACTCCACGCCAAACCGTTCTACGATACCCATCTTGTGTAGTAGCTCATGACAATCAACCAGGAAATCGTAAGCATCCTCAGATTCTGCACCCTTGAAGACTGGAGGTTTCAATTTTAAGAACTTACTGAAAAGTTCATGCTGATCATTTGTCATTATAGGCCCAGTAGTCAGACGTGGAAATGTGCCTATCTCCAATAATGCATCCATGCGGGGAGCCATAGCAGCCGCATGTCGTATCTCTGAAACCGGAGGTGTTGGTGCAGAAACCATTGGAGGTGCCTGACCCTGATCAGATATCCCGCTAAGATAAGCAAGAACCTGAGTGATCATCTCTGGGGTAGGTTGGGGTGGCAATTCCTCATTTTGCACTTGTTCATTCTCCCCTTCCTCACCCTCTCTTATCACCTCTTCGGTCGGTGGGGGAGTCACCGCCCTAGTATCAGATGGGCTAGGGGCTCGTCCTCTCCCTCTAGAGGATGTCCTCCCACGACCTCTTCCACGGCCTCTTACCGCTGCTCTTCCTCGAGCCACAGCCCCAGTGGCTGGCTCAGACGTTTCTTGTCGTGCCGTTGTTGCTGCTGGTGCGGTCGTTGCTCTAGTTCTAACCATCTGCGAAATAGAGTGAAGATGGTCAGATACCAATTCGTATCACCTAGATACCAATTGGACTCAAGTAGTAGCACGAAAGAAAGAATGAAAGAATGGAATTTTCCTAAAGTCCTATAGCCTCTCAAAGAAAAGTAAAGGCGTCCCCCTACCGTTCCTTAAGACTCTACTAGACTCGTTCTTGTGTGATGAGACCAATGAACCTAATGCTCTGATACCAAGTTTGTCACGACCCAAATCGGGGTCGCGACTGGCACCCACATTTACCCTCCTATGTGAGCGAACCAACCCATCTAAACCTTAACATTTCAAGATATATCAACAGAAAATAATGCGGAAGACTAAAACTCATTAAAATAAACAATTCAAAACTATTATTATTATCCCCAAAATCTGGAAGTCATCATCACAAGAACATCTATCCTCAAATTACTAAACTAAAAACGTCTAAGAAGCTAAAACAAATAAAAGCTAGTCCATGCCGGAAGTTCAAGGCATCAAGACTTGAAGAAGAAGATCCAGTCCAAGCTAGACGCATTAGCTCACCCTGAATTTCCGAAGGTAGTGAAGACTGGCTAGATCTACTGTTGAGTTGAAGTTGACAGAACGTTTGTTGCATTCCACAAATAACAAAGAAGAAAACATAAAAGTAGGGGGTCAGTACAACCACAAGTACTGAGTAGATATCATCGGCCAACTCAAAATAGAAAACAGTATATATCAGTTAATATTATAAATCAACTATAAACTCAACATGTAGCATCAACAAGTACCATCAAGTTCATCCATGAGGGCTCAAGCCTCAATACCATACTCATTTGGGAATTAAGTTTATTAGATTGAGTATATTTATCATAATTCAAGATTCATTACCTTTCTTCCTCTTGTGTCGGTACGTGACACTCCGATCCCCTACCACTATGTGTCGGTACGTGACACTCCGATCCCCTAATTCTACGTGTCGGTTCGTGACACCCGATCCCCTATATGTGTCGGTACGTGACGCTCCGATCCCCTATATGTGTCGGAACGTGACACTCCGATCCCCTATACGTGTCGGTACGTGACACTCCGATCCCCTAATTCTACGTGTCGGTTCGTGACACCCGTCCCACTAATACTATGTGTCGGAACGTGACACTCCGATCCCCTATATGTGTCGGAACGTGACACTCCGATCCCCTATACGTGTCGGTACGTGACACTCCGATCCCCTAATTCTACGTGTCGGTTCGTGACACCCGTCCCACTAATACTATGTGTCGGAACATGACACTCCGATCCACTAACCTCATTCTATCCGTTCATCAAGCCTTCTCTATACCAAGGCATCATCAATCCCATTACTTTAATTCATCAAGCCTTCTTTTATACCAAGGCATCATCATTAATAAGTAGATTAAAGTTTCTTTCAAGATTTGGGATTCAATAGTTTTCATCATGCTTGTTTTATCAAAATCACATAATCATATTCATGCAAGCATACAATTAAGCATATAGACAGGTTTACAATACTACCAATACATATCATTCGCTATTAAGAGTCTACTACGAATAGCATGAAAACCATAACCTACCTCCACCGAAGACTAGTGATCAAGCAAGAAATTCCCAAGCCTTGTTCTCCTCTTTCTCTTCTCTCTCGTTCGACTTTCTTTCCCTTAGTCTTGTTCTTTCTATTTTCTTTATTCAAACCCTCTTTCTTTTACCCTAATTCACATATAATTAAGAATAAAGATGGCAATAATAGCCCACTAATTAACTTAGGGTTACCTCTTTTAACCCCCAAGTAATTAGACTTATTAGTATTAACCCTCTAACTTTATAATTAAGGAAAGAATAGTCCAAAGCGTCCCTTAAAACTTAACCAGAAATCCGACTCCAACTGGGATTACGCAACCTGTGATGGGCCGTCGTGCCTGCGACGGTCCGTCACACAGGACGTCGTAACGATCAGGACTCTATTTTTCACCAAGGATTCTGTGACGGTCCGTCACACCTGTGACGGTCCGTCACACCTGTGACGGTCCGTCCTGCAAGTCCGTTACGAAGTTCAGAGAGTCGATTTTCAGTACCCAATTTCAGAATTCCTAAGTATATTGAAACGAGACCCTGCGACGGTCCGTCGTGCCTGTGACGGTCCGTCGTGGGGTCCGTTGCCTCAGCCAATTTTCCAGAAATAAAATCTGCTGCTCAAAACGACTAAACGGGTCGTTACACATTTTCCAAAACTTTTGCCCCTACCAAACATGAGAAAATTGGAAAACAATTTCCAGAAAATGTTTTCCTTCATACCAAACACACTCTTAGTCTCAACGTTCGGAAATTCGATATAGACAATATACTTTGTGGTTCTTATTTTTTTCTTCTTTTTTTGATAAGCATATTTGTAAATGTATTTGTGATTCTTCATTTTATTAAAAAAAAAAAGTTTAAAAACGATTTTATATATAAGCTCAAAATATATACAAAATTTCTTGAAATTCTTTTCTTTCTCTATTTTCTATTAAGAAAAATAATTATTTTTTTCTTTCACTTATAAGATTATTACACGAGTACCTATAGAAGATTTAAAACTTTTAAGTGATTATAAATAATAAATAATATATAAATTAAAAAACTTTTAAAGAAATAATTGAAATGGAAGTACAATTTATGCGTAAATTTTATTAGAAATATATAAACTCAATTTATATGAAAAAAATTAAAATCGCGCATAGCGCGATCAAATTCACTAGTTATGTAGAAATTAGAATTCTTAAAGAAAATCATATATAAGTACATCGGTAATTCTAAAGATATACTAGATAATTGAAGGCTCGTTAACGGACCAATATAATTAATTATTTTTTTCAATTTTAAGTTAAAAAAATTATCCCCTTTTAATTAATTATCCGGTTGTGACCTAATTTTATATTTTATAATTTATAATTTGTGTGTACAAAGAAAATGTTAGGCTGGTCTCCTATTTATTTTATTTTATTTTATTTTATTTTTAAAAAAAAGAAACATGTGCTAATTTGTGGTAGGTAAGGACTAAGGACCCAGGATGGTTACTATACTATATACATTCTTTTTTACTCACTAATCGAATTTTATATTTATATTTAAATTCGATAAAATTTATAAATTATCGATTTTATTTTTAAGATCATATTTTAAACGATCTTTCTTCCATTCCTATTGAAGAATTTAAATACAAACTTTTTTTAATTAAAAAAGAGTTACAAATTCTATCATAATTTATATTTGATCCCCTTTTATTTTTTAAGTGCTTTTTTTTTTCTTTTAATTTTTTTTGATGTAAAAGATTTCACATGCCTCTTTTTCTCTTCTATTTTCCACATAGCAACTTCCAAATTAGATGTCAATAAAGATGTTTGGAAGAGACTATATGTTTCTTCCTTTAGTTAATTTTCTTCACCTCTATGTTTTACTAAATTGATAAGTATATTTAGCTAGATGTTAATTCCAATTTTCTTCACCATTTTCTTCTTGGTATACATGATAAATCTTAATTATAAGAGTCGTTTAATAGACTGTATACTTCGATAACTATTGAAAAGACAAAAAAGTGTAACAAATAATTTGTCTTTAATTCTATTTTAATTATATAAATTTATGAGTAATTTAATATAATATTCCTAAAAACGTGAATAATTAACTTGAGATAATGAAGTAAGAAGTGATTCAAGATTTTAAATTAGGTCAATGCAATATTGTTGTGTAGTAGACTAGTAGTATCCAAATTAGGTCCACCAAAAGCTTGATTGATTATCCAAATCTTTGGTTCATAAAAGCAGAATCATTGAATCTTTCAGGAAAAAGAAAAAGATTAAAAAAATTGATACATAGTCCTTTCCAAGTTCATATTATATGATATTTTTAGTTTGAATATTTTATTTGAAATATTTTCTTATATAATTGTTAAAAATAGTTTTTCTTTGAAATTAATTATATAAATAAATACAGTTTTATATACAATATAATAAATTAAATTAAGAGACATTAGTAATTAGTTAAGAGTAATTTAATAAAAAAATATATCTTACTTTTTAGGGATATATAACTGAATTTCTTAAAGATTATGTTCAAGCAAAAACTTTATTTCAAATGGTTTCATAAAGAATGACCTCCTTTTATTTTTAATTTGATTAATAAGAAATAATTTTATTTTTCTAAAAAATATTTTAATTACAATTCTTGACGTAACATATTTAAAGTCACGAGATTTAAAAATATTTTGATACATTTAATACGATTTTAATTTATACCAAATATTTTTCTTATTTTTTATATTTTATATCAATTTAAACTAGATTATTTTTTTAAAATCGAGAATGTCGGCAACATCTCATCATTATCTCCCACTAATTAACCTTGACACTATTACATTAATCAACATAAATAGTTCCAAGTGTAATTCTAGTAAATACTATTAATAATTTTAGAACTCAATTATTATTATCTAAAATTGATATCTAAAATTGATAAAATTAAAATTTTGATTTTGTAAATAAAGAAATTGTATTCGTAGTTACGAATATTTTTTTAATAATAGTGTATTTTCTTGTGATGCACTATTGTTGAGATGCTTTCTTATAATGGAAGGTATACACTTAAAAATTTATATCCACCAACAAGAAGTCGATATAATTGTAATAAAAGAATATTTACTCGTGATTAGTTTATTTCTTTCTATGAAGAAGAATTTGTTGACGATTCAAACCAAATATAAGACATAATATTGTATGATGAAAATTATGAAAGAGAAAATATAATCAATTAAGATTATTTCTACGATTTGAGCTCCAAGTTTAACGGAAACAATAACATTTTAAATATTTAAACTTCAAATTAAAATGATTTACTATAGTTCTATATCTAGAATTTAAAAAAAAAAAAACTTGAATCTAGGAGAACATTTTCGGTAAATAAAAGATTTGAATCTATAATTTCAAACTTGAAAAGTTTACTTTCAAATTTTGAATAATTAACTACTTTATGATTCATTGAGACTTTTTTCTTAAAAAAAAATTACTTGTTGGAGGAAAATTCAACACAAGGAAGATTCTTACTTATAACATTCAAGAAAAATAATAAAGAGATTCAAGGTTGATTTTATTTTGTTTTTAACTAAAGGAAAGATCACAATTTATAAAGTATCAACATCGATTCACTACTAAAAAATCATTATTTTTTACTAAAAAAAATTTCATGTGTTACTTTCACAATATTTTGATTGAATTGGTGGGAAATGAAAAAACAATTGAAGTTTTCATACTGAAATTAGAATTTTTCTCATTATTTCAATGAAAAATTATTTTTTCACCATGCATTTTTACTATACAAAATTTTCACTGATTCGCGACAGAATTTTTATATCTCTTATAATGATTTATAAGTCAGTCATATCAAAATCTATTCAAGTAAAGTCAAAAAAGTAGTTCACATGTAAAAAGATCAAGCTAATAAAACGTCCAAATTCAAACTTATACAAATCAAGATCCATGATCAAAGGAATAGTATCTTGGAATTATCTAATGTTACTTAAGCAAAAGCTCATTTTATAAAACAGAAATCTTTTGATAAGAAAAAAAGTTAGAAAAAAGTATGGGGGAAAATATTATATGAAAAGTTGAAGACTATTACAAAATGGGAAAAGTTCAAAATTTCTGGCTAAAATTTCGACACCTACTTTTGTAAAAGAACACTGAAAAAGAAAAATATTGAACTTGATAAGTCGTGTGAGATGCACTCCAACTTATTTGTATTATGTTAGGTAAGATATGTATGTCTACTTGATCAACTTTATACAAATTTAAATATTTATTTATTTCCACCCAAAGTCGGAGTGCCTAGATATCAACTGAAACCAAGTAAAATGATACATTTACGAATCGTGTTCAAAAAGTGAATAAACTTTATCCATTTTGGTTAAAACATGATATTTAAAATATGTTTTACGTTGTGAAATTTCATAATGTAAATGTGAATATGAGTATATTGTTGCTAGAAAATATACATATCAGTGTGAAATCTAAACATTTGTATTTGCAGGTCCACAAATAAGCTGACATCAATATGTATTAGTATATCTTAATGTATATTAATGTATACTATGTATATTTATTTAATGAAGAATAGTAACTTAAATAAGATGTGTTAGAGGCTGCCTTCTCACAGCTGTTGTGTATTTGTTGAGGCAAATTTAAGCTAGATAATGTGTATACATTATAAAACTATGAGTGTATACACTGATATATCTGAGTGTGTATTTTATTTTAGTTACTATCTCATCACACAACTCTTGGACAATATGTGTGTAGCCCACTTCAGCTAGAAGAAGGCAGTTGTTTGTCGAAAAAATTTAATTTATTTTAATTTATTATTCTTACATATATATATATATATATATATATATATATATATATATATATATATATATATGAGGTATATTTGTGTAGATCTTCTTGCAGTAATCGTTTTTCTTCAACAAATGGTGGCAACTTAAATAACATGTTATCACTGAGCCTATTTAAATTGATTTGTTTTAAGTGTTTTAGATTAAAATAGTTTTAAACATTTTTGGAGTGTTTAAATAATTAAAAAACTACTTACACACACTTACTTTTAAATTAAAATTATAAATAAGTCATACGTTAGAATTTTCAACTTAATACCTTTAACTTATATATCGAAAGTCATAAGATAATCCAAACAAACTCTAAAATATACGTCATATTTTGAGAAATAAATTGACGGGCTACGCAAAACTGATGAATAGTTATGTTGTTTGTCAAAAGATATTACTTAGTGTATCCACGATTGTATAAAATTCAATCCAAATTAAAAAGAAATTAACCAAACTGATTAAAAAGTTAATTTTATTTGAATTTGATTGGGAAAATGCACAAGTACCCCCTTAAACTATGATCGAAATCTCAGAAACACACCTAAACTAAACTAAGATCCTATAACCCCTGAACTTATTTTTTTGTAACTTTGTGCACCTTTTTTGTTTATGTCGCATCCAAATATCTCTCACGCGCGCCTCAATTGTGTGGAGTCACGGAGTCTGCCACGCAAGACAAAAGGTGCAAAAAATTACAAATATAAAAAAGTACAGGGGGTAATGGAACCTTAGTTTAGTTAAGGCTTGTCTTTGATTCGGTTTACATTTTGTTTATGTGGCATCCAAATATCTCCCAATTTGATTCGGTTTACATTTTGATAAAACAATAACATTTGATTTGATTTTGTTAAAAATAAAGAAATAATATAATAGATTCGACAAATTATACGCATATTTTTTTTATAATTACATGTGCATAATATATTATTTCTATGAATAACATAAAAATATTTTGTATATATTCATCAAAATCCATTTACCATTTATGAAACCAAAAAAGCCCAAAACAAAGAGTATTTTGAACAGGTATCTTTTTTTATGGGAAACTTACATAAATATACTATAATAAAAAATATTTATCATTTATAGCAATAACATTTTTTTTTTCACATGATCACTTTTAATTCATTTATTATACAAGTTTAATACATATTACAAAAAACAATTTATTATTCACATATAATACAGGTTTTAACGATGAATAATATATTTATCGCATATTTTAATACACTTATAATACAATATGTCAAATTTTTACCAAACAAACTGATATATTTCAAAAAACGATTATAATTCATATATATTGCATACATAATTCACTTTTAACTCATATTACAAATTTAACATAGTATTGCTATAAATGATAATAAATTAAAAGTATTGCTAAAATAAGTAATTATTTAGTAAAATGTATTAATTTATGTAATTTTTCCTTTTTTTTTATTCCTTCACCTTGTCTGTTGATTTTATTTTTGTGCATGATTTAATCAAATCGAACAAAAAATCGATAACAATCAAATTGATAAATATTTATTATATTTGTTTTGATCTAGTATTAATAATTTAAAAACTAATTAAATGTAATGTATCAATAATGTATAAACAATGTATAATCATTATAAATGATGTATAAATATGTATCAGAGATGCAATACATCTATATACAATGTTTATACATTAAAATAAACATTTTTCAGTTCCAACCAACTCAAATCTCCTTTAAATGGTCCAGAAATTTAGATATGAGCTCTCTCAAGTACGTTTCAACTATTTTGATATAGTATTCACTTAAAATGAATATTTTTTTTCGAATTATTTCTCAAAATAAAGGTAATTTTTAATAGCAACGATTAGCATCAAACCAAGTCTATTTCATGACACAAAATTAATTTATCATTAGACTGTTGATAATTTTTTACTAAATACTAAGTTATTGTTATTTACACTTTTCGATTGCAAATTTTCACATTAAAATTGACCAAATCTTGCAATTTTTCTTGAAAAGAAAATTTAAAAAAACAACAAATATCCATCGATTTTTCTTGAAAGTAATTTTTAAAAATAACTCTAAACTTTTATTAAAAATAATCGAAGAAATTTCATAGGTTTCTTTTTTCTAAGAAAATAATATAAAGAGATTCATTAATTTTTCAGAAATATGGATGCAATTTCTTTTATACTATACAATTATAGTGTATCTAAAATAGAACTATCTTTGTGTACACCATCATAAGAAATAAATTAATTAAAATCTAAAAAATAAATACACATTATTATTGATTTGAATAGTGTAAATCAACAACCAAAGCGTCTGGTGTAGCGGTTGGGAATGTTCTTTTCTTAACAAAATGTTTCATTTTCGAGCCTTAGATATGAAAATGTTCACCAAGAGCGCTATCCTCCTAATGTGTTCCCATTTGAGATGAATCTAAGATAGTCATACTCCAACACGAACATCAAATACTTAACGAAAAATTTAAAAAAAATCGTGAAAATCAATATGCATTATATGTATTTCATAATTTGTATAACAATTATATAATGTACATGTATCATTTAAAAAATTACGTATCAAATGATGATTTAGATATACTTGTCAATAGCTAATATACATCACCCTTGTTTATCGACAAAAGTGCATTGCATATATATTATTGTATAGCAATACAATTTTTTTTAGAATGAAAGATGACAATGTTTATTCAATCTTGATCCAACATGGAGGTAGATTTAATGAAATCTTAATTCAAAAAGATAAGCACATAATAAATGAAATTGAATATACAAATTGATATCACCACAATTGAATATCACAATTCAGAGATATCAATTTGTATACTAAAATAATTTTGAGAAAATAGCAAACTTATGCTATTTAATTATCTACTATAGCTAATGTTTGTTTATATTATCATTCATAGCCATTTAATTTAGGTAATTATGTTTTTCAATTAGTCTTATTTGTAATCATTTACAACACTATTTTCCTTATGTATGAATGTGTAACGACCTGTTTAGTCGTTTTGAGCAGCAGATTTTATTTCTGGAAAACTGGCTGAAACGACGGACCCCACGACGGACCGTCATGGTCACGACGGACCGTCGCAGGGTCTCGTTTCAAAACACTTAAAAATTCTGAAATTGGGTACTGAAAATCGACTCTCTGAACTTCGTGACGGACTTGCAGGACGGACTGTCACAGGCGTGACGGACCGTCACAGACCCTTGGTGGAAATTTGGGTCTCTGAACCTTGCGACGACCTGCAGGATGGACCGTCGCAGGCACGACGGCCCGTCACAGGCACGACGGCCCGTCACAGGTTGCGTAATCCCAGTCTGGGTCGGATTTCTTTACACGTTTTAAGGGACGTTTTGGACTATTCCTACTTTAATTATAAAGTTAGAGGGTTAAGGATTATAAGTCTAATTACTTGGGGGTTAAAAGAGGTAACCTTAAGATAATTTGTGGGTTATTAGTGCCATCTTTCATTCTTAATTATATACTAATTAGGGTAAAAGAAAGAAGGTTTGAATAAGGAAATAGAAAGAGCAAGAGAGAGGGAGAGTCGATCGAACGAAAGAGGAGAAGAAACGCTGCTTGGGAAATTGCTTGCTTGATCAATTCTTCGGTGGAGGTAGGTTATGGTTATTTTACGATATTCGTAGTAAACTCTTAATAGAGAATGATATGTATTGATAGTATTGTAAACCCTGCTATGTGCTTAATTGTATGCTTGCATGAATGTGGTTATATAATTGTGATTATATAAGCATGATGAAGTTATTGAATCCCAAATCTTGCAAAACCCTAATCTCTTTGAGATTGATGATCTTGGTATGAGAAAAGGCTTGATGAACTAAAAGTAATGAGATTGATGATGCCTTAGTATAAGAAAAGGCTTGATGAACTAAAGTAATGAGAATGATGATGCCTTGGTATAAGAGAAGGCTTGATGAATTGATAGAATGAGATTAGTGGATCGGAGTGTCACGTTTCGACACATAGAATTAAGGGATCGGGTGTCACGAACCGACACGTAGTATTAAGGGGACCGGGTGTCACGAACCGACACATAGATTTAGGGGATCGGGTGTCACGAATCGACACGTAGATTTAGGGGATCGGGTGTCACGAACCGACACGTAGATTTAGGGGATCGGGTGTCACGAACCGACACGTAGATTTAGGGGATCGGAGTGTCACGTTCCGACACATAGTAGTAGGGGAGCGGAGTGTCACGTACCGACACAAGAGAAATAAAGATAATGAATCTTGAAAGATGCTAATATACTCAATCTAATGAACATATTTCCCAAATGAGTATGGTATTGAGGCTTGAGTCCTCATGTGTGAACTTGACGGTAATTGTTAAATGATATAGTACTTGTTGTTGCTACATGTTGAGTATCATAGTTGATTTTATGATATTACTTGGTATATACTGTTTTCTATTTTGAGTTGGCCGATGATATCTACTCAGTACTTGTGTTTGTACTGACCCCCTACTTTTATGTTTTCTTTTGTTATTTGTGGAGTGCAGCAAACGCGCCGTCGTCTTCGACTCAACAGTAATTCAAGCCAGTCTTTACTACATCAGAAATTCAGGGTGAGCTAATGCTTCTAGCTTGGACTGGATCTTCTTCTTCAAGTCTTGATGCCTTGAGCTTTCGGCATGGACTAGCTTTTACTTGTTTTAGCTTTTAGAATACTCTTAGTTAGTCATTTGATTATAGATGTTCTTGTGGTGATGACTTCCAGATTTTGGGGATAATAATAGTTATTGATTTGATTTTATTAATGAGTTTAAGTCTTCCGCATTACTTTCCGTCGATATTATATTGAAATATTAAGGGTTAGATTGGTTGGTTCGCTCACATAGGAGGGTAAATGTGGGTGCCAGTCGCGGCTTGGTTTTGGGTCGTGACAAACTTGGTATCAGAGCATTAGGTTCGTTGGTCTCATCACACAAGAACGAGTCTAGTAGAGTCTTAAGGAACGGTAGGGGGACGCCTTTACTTTTCTTTGAGAGGCTATAAGACTTTAGGAAAATTCCATTCTTTCATTCTTCCTTTCGTGCTATTACTTGGATCCAATTGGTATCTAGGTGATACAAATTGGTATCTGACCATCTTCACTCTATTTCGCAGATGGTTAGAACTAGAGCAACGACTGCACCAACACCAACACCGGCGAGACAAGAAACGTCTGAGCCAGCCACTGGGGCTGTGGCTCGAGGAAGAACAGTGGCAAGAGGCCGTGGTAGAGGTCGTGGGAGGACGTCCTCTAGAGAAAGAGGACAAGTGCCTAGCCCATCTGATGCTAGGGCGGTGACTCCTCCACCGACTGAGGAAGTAGTAAGAGAGGGGGAGGATGGGGAGAATGAACAAGTGCAGAATGAGGAAATGCCACCCCAACCTACCCCAGAGATGATTAATCAGGTTCTGGCTTATCTTAGCGGGTCATCTGATCAGGGCCAGACACCCCCAGTGTTTTCTGCACCAGCACCTCGGGTTCCGGAGGTACAACATGCTGCTACTATGGCTCCCCGCATGGATGCCTCATTGGAGATAGGCACGTTTCCTCGTCTGACTACGGGGCCCATAATGACAAATGATCAGCATGAGATTTTCAGTAAGTTCTTGAAATTGAAACCTCCAGTCTTCAAGGGTGCTGAATCTGAGGATGCCTACGATTTTTTGGTTGATTGTCATGAGCTACTACACAAAATGGGTATAGTAGAACGGTTTGGTGTTGAGTTCGTGAGTTATCAGTTTCAAGGGAACGCCAAAATGTGGTGGCCGTCACATGTTGAGTGTCAACCAACAGAGGCACCACCTATGACTTGGGCCTCATTCTCTAGCTTGTTTATGGAAAAGTACATCCCACGGACTTTGAGGGATAGGAAAAGAGATGAATTCTTGAGCCTAGAGCAAGGTAGGATGTCGGTTAATGCATATGAGGCTAAGTTTCGTGCTTTATCAAGGTATGCCACTCAACTCTGTTTCAGTCCACAAGAGCGGATTCGCCGGTTTGTGAAGGGGTTGAGATCAGAGTTGCGGATTTCGGCCTTACAGATAGCGGCTACGGCAAAGTCCTTCCAAGAAGTGGTAGACTTCGTGATAGAGGTGGAAGGAGTGAAGCCCGATGACTTCACCTCGACATCGACATCAAAAAGGTTTCGAAAGGGAGGTGAGTTCAATGGTTCTTACTCGAGAGGACAGGGTTCCGGAGGTTACTCAGTCCGACCAATTCAGTCTTCACTACAGACTGTAGTTGGGGGTCCACCTCAGACCGGTCAACACTTCTCTGAGAGACCTCTACTTGACTCTAGAGAGTGTTATGGATGTGGGGAGACTGGACATATTAGGAGAAATTGTCCCAAACAGAGTTATAGACCCCCAATAGCTAGAGGTAGAGGTGGTCATGGTAGAGGCCGTTATTCTGGAGGACGTGGTGGTCGAGGTAATGGTGGTCACCAAAACGGCAGAGGTGATGGGCAAACTGGAGCCACTACATCACAACATGGTAGGGGCAACGGACAAACAAACGAAAGGGCCCATTGTTATGCTTTCCCTGGGAGATCGGAGGCGGAGACATCTGATGCTGTCATCACAGGTAATCTTCTGGTTTGTGATTGCATGGCGTCTGTATTGTTTGATCCTGGATCCACATTTTCTTATGTATCTTCCTCATTTGCTAATGGTTTAAACTTACATTGTGAATTACTTGATATGCCTATTCGTGTTTCTACTCCGGTGGGTGAGTCTGTGGTAGTTGAAAAGGTATATAGGTCTTGTTTGGTGAACTTTGTGGGGAGCAACACTTATGTAGATTTGGTTATCTTAGAAATGGTTGATTTTGATGTAATTCTGGGTATGACTTGGCTTTCTCCGCAATTTGCGATCTTGGATTGTAATGCTAAAACGGTGACGTTAGCCAAGCCTGGGACAGATCCGTTAGTGTGGGAGGGTGACTACACTTCCAATCCGGTGCGTATCATCTCCTTTCTTCGTGCTAAGAAAATGGTGAGTAAAGGGTGTTTAGCTTTCTTGGCACATCTCAAGGATGACACTACCCAAGTACCTTCAATCGAAACAGTTTCGGTAGTCCGTGAGTTTTTGGATGTGTTCCCTGCAGATCTTCCTGGTATGCCACCAGATAGGGATATTGACTTCTGTATCGATCTTGAATCGGGCACTCGCCCCATTTCTATACCCCCTTACAGAATGGCTCCCGCGGAGTTAAGAGAGTTAAAGGCTCAACTTCAAGAGTTGTTGAGCAAAGGCTTCATTAGACCAAGTTCATCTCCTTGGGGTGCTCCGGTTTTGTTTGTGAAGAAGAAGGATGGGAGTTTTCGGATGTGCATAGACTACCGGCAGTTGAACAAGGTAACTATTAAGAACAAGTATCCTCTTCCTCGCATTGATGACTTGTTCGATCAATTACAAGGTGCTTGTGTCTTCTCTAAGATTGACTTGAGATCCGGTTATCATCAATTGAAAATACGGGCAACGGATGTGCCAAAGACTGCTTTTCGAACAAGGTATGGGCATTATGAATTTGTAGTGATGTCTTTTGGTCTTACGAATGCCCCTGCTGCGTTCATGAGTTTGATGAACGGGATTTTTAAGCCATATTTGGATCTCTTTGTGATCGTATTTATTGATGATATACTGATATACTCTAAAAGTAAGAAGGAACATGAGGAGCATTTGAGAATTGTATTGGAAATGTTGAGGGAGAAAAAGCTTTATGCCAAATTCTCTAAGTGCGAGTTTTGGCTAGTTGCAGTGTCCTTCTTGGGGCATGTAGTTTCTAAGGATGGAGTGATGGTAGATCCTTCTAAAATTGAGACAGTGAAGAATTGGGTAAGACCCACTAATGTGTCAGAAATAAGGAGCTTTGTTGGGTTAGCTAGCTACTACCGCCGATTTGTCAAGGGATTCTCTTCTATTGCTTCCCAATTGACGAACTTGACTAAGCAGAATGTTTCATTTGTATGGTCGGATGAGTGCGAAGAAAGCTTTCAGAAACTCAAGACTTTGTTGACTACCGCACCTATCCTCACCTTGCTGGTAGAGGGTAAGAACTTCATTGTTTATTGTGATGCATCATATTCAGGTTTGGGTGCAGTGCTAATGCAAGAGAAGAATGTGATTGCTTATGCTTCAAGACAATTAAAAGTGCATGAACGTAACTATCCAACTCACGACTTGGAATTGGCCGCGGTAGTGTTTGCATTAAAGCAATGGAGACACTATTTATATGGGGTTAAGTGTGAGGTCTATACGGATCATCGTAGCCTACAGTATGTCTTTACTCAGAAAGATTTGAACTTGAGATAGAGGAGATGGATGGAACTACTGAAGGACTACGACATAACTATTTTGTATCATCCGGGAAAGGCGAATGTTGTAGCGGATGCTTTAAGTAGAAAGGCGGGAAGCATGGGAAGTCTAGCTCACTTGCAAGCTTCTAGACGCCCATTCGCTAGAGAAGTTCAGATTCTGGCTAACGACCTTATGAGATTAGAAGTAAATGAGAAGGGAGGATTTTTAGCTGTGTGGAGGCAAGATCTTCCTTCCTTGACAAGATTAAGGGAAAGCAGTTTAATGATGAAAATTTGATCCGGATCCGAGATAAAGTGTTGCAAGGAGAGGCTAAAGAAGCAACAATCGACGAGGAAGGTGTTTTGAGGATTAAGGGAAGGGTATGTGTACCCCGCGTCGATGATTGGATCACCATTATTCTGACAGAGGCTCATAGTTCAAGGTATTCTATACATCCGGGTGCAACCAAGATGTATCGTGACCTAAAGCAACACTTTTGGTGGAGTAGAATGAAGCGCGATATTGTTGACTTCATTGCCAAATGTCCAAACTGTCAACAAGTAAAGTATGAACACCAGAGGCCCGGAGGAACACTTCAGAGAATGCCCATTCCTGAATGGAAGTGGGAGAGAATCGCAATGGACTTCGTGGTTGGTCTTCCAAGGACAATGGGTAAATATGATTCGATTTGGGTAATTGTTGATAGGTTAACTAAGTCTGCTCATTTCATTCCGGTCAAGGTGACTTACAATGCAGAGAAGTTAGCAAAAATCTATATCTCGGAGGTGGTTCGGTTGCATGGAGTCCCACTCTCCATTATATCAGATAGAGGTACGCAGTTTACTTCTAAGTTTTGGAAAACATTGCATGCTGAATTGGGTACTAGGTTGTACCTTAGTACTGCATTTCACCCTCAGACCGATGGTCAGTCTGAGCGAACGATTCAAGTGTTGGAGGATATGCTTCGTGCATGCGTGATAGAATTTGGTGGTCATTGGGATAATTTATTACCCTTAGCGGAGTTTTCATACAATAATAGTTATCACTCAAGCATTGATATGGCCCCATTTGAAGCATTGTATGGTAGGAGATGTAGGTCTCCCATTGGGTGGTTTGATGCATTTGGGGTTAGACCTTGGGGTACTGACCTTTTGAGGGATTCGATAGAGAAAGTGAAATCTATTCAAGAAAAGCTTCTAGCGGCGCAAAGTAGGCAAAAAGAATATGCAGATCGAAAGGTTAGAGACTTAGAGTTCATGGAGGGTGAACAAGTCTTGTTGAAAGTTTCGCCAATGAAAGGCGTGATGCGGTTTGGCAAAAGAGGTAAGCTAAGTCCGAGGTACATTGGGCCATTTGAAGTACTTAAGCGAGTAGGGGAGGTGGCTTATGAGCTAGCCTTGCCCCCAGGGCTGTCCGGAGTACATCCGGTATTCTATATGTCTATGTTGAAAAGATACCATGGGGATGGAAACTACATTATCCGTTGGAATTCAGTTTTGCTTGATGAAAATTTGTCTTATGAGGAGGAGCCTGTTGCTGTTTTAGATAGAGAAGTTCGCAAGTTGAGGTCAAGGGAGATTGCATCCATCAAGGTGCAATGGAAGAATCGACCGGTTGAAGAAGCCACTTGGGAGAAGGAGGCAGATATGCAAGAAAAATACCCACATCTATTTAAGGATTCAGGTACTCCTTCTCGCCCTTGTTTTTCTTCTAGTGATCGTTTGAGGACGAACGATGGGTAAATTGGTATCTATTGTAACGACTTGTTTAGTCGTTTTGAGCAGCAGATTTTATTTCTGGAAAACTGGCTGAAACGACGGACCCCACGACGGACCGTCATGGTCACGACGGACCGTCGCAGGGTCTCGTTTCAAAACACTTAGAAATTCTGAAATTGGGTACTGAAAATCGACTCTCTGAACTTCATGACGGACTTGCAGGACGGACCGTCACAGGCGTGACGGACCGTCACAGACCCTTGGTGGAAATTTGGGTCTCTGAACCTTGCGACGACCTGCAGGACGGACCGTTGCAGGCACGACAGCCCGTCACAGGTTGCGTAATCCCAGTCTGGGTCAGATTTCTTTACACGTTTTAAGGGACGTTTTGGACTATTCCTACTTTAATTATAAAGTTAGAGGGTTAAGGATTATAAGTCTAATTACTTGGGGGTTAAAAGAGGTAACCTTAAGATAATTTGTGGGTTATTAGTGTCATCTTTCATTCTTAATTATATACTAATTAGGGTAAAAGAAAGAGGGTTTGAATAAGGAAATAGAAAGAGCAAGAGAGAGGGAGAGTCGATCAAACGAAAGAGGAGAAGAAACGCTGCTTGGGAAATTGATTGCTTGATCAATTCTTCGGTGGAGGTAGGTTATGGTTATTTTACGATATTCGTAGTAAACTCTTAATAGAGAATGATATGTATTGATAATATTGTAAACCCTGCTATGTGCTTAATTGTATGCTTGCATGAATGTGATTATATAATTGTGATTATATAAGCATGATGAAGTTATTGAATCCCAAATCTTGCAAAACCCTAATCTCTTTGAGATTGATGATCTTGGTATGAGAAAGGCTTGATGAACTAAAAGTAATGAGATTGATGATGCCTTAGTATAAGAAAAGGCTTGATGAACTAAAGTAATGAGAATGATGATGCCTTGGTATAAGAGAAGGCTTGATGAATTTATAGAATGAGATTAGTGGATCGGAGTGTCACGTTCCGACACATAGAATTAAGGGATCGGGTGTCACGAACCGACACGTAGTATTAGGGGGACCGGGTGTCACGAACCGACACATAGATTTAGGGGATCGGGTGTCACGAACCGACACGTAGATTTAGGGGATCGGAGTGTCACGTTCCGACACATAGTAGTAGGGGAGCGGAGTGTCACGTACCGACACAAGAGAAATAAAGATAATGAATCTTGAAAGATGCTAATATACTCAATCTAATGAACATAATTCCCAAATGAGTATGGTATTGAGGCTTGAGTCCTCATGTGTGAACTTGACGGTAATTGTTAAATGATATAGTACTTGTTGTTGCTACATGTTGAGTATCATAGTTGATTTTATGATATTACTTGGTATATACTGTTTTCTATTTTGAGTTGGCCGATGATATCTACTCAGTACTTGTATTTGTACTGACCCCCTACTTTTATGTTTTCTTTTGTTATTTGCGGAGTGCAGCAAACGCGCCGTCGTCTTCGACTCAACAGTAATTCAAGCCAGACTTTACTACATCGGAAATTCAGGGTGAGCTAATGCTTCTAGCTTGGACTGGATCTTCTTCTTCAAGTCTTGATGCCTTGAGCTTTCGGCATGGACTAGCTTTTACTTGTTTTAGCTTTTAGAATACTCTTAGTTAGTCATTTGATTATAGATGTTCTTGTGGTGATGACTTCCAGATTTTGGGGATAATAATAGTTATTGATTTGATTTTATTAATGAGTTTAAGTCTTCCGCATTACTTTCTGTCGATATTATATTGAAATGTTAAGGGTTAGATTGGTTGGTTCGCTCACATAGGAGGGTAAATGTGGGTGCCAGTTGCGGCTCGGTTTTGGGTCGTGACAGAATGGACCCATTCTCACTCTTCAATCATTTTTCCTTATTTTCTCCTTTATTTTCTTAATCAAAATTGATTTCAAATTTTAAAATTTTCACTCGTTCCCTCCCAATTATGATTCCTATAGGTAATTATTTTACATTTAAATTCACTTTACATTTTTTTTGGGACTTCATCATTTTTTCAATTTGTATTTGTATATATTGAAATTTATTTTGATTTTTTAGATTTACAATTGGATAATGGATGGAGATACATATACAACCAACAATTTTTGTACAAAATTGTTTATATGTATTCAACTGATTTTGTATATGAAGTGTTATATGTATTCAGTTGATTTTGTATATGAAGTGTTATATGTATTCAGTGTTATACGTATTCAACTGATTTTGTATATGATGTTTGTTTGAAATGTTATACATATTTAATTAATTGATTTTGTGTATGAAGTATTTGAATTTAAAGTGTTATACGTGTTCAACTGATTTTGTATATGAGGGGTTGGAATTTGAAGTGTTATAACTTATACGTGTTCAAATGATTTTGTATATGAAGTATTTGTATTGAAGTGTTATATGCACTCAATTGATTTGTCTTTGAAGTGTTACAACTATTTATACGTATTCAATTGAGCTACGACTTTTCGTGCATATACAATTTATGTATTGTACAACTCTGTGTAAGACACATTTTCTCTAAAAACTATCCCCTCGATAACGTACATAGTCTATGTAACAATTTGCTTCATCCTATTTTCCAGCAGAAATAACTCATGTGTACATATACAAACAGGAAATTTAAAATTATACAAACACACATTCAACAAACAACTTTTTCACAAAACAAATAATGTAAAAGTATACGTATACAAAATATACAAGTCAACAATCAAACTATATAAGTCCACAAATCAAGTTTATGTCAATTATACACATATAAACATAATTAGTTTAACTTATATAGACAATTTTTCCACATAATTTACATCCAACAATCAATTATACACGTACACACACTAATCGGGTCAAGTCTAATTATACACATACAAACACTAACTTATACGATTCTACAAATAATGTAACTATACATATACAAAACATACAAGTCTATAAATAATCATTGATGAATACATTTATATGATTATGGACGTATACAATTTGACATGAACTACAATAGATTATATAATTGATTTATACTTATAAACATTTACGTACTCAAATTGCAGATATCAAGTCATCTCTCTCGACCAATCAAATACAACTGAAAACATATTCTTCTTCCAAAACTCCAATTATCCATGGAGTAATTATATAATCATAGATAATATTAGCAATTCTCAATATATAGAATATAATTGCAAACAATTATTCCAATTAAACTCCGATTATCAATGAAAATTTTATATATTTAAATATACAAATCAATTCAAGTGCTTAGCCTTTACAAGTTCTTCATTTAGATGAATGCAAATCAAAAACACGAATCAATGCAAATTAAATATAAGTTTTGTGCACGAAAATTTGACATACATATAAATGAGCTGAATATATTATATTGCATGTTTGCTTGTATAATGATGAAATTGTTTGAATTGCATAAGGGTAATGATAGCATGAATTCCCACTGTTATGAATAACTCTTATTTGGTAAAATGATATAATCGCATCAATTAAGTGATTGCTTTCTTTTCTACCATTGAAATTACCGCCCTTCCCTTTTTTTCAAAATTCAAATTTTCAAATTTTGTGTAAATATATATATGGCAGCTTTCACCTATAGCAAACAAAAAATTTATATTTGTATGCTATAGAAAAGTTTGCATAATTGCGCTCCATAACAAACATAAAACTGTATAATTCGCTATACATATACAATTGTATAATTCGCTGGCCTATTTCGCTGCAATTGTATAATTCGCTATCTTATTTCATTGCGATTGTATAATGCATAATTGTATAATTCGCTGCCTATTTCGCTGCAATATTTTTATAAAATTTGCTTTGCATACAGTTGAATCGAATTAAAATGTATGTATATTGCATAATTATAAGTGTATAGCAAGAAGATATATGTTTTTCTCTCGCTTTGTACAAAAACAGAAACACAATATATACACTTCTGTTGTATAAAGCTAGAGAAAATTGTATTTCACTGCAATTGTATAATTCGCAATTGTATAATTCGTTGGCCTTTTTCTCTGCAATATTTGAAGTAAAATTTTTGTAAATTGTATAATTAAGTGTATAACACGAAGATATACATTTTTGCATGTGTATATACAATTTTCTCTCGTTTTATACAAAACAGAAACAGAATTATACACTTCTGTGTATAAAGCGAGAGAGGCGAGCGAGAATGGAGAGTGGCGAGCGAGATTTTTTGGGAGAGAGACGCTGTCAAATTTTAGCTAATGTTTGCTATAGAGCACAATTAAATCAAACCCTAGCTATTCCATTTATTTTAGGTTATTAGTTTGCTATTATATATAATTTTCCCATATAAATATATATATATATATATATATATATATATATATATATAGCTTGTAATTATCAAATTATAACTATGTGTCACAATTATTTATGTTGAGTGGCTATATTATGAAAGTATCCCAATAATTAGTATTATATAAAATTTGGTGAGTGTCAATTTGCATATCAACTTAAATATACCGTCTAAAGTTGAATATCACAAATTATAAGTCTGTATATCCATTTCATAAACTAAACCAGTTAATAAATATAAAATTTGGTGAGCTCTAGCTTTTATACCGATTTTCATAGTTAGTATACATATTACTTAAACTAAAACATGTATAAAAAAGATTTGAATAACCAAATTTGTATTACCATTTCATACATATTTATATAGAGCATGTTTGGCTCAGCTTAAAAGCTGGTCAAACTGACTTAAAAGCTGGTTTTTGACTTATTTAACTGTTGGGAATACTCAAAATAACTTATTTTAAGTTAAAAAAAACTTATTTTAAGCCAAAAGTTAAAAGCTGGGGTAGGGGTGCTTTTTTTTTGAGTTTATAAGCTGTTTTAAGTTGACCACATTTTTATCTTTTTGCCCTTAATATTTGTATACAATCTCCAAATTATCCACATAACCCTGACATCTCTTTCTTCCATTTTCCCTTTTCACGTTTGGCATAGCAACTTCAGCACTTTTATTTAAACACATAATTGCTTATTTTAAAAATAAGTTTCAACACTTTTAAAAGTACTTTTTAAAGCTGCTTATTTTAAAAATAAGTTTCAGACTATAGATAATGAATGTTCAAAAAGATGAAATGTTTCCTATTATATGTCCATTCTATACAATACATAGTAAAAACAAATTTCACACAATATAAGAAAAAGATCCACATTCACATTCCGTAAATAAACCCAAATTTTTGTGATTGTTATCCAAAATTTAGAAAAACACATATCTGCTCCAATCTGATAGGTATTGTAATTTTAAATTATGTTTGGTAAATAATAAAAAGTATCTTTATGTATAGTAACATCGTGTCTTAATTGTACTTTTCCTGTGATTATCTCAAATGGAAATGGTCTTATTTGATTGGGATTTCATAATTTTGTTTCTCCATCATCTCGTAAAAAAGGCAAATAACACAAATCTCATTAATTTCTAATTACTTAGATTTATGCTAATTTTTATGTGCAGTGAAATACATGTATATTACGGGGTTAAAATTAGGTGTAAGTTATTCTAGATACACTATATTCAAGTGTATCTAACTCTCTCACTCGTCACTCTCCTATCTCACTCGCCTCTCTCCCTATCTCCTCTCACCCTATGTGTTTGTATTTCAGAATATATCTGATATCTCAACTACATGTATCTAGTGAGATTCATATGTATATGGCTACATAGACTCCTTCTCTCTCTCGGATTTAGTGTATCTGATAACAAAAATACATATATCTAATTGTATCTGACTTGAAATTTGGTATGAAATTATTAATTAATGAAACAAAATATAATTATTTCAAACTATAAGGAGAGGTAAAAGTATTTATAGATATTTTTTCCAATAAAATATCAACGAGATAAATGGTATCTCAACTACATGTATTTAGTGTGATTTACATATATCTGGCTACATAGACTCCTTCTCTCTCTTAGATTTAGTGTATCTGATAACAAAAATACATATATCTAATTATATCTGACTTGCAATTTGATATGAAATTATTAATTAATGAAACAATATATAATAATTTCAAACTATAAGGAGAGGTAAAAGTATTTATTTAATTAGATATTTTTCCCAATAAAATATCAACGAGATATATGGACCATAGTCCAGACACTTTAGACAAGAACAATCTGAAATAAATGCTATTGTCTTTGTGGACACTATATTTGAGAACACTTTTACTTCAAAACTTAATAGCTCTCGTGACATGTTTAAGATTGCTACAAATTTCAAAAGTTTTTTCAAGAATTTGTACACAATTAAATTATGTCATATAAATTGAATTAATCGATAGGTGAATATCTTGTGTATATGATAACCTATTGTTGTCCTAAGAGAATTAAATGTAGAGGCAAGGGAAGTAGGGAAATATGTAGTTTATAATTGGTGAGACAAAGTGTCATGTTCATTAATCTGAAATGACCAATATTGTCTAGGATGAACTACAAAAAGACATATATAGTATGTTATTAATCCTTGAATGAAACCCTAATACCCAACCTGCTTAACAATAGTTAGGAGAAATATTGTGCAACTAGTGTTTCTATGTTCTTTTCCATGTTCTTGCATGACCTACTCATGTGAAACCCATATGCCTCCCCATACCATTCAATTTCAATCAAATCTTTGTTATGGATTGTTTTGTTTAGATGTTAGGTTCATTTAGTCTAAAGATAACTTTAATATAGTGTGACGATATCATTTGTTTTTCTTTAAAAGTCTCGCATTATTAAGAGTATTCTTTCACCTTACTTATAGTTTAATTATATTTTTATTTTTCCAATTACTAATGTGAAACTTCTGTTCGCACACCAAACATGAGAGTCTTGAGTTATTGCACAAATAGTCTTCCAAGTAGTAGTTTCGATTGTAGTATATAGGATGATTTTGTAACAATATTAAGCTAGTTTGTATTCGTTAAAGAAGAAAAATTCTGAGGCTTAACCTTAAAAGTTTGTTCATAAGGTGAGGTTTGTTCAAAATTAAATAAGACAATATAGTCTATTACCGATCAGATAAGACAATAGTCTATTACCAATCAACCAATTGAGATATTTTTTAACATTCAACCTCACCCCGTAACTGAGGACTAGACATAGGGAGCGTGAACAATTAATACAATTAATATTTAACATACTGACCTACATTATATTTTATGCGAAATGTAATGTTGACTCTAACTCTAATAATTTTATGATTGACATTTAACCTAATTTAACATTAAAAACTATTTATAATCAGGTGAAGATTTCTCAAGATTGTATAAGAGACAGCAATGTAACTCATTTTTTCCATTAGTGATGGACACAAACAATTAACATTGTCTTTTTTGTGGCCTCAGTCACCTAATTTAATCCTTGTATTAATTTTATCAGCCTAATTAAAATATAAAAGTATCAAATCTGGGGTTAGAAATCCTTGTTTTGACTGGAAACAACATTGTACTAATTAAAGTTATTTATGTCCCAAAAAGTTTAAACATTATGTCTTCATGTAAAATCAATATATTACTCTCAGTATCTGTGTTGATTAATAGTTTGTCTTAGGCCTATATCTTTTGCTAACCAAAAATGAAACATTTGACTACAAATTAAAGGTTAATGCTGGGAGATCTCGATTGTTAATTAACATAATCTTAGATGATTTAAACTCAAAATTCAATTAGTCAACTAGTAAGGGATAATTAGGGTGTGTTTGGTGTAGAATATTTTCAAAAAATTTCACGTTCGATTGGTCAAATTTTTTTTGTATATATTAAATTATGAATTTAACAACCGTCCAGAATCAGATAAGCTAAATGAATCACAACTAAAATAATTTGAACAATAAATAAATAAATTGTAACGAACTATATATTTTTGGTTAGTTATAATTATAACGGAAAGCATATCATATGGTGCTCAATAATAAGCATTTTAATTTATTACGTTTGGCACATGCATAGAGTCAACATAATCAAATAAATATTTTAAAAATCCTACTTGCGTTATTTCTTATTATTTCAATGATTTGCATTATTTCTTATTATTTCAATCATTTTATAATTACTACCAACCTCATCGATTATAATTTAAAAAATACAATACTTTTTTTCTTGATAAGACAATTTTTAATATTAAACACTTCACATGACATATTTAAGACTGTGAACTTAAAAGTATTTTGACATATGACATATTTAAGACCATGAGATTAAAAAGTATTTTGATATATTATAAATATTTTAATTTAAAACAAATTCTTTTTTACTTTTAAAATATACCTCATAAAATTGAGACGGAAAAATTAAAATGACGAAAATAATATTTTATATGTTAAATATCTTCTGAAAATCTGGGTCAATATCAATATGATACATTATGGTGTTGCCCATAATGGGGTTTATATTGTTAGAATTATTAATTGGAATCATAATTATATTGATTAATATGTATAAAAATATTGCCTGATCTAGAATATTTAATTTATATTTGTGGAAATTATTTGTTTTCATGCTTAATTATTGCACCAACCTATTTAAACGGTTATGGAAACATATCGTTACAATGATAGAAAGTTCTTTTCATATATATGTATATATCTTATCACCAAATAACAAATTAAAAAATTTAAAAGTTTATTCAAACAATTACTCATGTTTGTGAAGTAAAAGTCAACTTTGTCTTTAGTTTTGTCTAATATTTATTTTTAAAAAATGATATTTGATGAAGCATAACATGGTTCAGTATAAATTCTAATGAGAACTGAGACGGGTGAGAACAATACCGTAATAAGACAAATAATAATAATTAATTAAAAAAAAAAGTTGACCTCAACGTAGAGTAAGCCAGATAAGTTGGACTATTGACTAATAACTAAAAATAACATTTTCTCATTTCATACAAAATAGTCTAGTCACCTTATATATTTCACACGTAAAAAATTGTTTAAAAAAAAGATTATTCTTTTTAAATGGAGTGAGTGCTTAATAAAAACGCATTCAATAAATACTCAAAAATCCACTTCTCAGTGCAAATTTAAATGAGATAATAGTATAGAATGACAAACTAATAGTATAAAATAAATATAGTAGCTACCGTTTGATTTATTTGTGTTCCATAATAAACTGTTTGTCAGTCCCTCTCTCCCTCATATTCTTGCTCACCACTCTTCCTCTCTCGCTCGCTTCCTTCGTTCACCTCTCTCGTTTTATACAATAGAATTGTATAAATTGTGTTTCTATTATATAAAACGATAAAAAATTGTATATACACATGCAAATACATATATCTCCGTCTTATACCTTATAATTATACAATAAAAGTACTTCCCTACCCAAATCTCTTTTGTCTTTCTCTCTTTCTCGTTTTATACAAATTCAAATTGTATATAATTTCTCTCTTTCTCATTTTATACAAATTCAAATTGTATATAATTTCTCTCTTTCTCACTTTATACAAATTCAAATTGTATATAATTTCTCTCTTTCTCATTTTATACAATTCGATTCAATTGTATATTCCCTGCCCAAGTCTCTTTTGCCTTTCTCCCTTTCTCGTTTTATACAAATTCAAATTGTATATAATCGTCCTATACACTTGTAATTATACAATTCATTTTATATATTTTGTATTATACACTTCTTTTTATACAATTCTCTGCCCAAGTCTCTTTCTCTTTCTCGTTTTATACAATTCTCTGCCCAAGTCTATTTCTCTTTCTCGTTTAATACACTTCACTTTATAGAATTCACTTCAATTGTATATGTATAGCAAATTATACATATATTTGTTTGATATTGAGCGCAATTATGTAAACTTTGCTATTGCGTACAAATATGAATTTTATGTTTGCTATATGTGAAAGTTCCCCAATTTAAATTTAACCAAATTTTGATAAATTTTAGTAAAAGTTACTTAATACCGAAATTTAATTAAAAAAATAAAAAAAAATCAAAAATACAAATTGATGAACGCTTAAATTTATTATCATATCAAGAGACGTATCTAGAGGGGTTATGTGGGTTCACGTGAACCCATGCTTCTCTCTTTATATCGTATATTGTAGTGTTATATTTTTTTAAAAAATATTTAAATATACAAGTGTGAACTCACATTAAAAGTAACATATAATAATTTGATGATGATCGGGTGCACCTCCCATAGCAAAAATAAAAATATAGATTTTATATCTATCCTTTTTTTAGCAACACCACTGCAAGTGTTATCAGTAACACTTTTGGCGTTACAATCAATTTTTTTTTGCTTTGATCTGCAAAATTTTCAAGTGTGTTACAATATTCAAAATTCCTTTAAAAAATTACAATAAAAATTAGCATTGTAAATATTTTATATAATTAAATCAAATGTGTATATTAAAATTTAAAACTAGTAATATTATGTATGTTAGACACTTGGATTTATGATTTTAAAAATTTAACGATTTAATATTAAGAACAAAAATATCAAATTGATATTTTAAACTTATTTTTTAATCATAATAGTGATCCATCCTTTTAAAATCCTGAATACGCATAACTCTATCTTAATGAATGCCCAAATTTAGGAATGGTACAAAGTCAAATGCATTAAAAAGTTGAGATTACTTGCAACCAACTTTACTTTACTAACGTAGTTGGTGAAGTTATGTAGCAAAAGCCAATTATTAACTTATTCCTCAATTTGCTAAGTATGGGAATGCCTAGAAGTCTACAACTAGAGAAGACATGTTATTATATGTGAGAATGAACAAATAGTGATATTCATGAGTTCAATGAGTCAATGTTTTATTAGTCATTCGAAATTTATTATTTATATTTATTTTAGTAGATTTTTTTTAATTATATATGCTTCATAAGAATCTAGAAATGAATATAGGGTATGAATTTATTTGAATTTAATAATTTCGTTGCTAAAAATAATTTTTTATATGTAAAAATTCATTAAAATGGTAATAAAGTAGATACAAATTCATAATTTTAAAAAAATATAATAAGTATATTTTTCAAAAAATTTAAACAATCAAATATGGAAAAAAAATTCTCCATACCAAACACACCTTTAGGATCATTGAATTCAAAATGACGCTATCTTGCTATTTATATTTTAATTCTTTTTCTTATTCTTACATAATATATAACTCGAGCCAATGACAATAACTTCTGTTTAAAATCAAATCTGAAATTTGACTAAAATTTGAATCTTTTTGTGTTGAACAAGTCATTATTCGAGTCATACTATCTTTTTTTTTTTCTCCCTTTCTACTATATATTCTTAAAAAATATTTTCAAATCTATTGACAAATATTTTTATTTCTTTTTTTTAATATAAGATATTCAAGTTGGCCAATATCCAACCTCCAACGTTGGCATGATAAGACATGGTGTGTTGCCGTTAGTTTCGCCGCATCCATATTGTAGCATGTTATTCCCATTAATTAATTTGTTTATTTGCCGTATAATGTTTTAATTTATTTTGTACACCTAACTGCTTTTAAATTTTAGAAGAATAATCAAATATCTAAATAAATAATGTAGAGAAAATAGACAAATACTTCCTAATCTATTACTGAATTCTCGATTCATACTTATATTTTGTCGGACTTCTATTATCTCCCTAAACTATTTTAAAACTGAATAATGATACCCTTAGATGCTGACATCGCATAAAGAGTGTCTCACTCTCTTTGAGGGATGTGAAAGTCAGTAGAACTAATAAATAATATTATAATAATATTTTTAAATTTAACTTTTTATTAGATCTTTTTTTACTTTTCTCTTTTAAGTTTTTTTTGTTTCTTTTTCTTTTTTTCCCTCTCAATCTCATTACTCAAGATACACTCCACCACCATTTTCTCCACATTGAACCACCATTATTGCATTAATCATATTTTTTTGTCCATCTTCTAATATTTTGAATTTGCTTCACTAGTTTCTATAAACTAACGCTGCAAATCATAAAAAAAAAAAATAGAACTATTAAACACCTTTCATCATAAAAATTCATTCTATTATTAGATTTTTTAAAATTATTGAAGAAATCAAGTCAATTAAAACAATTATGAATATATAATAGATTTTTCGTTCATGAGTTTTGGGTATATAAATGGGTCATCATCCAACTTTTTTCATTTTTATCAATCTCAAGTTATTTCATATATCAACACCATTAATCTACTTCCTAACCGGTTTTGGGTTAGTAACATACATCAACCATCAGATCTTATATTCAATTTCTATTGCTGTTTGGTGAAGATCCAAGAATTTAAACATCGCAAAATCGTAAATAAAATATTATAAATTTGATATCATGGAGACAAAGAAATAACATAATAAAATTTTAAAAAAGAAAAAAGAAAAGAGATGGAATTATCAAGCTTGTCAAGGTGCCTGAAGGATGCTATGAAATGATGAAAATATGATTTTTAAAAAAAACTTTGATTTTTTTCTTGGGTGAGTGATTTGAAATTAGAAGGGAATGAAAAACAAAAACAGAAAATAAAAAGAAGAAGAAGAAGAAGGAGGAATAAAAAAGTATACATATTTTTGTAATTGATGAAAAAAGTGATAAAGAGAAAAAAATTAAATATAAATAATAATAAATAACAGCTGGCGCGAGTGTGCATTACTTCATATTGAGAATGTGGTTGTCTAGTTTCTGGGTTATATATATTTTGTTTTTAAAAAACTCAAGAGGGTAATAGAACTCCCGCAAAATATAAATATGTAGTTAAAAATTCGATAATAGATTAGAAAGGTATTTATCTATTTTCTCACAAAATGTATCATATAAACTATAAACATGTATTGATGTTTTTAATATTAAATGGGACCAGAATGTTGAATAATTCAAGAAAACTTGTGATATAATGTTATAGTTGGAACAATTCAAGTATATTAATTTCACACAAATATATTTTGTAGTATGTTCTTTTTTTTTTTACAAATAATGATGAAATATGAAATAAACACTTCTCATCCATCACATGGACCGAGTGCATTTACAAATAAATAATGAAAATGAAAAAACACTTCTCATCCATCACATGGACCGAGTGCATTCTCTACATTAAAAATCATGTATAATTTGATTTTAAAAAAAATAATAATGGAAAACTCAATTTCTAAAAATATTGAGTTATAAAAAATCACCATGGACAAGGGAATGTTCACATTGGCGATATCAAATTTGAATTTTGATTCGACCTTCTGTTCACGCAGACTATCGTTCTCTGTCATTGAACGATAACCGAAAACCCCACTTGGCAAATAACTTTTTCTTTGGACTTGTACTTGTATTCTGATTAGTCTGATTACTTTGGTCAACATTGATACCAATCACATCAGAGGAATCAACAAAACTTTTAATACGTTGAATCGCGAGATTCAATGTATCTTCTGACATGTTCGCAAAACATGCACGAAACCAACCCGGTTCAGTACAATGACATGATGATCCGGGCGAAATATTAAGCCTAACTTCATAAACTATTTTCTTCCATAGCTCAATTTCTGCTTCAAATGTATTGGTCTTTAATAAATGTCTCATATCGACCCAACAAAACAAACCGGCATTGCTCTCAAGACAACTAATTCCACTACTCTCAAGTCCTTTCACTAACATTGCATGTCTTTTCTTGAGCCTCTTTTGATTTTCGGAGATATATTTCTTCGTAAACTTTTTATCGGCTAACATAACCGATAAAAGGTACTGAGTTTGTGATGAAATTAACCCAAAACTCGACATTTTTGTAGCCGCGGAGACAATAACCGCGTCGTTCGAGTAAATCGCCCCGATTCGAAAACCGGGAAGGCCTAAATCTTTCGAAAGGCTATAAACAATGTGAACTCGATCCCAAACTTCGGTGTACATATAATTATTTTCGATTAATACTTCCATAACACTAACGAACTTAGGTGAGTTAAAAACCGTGCCTGAATATATTTCATCGCTAATAAGATGAATCCCCTTTTCCGCAACAAAGCTAACAAGTAGTTCGAGCTCGTTACGCGTTAATGTGGTGCCCAATGGGTTTGATGGGTTAGTAACTAGTACCCCTTTAACTCTAAGATTGCGAGTTCTCGCTAATTTATAAGATTCTTCAAGAGCAGATTGTGTAATTCGAAAACCATTTGAACTTGTACATTGTATTGGAACTATTTCCGCCCCGGTCCTCCATTTTAAGTCTCGATCAAATCTGCATACGTACAAATGTAATATAAATAACGTAATCAAAATAATTTAACTTATATACACTAACAGTATAAAAAATAAACATAACGTACCCCGGGTAGTAAGGGGTAGGAAGGAGAAAAGCATCGCCTGGGTTGGCTAGGCAAAACATGAGGGTTTCATTTGCGGAAGTAGCGCCGGCCGTAAGGACAAGTTTGTTTGGATTAAAGGTAACTTTATTTCCTCTAATTTCTGACATAAATTGAACCAATGCCTGCATTAATTTAATTAAACATAAAAATGTGAGATTATGGTAACTTAACAACTACTAAAACAACAAATTATATATAATTTAATTTGGAAAAAAATTACTGAAAAAACTTCTAATTTTAAACTTAACGTAATTTATTAGTTTCGATTTTGGAACTATTGATAGTCTTAAAAACAGTTATTTACTTAACTAACTGAACTTAGATACATTCCCCATAAACTCTTGTTCGGCAAAATCGAGAGAAGTGTGTAAAACACTTCTAAACTTGGCGAGAATTTAGGGTTGCATTTCAATGATGTTATAAGATTGGGGGTGTAATCAAGTAAAGGAATGTTTTTTAAAATCGTCAATAGTTCCTGGAATGAAACTAATAATTCATATCGAATTTAAAAGTGTTTTCAGTACTTCTCTATATAATAGTCTGAAAAGAGCGCGATATTCGCATTACCATTACCCTATAACTTGACAAGTACTAAAATAGGTAAAAGTTTTATTATTAAAAAAATAATTAAAGTGGATATGTAACGTACATTTTTGAAGTCAGGAAGGCCATGATAATCTTGAAATAAAGCAAGTTCTCTAAATATAGACTCTCCATTTCTCTTAAATCCAGCTGCGTCTGGGTTTTGGGCAAGCCAAGATTCTAATAAATCGAATGAAAGCTGCGTAACGCGAAAATAAAATTAAATTATTTGATATGCATCGTAATAAAAATAAAATAAGAAGAATATAACAAAATGGGATGATTTATTTACCTGATTTTCTGCGAGACCCATTTGTATAATTCCTTTTGGATTCTGAATTTCATCGTAGGGGTTTTTTTCGTACTCTTGCCACCCTAAGAAATACGACGAATCTTGACCATGTGAATTACATGAAGCCATGTGCGATAATAGTTTCATAGTTAACGACTTAATAGATGTTTATTTTTGAAAGAAAAAATTCTGGGAGAAATAACAAATATTGTTGTTGAAAATGAAAAAAATATAATGTAAGTTTTGGAGAGAGTGTAAAGAATAATGATGAATGATATTGAGTATAGATAGTTTGTTGGTATTTGCTGGCAAATAAGATAGCTATATATAGGGAGTTTAGTACAATCATGAAAGATTTTATTTTATTATTATTATTATTTTTTTTTGGTAAAGAAAAAATTATTATTATTTTGATTTTGTGGTGTTGCCGAGATGTATTGCTAATTTAACGCGCTTTTGCTATATTTCATTTGATTTTGTTTTTTACTAATATATAGCAATTTTTGCACTATTATAGCTTTGTGTTTGGTGATAACAAAAAAATATTTATGTGAGTTTTCTCTATTTATGCTCTGTTTTTAATCAAATTTTTAAATTTAGCTTATTTTGAAAAAGAAAAATTGAAAAAGAAAATCAGCTAATTTTCTACCTATAAATTTAAAAAGCTCTTTGGGGCAAATTAGTTTTTGACTAAATTTTTGGAAAAAAAAGTATTTCTATTTGTATTTGTACTATAGATTTTGTTGCTCTTCGCAAGTATTTATCTTTTCACAAAAACTTGATCAAATATCTCACTTTTTGAAGGGTTGAAAGTTTTTTTTCGTCTTTTAAAAGCTAGGTCAAATAGATTATTTATTTTAAATTATTTATATGTAATTTAGTACAATATTGTAGGATAAAGAGAGGAAGGAAGAGCGAGGGGAGCTAGGTGGAGATTCACTGGTTCAAACAAATTCAATATCTTTTTTCGTAAACCCTATATTTATATTTAGTAAGTTAAAATATATATAATGTATATAAGTCGATTAATAACTTGCGTGAACTCTCTAACAAAATTAATTGACGATTTTTAGTGGTAAAAAAAGGAGTCATTGAAATGCTTTCCACGATAAAATTATGAATTTGAACCTTACTATTAATATAAATTTCACTTTTTTTTTAAAAAAAAAGCATGCTTTAAAATAATTTTATCAACGCAACGTTAAAAAGATTGAAAATCTCCATGTCAAACACATCTTGTGTGCCGTGTAATCCAAGCGTATTGAAAAGAAAGCCTACAAGTGGCTCTCACACTCACTTGGGGTCTCCTTGGAACTACCATAATAATGTCAAACATCTATAATTTTATTTTTCTTAAAATGGTTGACAATTTTAAAATATTTCAAATACGCTATAAATGTTATTTTAATTATACATATTTAATAGGAGCGATGAAAAGGAAATCAACTAGATTATACAGTTGATCGTCTAAAGTAACCTGAGGTTGAAAAAGAAAGGAAAACTTACATAGATATATTATAATAAAAAAATATTTATCATTTATAATAATAATATTTTTTTTCATTTGATCGCTTTTAATTCATTTATAATACAAGTTTAATACACATTACAAAGAACAATTTATTATTCATATATAATACAAGCTTTAATGATAGATAATATATCTTTCGCACATTTTAATTCATTTATAATACAATGTGACAAATTCTTACCAAACAAACATTATATATTTCAAAAAAACAATTATAATTCATATATATTGCATACATAATTCACTTTTAATTCATATTGCAGAGTTAACATAGTATTATTATAAATGATAATAAACAAAAAGTATCGCTAAAATCAATAATTATTTATTAAAATATACTAACTCATGTAATTTTTCCAAAAAGGATTTTTCATTATTATAAAAAATATAAACTAAAAATATACCAATTGTCATCCCATATTTGTTGGGTTTTTTTTTTTTTCAATTAGTTGGCTGTTGCTTACCTCAATTTTCACATGAACATAAATGGCAGAAATAGAAAAAGCCCATCCATTAGTGGTCCATCTGTTCCCTTCCTATTGGCCCACAAGGTACTGTATGTCTGCCACTTGATCTCTCTCCATACATAGTATTTGAAAAACATATAATATGATTTATACATAGTATTTGAAAAACATATAATGTGATTTATATTTATAAGTTTTTAAATATTATCAGAATTAATTATTACATAGAAAGATCGAAACGTCGATATAATAAGATTCATGACTTTCATAATAACTCAGTTGGATTTTCGTTGCAATAAATAACAAATAGTGTTTATGACAATGGAGCAATGTGATAGTGTGACGTGCTTCATATCGTACATTGTAAATTAAAGTTGACAAAGCACATGACTGTTATCCTGAACCGCAATAACCATATCATTAGTTTCACATATCACTGAATATTACATCATTCTCTTGATGTTTATATAAAAAATTACGTATACAACACAAGCAACTATTATAGAGGTCGTATTTTTAAAAAAATAAAAATAAAAAACTTAGTGTAAAATTTAAATTTTGAGACTTTGCCCAAAATACTAGTTTTATTTATACTATTTGAAAATTTAAGTTATTTGTCAAATAATAACAAATTATCAAAACAAATACTATTTATCTAATTTTTTTACCAAATTTTATTTAGAAAATCTATGGCCAAAGTTAATTAATATATAATGTCTTCCTATTGCGTTTAGCAAACCAATCAACTTAGCTGTTAGTATTAGCCAATTGTTTTGGTTAAAATAAAATGTCATACTCACAATTTGGTGTTTGGTTACAAAAAAGTGTAAGAGCAAAGATGATTATCTCTAATTTACGTTTTAATTTTAAACAAAGTGTTTTTTTATTCATTTTCATATGGCCCATTTATTTTATAAGAGTTAATTTAATTAAGTATCACAGCTAAATCGAGTTAGATCAAATTGATATTTTTAAAATTTTAAATTGTTAAAAATTATACAAGAAATATTATAATTCGCATGCATTCATTGCATATATGTAAATATAATAAATAAAATATATTTGAAATATTAATTAAAATTTATATAATCTAATTCTTAATAAATAAAACGTATAACAAGTAAAAGTAAATAATGAAGTAACATAAAATATAGTTATTGGAACATTTATAGTTCATACCAGATATGTGGAACATATATCCCAATATATATATATATATATATATATATATATATATATATATATATATATATATATATATAATTTTAAGTTTAATTGGTTTGGGATATAAAATTGTACATTGGGGAAAGGACATTGATATCTTTTGGCTGTCTGTATCTTGATAATGAAGGTGGTTTTAAACACAACAAATAAAATTGAAATAATTAGTTACAATTTTTTTTGTTAATTAAATTGTTCATAGCTAATAACATTTTGTGATAATGAGTTGGTAATATATCATTTAATAAGATTATTGACTAATTTTACTGTTTAGCTACATAAATTATTTGCTAATATTATTTTATTTATAATATACATGGACAAATTTGATCTCTTTTTCCAAAAATCCAAGTGTGATTAGAAATATAGTAACTTAAAATCCATTTCAATGAAAATATCACTTTGAAGTAGCTTAGATTACAAGTTCATTGTCAATATTATTTCTTTTTTAATCAGAGTTTACAAATTCGAGTTCTGGATATTAAATTTTTTTTGATAGAAAGCACTATCCCCAAATAAAGAGTTACCCGTAATGAATTCGAAATAATCGAACTCTGATCAAATATCTGATATCGAATGAAAAAAGAAAAAAGAAAAAACTTATTATAGTATCTACATAATTGTCAAAGGACTACTAGTCACAAAATTTCTTATATGAAGATGATTAAATAATACTTTAATTCAATAATCTTGATTAAGTTAATGATCTTAGAATTTAGTTCACCGGTCAATAAGTGAAGAATTAAGATTCCAAATTACTCTATTGAATTTCATTGAAGTATAGTGGTTTGATTCCCTGACTAATAGCTATTTGACCAGACTTAATAAAATTAGTTTATTCTGATTTATTTTTTTTAACGAATACTTTAATCAAGAAGTTGTTTTTGTTTGACCAATAAATTTTAAATATACTTTAAATAATAATTAATATGTAACTAAGCTTTTTTAATCTGCATCTAAGTGTATTTCTCTTAATAATGTTTTTCAAAAAGAAATTTGGAAAAAAAACATAATTTTTAGCTTCTAAAGAAGCTAATTTCCCAAAAAAAATTATTTCTCTAAAGAATTTGATCAAACACTTACTTTTAAAAATAAAACATATATAAAATAAATTTAATTTAGTCTCACCCCGTTTAAGTCTTCCTTTGTCCTTCTTTATTAGCAAGAGTTTGGTCTGCCTTACGCTAGACAGAAGCTGTGCCAGGATTTTCAATAAGGGCGTTTAAAATTTGTAGAAATAAATAACGAAAGGGGGTTCAACATCTACTATATATACATATAAAGTTATTTTAACCATGTATAAATAATATAATTTTCCGTCGAAGAGGATTTGAATGAACCCGTTATGTGAAGATAGCTTCGCCCCTGACGCTACACTAGCCCTACGCTACGCTAGCATTACTTACCCCATTGTCATCCCTATTAAGAACAAGTTGATATATATTCTCTTACGACAAAAATCATAATGGATACGCATATCTCTCTTAATGAGTTAAATATGAAATTTTGAATGTTATTGACTCAAATGATTGGTTAGAATTAGATGCACATGATATAAACTTGAAGTTTGTATTATTTTCTTTAAAAATCTAAATTATTAAAGAGATCATAATTCGTATGTTAAATTAGTTAACATTATGTGATTCTGCTTAATTCCTAAGATTGACTAAGATTGTCCTAACATGGATTACTCATTTTGCAATCATTTTTTTTTTAAAAAAAAATAATAATTTTAGTGTGTTCTCATTATGTATGTAACGATATTTTAATGTACATAGATTAGATGTACATAGTAAGAGGAATATTGTTATTGTACTAAGATCAATCCTAAACAAGAACTGTAGATAATTAATATAAGAAAGATATGTATATTTCTTTAATACAATATATGTTCTTCATTACAATGAACTAATTGTTCACATGCATGTATCCTAGTTAATTTTGACTTTTGACTTTTATACACATTTTAGTCTTATAATATAAAAAATTACATAGTTATGAAAGGTGAATTTACAAAGGTGAAATCAAATGATAATTTTCTGGACTTTAATTTATAAAATTGAAATTTTCATAACAATACATTTTAGTTTATTTTTTTTGCATTATAAGTACTAAAAGTGATTATTTATGAATTTACCCTTTTTGAACTTCTTCTTTTAAATCAGAAGAAACAAACATAGATCTTTAGCTCATTGATAGAGCCACATTGAAGCAAACGGGTTCATATATATATGTTATAAATTTAAATTAGTAAAAATGTATGAGAGATATAAATATTGAATTTCCTCGACTTGAAACATAAGCTTAATATAACGTACTTTATGATAGTTAAATCTTTAATTAATTCTGATAAATTTTTTGATTTCGCAATTACTTTTTCTATCATATAGATTTGATTTGGATCAAAAGTACTCCCTTCGTTCGGTATTGTTTGTCATGATTTCTATTTTTAGAGTCAAACTATTAAACTTTTGACTAACATTTTAAAATGTATTTTTTCATCATATTAGTATGCAAAAAGTTGTAATTTATAGTACTTTTCATATAGTTTTAGAATATCTAGTTTTTTTTGTTTAAAATATCAAATCAATATGATTCAATTTACCTTTAAAAATTAATTAAATTAACTTTCGATAAATATAACATGACAAATAATTTCGAACGAAGAAAAATAGTAAGGAAGAAAGTATGAAATTAAAATGATTGAGAAGGGACCATATGATTTATGAGGGAGGGTAAATGGGTGATTAGGGCATGTAAAATCAATACTGTTGTTTAATGCCCCCACAAAACCATATAAAAGTTTTCTATAGATATTATATATATAAATAAAAATAAAAATGAAATAAAGGGGTCCCTATTGGAGTCTAATATGTGTAACAATTAGTAGGACAAGTAACATGTTAAATCACATTGTGGCCCTACTACTCCCATTCCCAATTACAAGACTTCCTAGGAGACATGCATGACCCAGACTACTGTCTCAAAAATTATTTTTATTAGTTCACCTTTTAATTTTTTTTTTTGGAAATTTTATAAATAAAATATGATCATTTTAAAAAAGAATTAAGTCCAAGAGCAATATAAAAAAAATATTTAATTAATACTTTGTTGATTTAATAAGGTGGATAACTAATGTGAAATAATTTTTTTAATAAAATGATCAACTACTATAAGACGGAAGCAGTTAGGTAGGACCTCTAGTTACCCGCACTACAAGAAAATAAGAAATTTATCAATTTTAGCTAATTCATCTCTAAAACGCTTCTAGCTAATTGAATTTTTTTTAATCCATTGCTACTTCGTAGCTAAATGAAAGTTTTTTTTTGTTATTTAGCAACAAATTATACTTATCATAAAAAATAAAATAAAATTATATTTGTCGCTAATTCTTCAACTTTTCATAGTGCCGTATTATTGTTAAAATAATGTTTATTGACTACTTTTTTGTCTTAATATTGAAAAATAGTACTGTTGTGAAATGTGAAATACTAATTTTAGGTGAAATTCCTTCGTGAAATTAAATTTAGGTGAATACTACTTAAGTTTAATTTCTATACTAACAATATACAAAAAAATTTACGTTATCAAGTTAAGAATATTTATTAAAGCGGTTAAAAATGTTAATAGGGTTTCTAACATGCTGAAAATTAACAACTTTAATAAAATGCCATTTTTTTTCCCAAGAAAATAAAAGAGGTTAGAATATTAATCATGAAAAAATAAAAACAATACAAAGCACTAAAAAGAGGATATACATTAAAGGCGTAAAACGCAACAAACTCAACTTATTACTACATCTATTAACATAAATATATAAATATATAAGGAAATTAAAGAGATTAAAATACAGTAATAATTACATAACGACGCAGCCTAATTTTTCAACAAAAATACACCAATTGACACCGTTTAAACAAAGATGATTTGCCTCATCCCTAAATTTAAATTTTAAACTATACATTGATAGTAAAAGTTATTTTATCACACCATCAAAGTTATTCAAAAAGACAAATATAAGTCAAATTGTGTAGAACTCTCATGCATGAAGGAATTATATAATTCTGTGGATTAATGTTTTTATTTTAGTGAAACATATGAAAACATTACCTCGTAATTTATAGTTGACAACGTGCACACCTACATACATTTGTGTTGATTTGAGACAACTAGGTATGGGTAGCCATGTTAAAACGAAGCCTTATTGTTTTATCTAGTTCTTTCTAGAAATTGTGCACTATGTTGCAATCTTCATTGTTTCTCATAAGTTAATTCTTTGTCTGGTTGGTATTTAAGTATTTCATCCAACATGTTTTCTTGAAAAATATTTGTATTTAATATTAAAGACGAAGGAAACTGATGATTGGAACAGATCCAAGGAAGTCCGTTGATGTGTTTCACTATAAAAAAATTTAAATTGTCAACAGATTGTACTAACAATTTAAGTCGGTTAGTATTCTACTAACAAATTACCAACATATTTCTAACTGACTTATATTTTAAAACTTAACAATGAAATTCCAACAGATTACCAATCAAAATCTTACTAACTAAGTATTTTAGTTGGTAAATACGACGGGGAAAAATGACGCCAAATTTAGCAACATTCTATCAATAGATTATCAACTGAAATATTACTAAGCACACCTTTTGTTGGTAATATTACCAACGAAGTATATATTTGGTTGGTAATGTCACAATCCAAAATGGAGGTAATGACACTCGTCTTATCCCAAGACAAGTCAGCCTAAAACTCAACCATTTCAATAAAATATGGAAATTTTATAACAAACTCAAATTTACCCCCAAAATCTGATTGTCACGTGTACAAGTCTCTAATTTGTTATGACAAAATTGAAAGAAAAATACAAGTCTCCAATGACCTTGTTTCTAGAATAGAACAAAATCACAGATAAGAAAAAAAGAGGTCTGCTGAGATGAAAAGCAGCTACCTTAAATCTCCAAGAAGGCTCGGAAAATAAGAGAATGACAAGTACCACGAAATTCAGACTCGTAACCTACAAAAAAAATTGTAGAAGCAAAGGGTGAGTAACAAACTACACGGTACTCAGCAAGTAAACCTCTAAACTCAAGTTAAGGGAATGAAATACGGGTACTCCTACCACCCCAACCGAACCTCCACAACTACAACTTAGATAAAATCAGTCCAACCTACTGTTCACGATAGTCAAGCACATATCTCAACAACAACTAACAATAACATATTACCAACAACAAACTCAATATTCATCAATTACAACCTTCACAAAAAAGATACTCGCGATCTCAGGAACACACAAAATCACGTTCATCAAATAGAGATAACCAAATATCAAGTACTTTTCAACCGTCACTGAAATACATATTCATAATGAATGAAGGATGTCATGGGATGCAATGCAATGTGATACCATAAAATGACATGCCTCAAAATATCAAGTACTCTCTCAACCATATACACATGATACTCATCGGATCGCGAGGTCCATATATTGACACTGACGATCTCCACGTGTCTGTGCGAACGATCTCAACGCACTATCATAAATCAAATAAATTCCGCACAGATGATCTCCACGTGCCCAAATTATAATCATAATTTCATCATCGCACGGACAATATCCACGTGCCCAATAATTATAACTCGATCTCAACATGGACGATCTCCACATGTTAGACCTTTACTCATACCCAAATCTCATGTCAATGCATGTGCATAATATGATATCAAATAAAGGGGATGATGCAACAACTCAATAAATCAAATGTCACTATGACATTAATCACCTCAATTATCACAATTATACAGGTTTAGCAAATAACAGAATTAGACATAATAAATCAAGTAAATAATATATCATCTAATGCCCATATGCTTTGACATTCTCGGATTACAATCCACATCCTATAGTAATAAACTTTTCCTTTATAACAGCGGTATTGTACCATCTGCAACCCATCACACACAAACAATTAATCACATTGTCTTTTATTAACCATTTTCATCATTAGAATTAATCAAGGTGGACAAGTCAACCCTTAACCAAGTCCCAGTATTCCCAAACACATACCACAATAAATGCACGCATTTCATATACTTAACAAGAATTTAGAAATTCACTTGTCTCAAATAGTCGAACAATCCTTTCGGAATTTGAGTCTTCCCTTTTTGTTGTACTTTCAACCCAAAGCAATCTATTTATATTAATAATCACAATAAGATTTTGAAACTAACAACACTCATATGCTTATATGTTTAACCTAGACCTATAAAATTCACCCAAATTTATAATCAACTTCCTAAATCTTGAGGTCAATTGTCAATTAACATGTCAACCCTTTAAATTTCTACAAATTTCAAGCCTAGGATTAAGTTTCAATTTCTCTGAATATCATAAACCTAATGATATTCATACAATACTATTTAACTAAATATTTAACTATATATATGAATACAACAAAACTTACTTAATATTATCAGAGATAAGGAAGATCCAACAATTTTTAAACCACGAGAAATAATATTAAAATATGCATAATATCACATAAAACTTGGCTGAAGTTATCCCTCCAAGTGATTGTCTAATCACTGCCAATCATTGGCTATTATTAGCATATTATTTTTCATCTATAAGTTAGATGCTCTTAGATTTTATTTAATTTTATTATTATCAACTCAACTTTAAATTGCTATATTCATATTGACCGCATAACTCGATCAACTAACAATATCATTACTGCATATTCCATTCCTAATTTCTAATTATTAATACTAAAAAGGTCAATCATCATGCCATTAATAGCTATTAACAATTTTCAACCAAAAAAAAATGTTAGCATAGGTTATTCAAATTCATTTTCTTTCTTTTTCTTTCAAAGCCAACTTTATTATTATAATAATAACACTAGATTATTCATTTATATTCACAATACAAGATTATGTTTGGATTACCTGGTGCAATTTGGCCGTAAGTTTGGAATTTGCCGAAGTGATTGTCGTTGCTTCTGTTTTTCCAAGTTCCGTTTTTTTTTATATTATTTAGTCTAAAATTATTAAACCCTACTAACTTACTTTTAAATAATGGGTCAAGTAGTATAGAGTATTAAATAAATAATTAAAATTTCATCCGCTAATTAAATAACCATAGTTAAACAAGTAATTCTAAATTTTCATTAAAATTTTACGGAAAGAGACCTTTATTAAAGATACATAACTATATTTCAGAATGGCCTATCAGGTCATTACAAGTAAATTATGACAAAAAAAATTGTGTATATAATTTATTAACATATTATTGATGAATTACTAACCAAACATTTACCAACGACTGGATTGTGTTGCTAAATTTACCAACCAAATATAAATATGTTGGTAAATTAGTAAAGAAATGTAATTTGTTGGTAAATTTGCCAACCAATATCCAATTAGTTGAAAATTTTGCCGAATAATAAAGATTGTAGTTAGTAAATTACTAACAACATTAAAATAGTTGTTAATATACCAACCAATCATTAATTCATTGATAAGATTTACCAACATATTAATTATTAATTAGTTGGTAATGTTACATATGAATATTTAGTTGAATAGTAACTATTACCAAATGTGATAAAATTTATTGGTAAATTATGAATTACTAACTTATATTTCAATAGTTAATAAATTTATCAATTGAAGTTAAATTTTTGGTAAATCAACGTCTAGTGTTGAGACTTCCATATTCAGTTTATTTCGTTAGGCGTTTTAACTATTGATTTTTAGTCAAAACTTGACTTTGATCATTATTTTTTTCTAAACGTGCTCAGATTAGATATGTCAATATCAATAGTTTCGAAAGGTCATTTTTTATCTAACAGGAAGGTTGCTTCAAGTTTTGAGGCTTCCATTTTTTGTTTGTGCCATTAGGTATTTTAAATCTTATGTTTTGGTCAAATTTTGACTTTGATCAATAATTTTGTGAACATACTCAGATGAGAATTCCTCCAGCGTAAATAACTCCAAAAGTCATTTTTTATTTAATAGGATGTGGGTGGTTCGGATATTGAGGCTTTCATTTTTAGTGTGTACCATTAGGTATTTTAATTTATAAATTTTGACAAAAATTTAAATTTCGGTCAATATATTTGATAAACTTGCTCAAATAAAAAATTTGTCAGTGTAGTTGGATTCGGAAGGTTTTTTTCAATGTAATAAGATAGAGAGTTCAGGTTTTGAGGCTTCCGTTTTAGTTTGTGCAGTTAGACATTTTCACTTTTAGGTTTTGACCAAACTTTCACTTTAGTCAATATTTTCTAGTAATTATGCTCGAATAGAAATTTTGTCACCGTGGTTAGCCATACAAGTTCAATTTTGGTCTCGTAGGATGATTGGTTCGAGTTTTGAGACTTTTCTTTCAGTTTGTATCTTACGCGTTTAACTTTTAACTTTAGGCTAAATTTTGAATTATGTCAATTTTTTTAGCAACATACTCAAAGTTGAATTTCATCAAAGCAGTTAGATCTGAAAAGTCATTTTTAGGATGGTTGGTTTGGATTTCAGGGTTTTCATATTTAATTTATACCTTAGGCGTTTCAATTTTTAAATTTTGACCAAAATTTAACTTTGTTTAAGATGTTTTATGAATGAGCTCTGATGAGAATTTTATCAACGCGATAACCTTTCGGAAGGTCATTTTTATATCTTATAGGATGGTTGGTTCAGGTTTTGAGGCTTCCATTTTCAGTTTGTGTTGTTAGACGTTTTAACTTTTACGTTTTGACCAACAATTAGACTTGGTCAATAATTTTTATAAACGTGCTCAAATTTAATCTTTGATATAATGATATGTGTCATATTGAGATTAACTTAACTTGTTATCATAGATTTTGCATTGTTCCATTCAAATATGATTTCTAAAATTGATATTAATATTTTTCGATTCATATTTGTGCTCTTAGATTTTTAAATGCAATAAATTAATAAATATTTTACTATTGAATAATCATTTAGTAATAATATTTTGAACATAGGTCAATCAATTACTAACCTAATATTGAACTTAAATGATATATTACCAACAAACTAACAATCAGTTATTAAAGAAAAATAAATAGTCATACTAACGTATTTAAAATTTATTACCAACAAGCGTTGTGGTGGAGTGTTAAGCACCTTCATCCTTAATCTAGAAGCCTCAGGTTCGATTCCCCTTGGTACGGAGTTGTGTTTGTTAGGGCGCCACTTTGCTTTACTTCCCAATGAAAACTAAAAGAAAATATTTAAAATTTATTCGTAAATAACCAACATAAATTTGTTGTTACTAAAATTGTCAACCAACGGAATCAAGAAAAAACTTTACTAACTTCTTTTCAATTCGTTAGTAAAGGTACTAACGTTATACTAACTAAAAATTAGTTGGTGAATTGACCAAAGAAAATTTCAGGGCTATGTTTCAAAATTTTGTAACAACATTTTTGGGTGTTTACAAACTAATTTTTGGTTGATAAGTTTACCAACAAATTAATATCTGTTGGTAATATTTAGTAACAAGTTTTTTAGCAACAAATTAATATAAGTTGACATTTGATTGATAAATCGATTTGCCAATCGATTTGATCAATTTACTAACGAAACTTTTTGTTGGTAATTGGAATTCCTTTTTATAGTGTTTACTGTTGTAGAATTAGAGTCACACTAGGACTAAACTACTAAATCTTTACCTATGTATAACTAAGTTGATGCATCGTGTATGAGGCTAAGTTGGATTTAGTAGTCTAATCCCATTGTGACTCTAATAACGTGATACAATCAATACATAATGTGATCATGATCAATGCAATTCTTGATTTCTCTAAGCCTAGACGTGATAATTCTACATGGTATCAGAGCTTTAAACCTATTTCGTTCTTTAATATGTATTGGATTCAAAAATCAGAATAACTACAATATTAAATTGCAATGGCGTCTTCTACCTACACTCTATTAACCTCCTCACTTCACGCGTCCCGTTCCATTAAAATCAAGCTAACAAACTATCTTTATGGTGGACATAATGTCTCTGTTGATTCCACTACTAAAAAAAGACCAAAAAGAGACCTAAAAATGGAGACCTCAAAAATAGGTCAATAATAAGAGACCTCATGAGGTCGCTATTTAAATTAATATCTTTTAATTTTTTTTAATATAGGAGAGACCTCGTGAGGTCAATTTAATGAATAATTTTTTTTTTACCTAACTTATTTAAAAATTTTAAATTTTGAATCTAATTCTCATAAAATTGGAGACCTCATGAGGTCTCTAATTTTTTAACTATTCAATTAAATTAAATTATTATTTTAATTTAACAAGTAGAGACCTCATGAGGTCTATACTTGTTAAATTAAAAATAATAATTTAATTGAATATTTAAAAAGTTAGAGACCTCATGAGGTCTCTTAGACAAACCAAAAACCTAGCCAAAATTAAAATAACTCTTTCTTCCCTCTCTCTTAATTTTTTTACACGACTGCGCGCCTCTCTCTCTTTCTCACTAACCTCGTCGACCGCGCGCCTCTCTCTTTCTCGTCGTCGATCGTCGACCGCCTCTCTCTTTCTCGTCGTCGATCGTCGACCGCCTCTATCTTTCTCGTCGTCGACCGCCTCTCTCTTTCTCTCTCTCTGTCGAACCTCTCGCTCATCGCTATCTCTGTCGACCTTCGCTCTCTGTTGACCTTCTCGCTCCGCCGCCAGGTCTCGCGCCGCCAGCTCGCCAGCCGCCGCCAGTTGCAGTCGCCTCAGCAGCAGCACAGCGCCTCCATCTCCAGGTAAATTTATTTATTTTTGGTTATTGAAACTAAATGTGTATTGAAACTAACTAAAATAACCTCAATAGTTGAACCCAACTCTCTAACTTCAATCATAGGTAATTTAATATTGATACAAGATGTTGAAGGCATGAATTTCTTTGAATCGTTACTTGTACCTTGTGCTATAATCTTATTTATGAATATTTTATATTTTATAAATGCAGAAAATATATTGAAACTAAATGTGTTAGATCATTGAGATGAGTTTGAGGTTCATTTGATTGTATTATTATATATTTATATCTCATTGTGATATTGTCACTTTGCACATATACTTATGTTGTTATGAATTTATAATATGTGATTTTTACTCTTTAACATCTCTTTTTTCATCAAACAAAAGCAAAATTGGGAACTTGTGAAGTGAAAATTGTTTTTTTTTTTCAATTAATAAGAGTTGGGATGACTCATTTACTCTAAATTAAATAAACATTATGAGATGTCTAATCATATACATATAATAATAGTTAGATGTAGAATGATATACATATAATAGAGATGTGAACATGAATCAACAACAATTCCCCAATCCCTAACATTAATCTACATAATTATAAGTCATAATATACTACAAATGAGAACCAAATATCACAAAATTATTTGTTTAAGCATAAGTACCAACACTAGTTGATCCTATTGATGACAAAATTGATTTTCTTTGAAAATCAATTTGTGTCCATCTAGTGTTGACACTTAGCTTTAAATTTAGAAATAATTATTTGTTAAGCTTAAGAACCAACACTAGTTGATCCTATTGATGAAAAAATTGATTTTTGAAAATCAATTTGTGTCCATCTAGTGTTGACACTTAGCTTTAAATTTTAGAAATAATTATTTGTTAAGCATAAGTACCAACACTAGTTGATCCTATTGATGACAAAATTGATTTTCTTTTGAAAATCAATTTGTGTCCATCTAGTGTTGACACTTAGCTTTAAATTTTAGATATAATTATTTGTTAAGCATAAGTACCAACACTAGTTGATCCTATTGATGACAAAATTGATTTTCTTTTGAAAATCAATTTGTGTCCATCTAGTGTTGACACTTAGCTTTAAATTTTAGATATAATTATTTGTTAAGCATAAGTACCAACACTAGTTGATCCTATTGATGACAAAATTGATTTTGTTTTGAAAATCAATTTATGTCCATCTAGTGTTGACACTTAGCTTTAAATTTTAGATATAATTATTTGTTAAGCATAAGTACCAACACTAGTTGATCCTATTGATGACAAAATTGATTTTCTTTTGAAAATCAATTTGTGTCCATCTAGTGTTGACACTTAGCTTTAAATTTTAGATATAATTATTTGTTAAGCATAAGTACCAACACTAGTTGATCCTATTGATGACAAAATTGATTTTGTTTTGAAAATCAATTTGTGTCCATCTAGTGTTGACACTTAGCTTTAAATTTTATATATAATTATTTGTTAAGCATAAGTACCAACACTAGTTGATCCTATTGATGACAAAATTGATTTTCTTTTGAAAATCAATTTGTGTCCATCTAGTGTTGACACTTAGCTTTAAATTTTAGATATAATTATTTGTTAAGCATAAGTACCAACACTAGTTGATCCTATTGATGACAAAATTGATTTTCTTTTGAAAATCAATTTGTGTCCATCTAGTGTTGACACTTAGCTTTAAGTTTGTAACTATCGTGTTAGTATTAAGTTAAACTAAACTAATTAAACTTAGAAATTTGTTAAGTTAGTTAATAAGTTAAACTTGTTACTATAGTATTAGAATTTATTTAAAACTAGACTAATTAGACTTAGAAATTTGTTAAGTTGGTTAATAAGTTAAATTTGTAACTATTGTGTTAGTGCTTGACAAATTTAATTTATGATTCTTATGTAGATGGATCGTAGTTGGATGTATAATATGACTAATTTTGGTCGAATGGGGATAAGACCTGAATTTGTAGAAGGTGTCATTGGTTTTGTGGAGTATGCAAAGACATTAGATCCTTTTCAACGTAGTGGTATGATTAAGTGTCCTTGTAATAAATGTCAATGTTTGAATTATGAAAAACCAGATGCTGTTGAGCTTCATATCTATCGAAATGGGTTTAAAAAAGAATACACTGTGTGGAATAGTCATGGAGAAATTAATAATAACTTTGATGTATTCCAACATTATGTTCCTGGTGAAAGTAGTAGCAATGTGAATTCTAATGCACAAAATTATAGAATTGATGACATGGTTCAAGATGCTTTTGGTGTGCATTCTGATTTTGATTTTGCTAATCAAGGTGAAGAAGCTCCTAATGTTGAATGTAAAATTTTCTTTGAACAATTGGAATCTGCTATTCGGCCTTTATATGAGGGGAGTCCACACTCACAGTTGTCTATTGCGGTTAGATTATTAAGTATCAAATCAGATTGGAGTGTTCCTCAAGGGGCAATGCACTCTGTGATTGACCTTATTCATGATTTAGTTGACCCAAATCTAGAGATACCTGATAATTTCTATAAGGCAAAGAGGTTGGTATCAAAGTTAGGAATGTCATCGATGAGAATTCATTGTTGTGAAAATGGTTGCATGTTATACTATAAGGATGATATTGATCTAGAATCGTGTAAGTTTTGTGGAAAATGTCGTTATAAACAGACAGCTAGTGGGAAGAAAGTTTTTATTAAGGCAATGCATTACTTACCTCTTATACCAAGGTTAAAGAGGTTGTATGCGTCTAATAGATCTGCTCCTCATATGAGATGGCACCATGAACATAGAAGACCACCTAGAGTTATGTGTCATCCATCCGATGGAGAGGCTTGGAAGCATTTTGATAGAATATATCCACTATTTGCAGCTGAACCACGTAACATTAGATTGGGTTTATGTTCAGATGGATTCACGCCACATTCTGTTTCTGCTGAACCATATTCTTGTTGGCCTGTATTTGTAACACCATATAATCTTCCACCTGAGATGTTATGACCAGTCCATATATATTTCTCATTAGTGTCATTCCTGGCCCTCGGAATCCAAAAGTATTGATTGATGTATACTTGCAACCTTTGATTGATGAGTTGAAACAATTGTGGGTTCAAGGGGTTGAAACATTTGATGTGTCCCTTAAGCAGAATTTTAATTTGCGGGCTGCCTTAATGTGGAGTATTAATGATTTTCCAGCATATGGAATGTTGTCAGGGTGGATGACAGCGGGAAAGTTAGCTTGTCCTTATTGTATGGAAAATACTAAATCATTCACTTTGAAACATGGTCGTAAAAATTCTTGGTTTGACTGTCATCGACAGTTCTTGCCAATGGATCATGAGTTTAGGAGTATGAAAAATGCATTCAGAAAGAATTCTGTTGAACAAGGTTATCCTCCTCCAATCTTAACTGGAGAACAAGTTTGGGAGAGGGTTCAAAACTTTCCAAAGGTCGCAAAAGAACAACCCTATAAATTTGATGGATATGGTGTTGCACATAACTGGACAAAACAAAGCATATTCTGGGAGTTACCGTATTGGAAGGACAATCTTCTTCGACATAACCTTGATGTCATGCATATTGAAAAAAATTACTTTGATAATTTATTTAACACAGTAATGGATGTCACTGGCAAGACAAAAGATAGTGTTAAAGCTAGAATGGACTTACCTGAATATTGCAGGCGAAAAAAGTTATGGTTGCAAGAGAAACAGAACAACAAGTTCTTCAAGCCTAAGGCTAGTATTCATTTACAAGGGATCAAAAGCGTAAAATTTGTGAATGGGTCGAGCAACTTAAGATGCCTGCTGGACATGCTTCAAATTTAGGAAAATGTGTTGATATGGAGCATGGAAAATTACATTGTATGAAAAGTCATGATTGTCATGTATTCATGGAAACATTACTCCCCGTTGCATTTAGTGGCTTGCCTGATAGAATTTGGAAACCTATGACTGAAATCATTTTGTTCTTCAAGGACTTGTGTTCTAATACGTTAAGGGAAGACAACCTAGTTCAGATGGATCAGAATATTCCTGTAATTACGAATAAATTGGAGAAGATTCTTCCACCTGGATTTTTCGATGTGATGGAGCATCTTCCTGTACATCTAGTGCATGAAGCACGCCTTGGAGGTCCGGTTCAATATAGATGGATGTATCCTTTTGAGAGGTAAATATTTAACTATTAATAATTTTATATTAATATGTTGTTTAAATCAATGATAACAATGTATAATGTAGGACTATTGGAAAGTCTAAACGGGGGATGAACCAATATCATAGAGTTGAAGGCTCAATGGTTCAATTCCATCTTGGTAGGGAGATAACTAATTTTGGTTCTTATTACTTTAAAAGAAGTGTGTCATGCATTCAAAATAGACCCAATTGCCATGACGATGGTGGTGAGACTATGAAGCCACTATCAATCTTCAATCAACCAGGCAAAGGTTCAAAAAAACGCACAAGGAGGAATCTTAGTGCCATTGAGTTGCAGTCTGCATCTACACATGTCTTATTGAATTGACCACAAGTTAAACCATTTGTTGAATAAGTTTTTTTTCTCACTAAAATATTTAATTACAAGACAAAACAATTAACTCAATATCCATCTTGTTTGACAGTTACTTTGTGCATTTATATGACAATGAAAGAGTATTTGAGAATTTCTCAAAGTGGTTTCAAGATTACGTAAGCCTTATAATATTTTCATAATACTATTATTATTAAATAAATTTATATTTAATTGATGCTAATTTCTTACTTTTTAATATTTATAGATTTATGACACAAAAAATGGTCAATTTGACCAATTTTTGAAGGACATTTCTTGGGGACCCATCAAGACTTATTCAATGAATAAGTATGTTGTTAATGGTTTTAAATTCACTACTGAAGAATACTCCAAATATAAAAAAACTAACAATAGTGGAGTTTGGGTAAAAGGTGGTGATGGAAATCTAGATGGAGTTGATTATTATGGGGTACTCAAGGAGGTTTTGGAAATGGAGTATTCCGGTTGGCCTACAAAAAAAATTATATTATTTAGATGCAAGTGGTTTGATCCAACCCCCAAAAGAGGTACGAGAGAAATCAAACAATATAATATCATTGAAGTAAAGCACACAAGGGAATATGAAGCTTATGATCCTTTTATTATTGCACAAAATGTTAAGCAAGTGTACTATGTTCCTTATCCCTTGCGTCCAGATAAAGCTGATTGGTGGGTGGTTATTAAAACCAAACCCATGGGCCGTGTGGAAGTTGAAAACGTGTTGGATGTTGCATACCAAAATGATGATTCATCAGTTGTTCACCACACCGTCGATATTGAATTAGAAAATAATTTAGAGCATCCTGAACACATATTAGAAGAGGTTGATATGGAAGAAATAACAAATGAAGGGGCAAATGCAATAATTCATGAGGATGAGTTTGAGTATGATGATGAGGATGAAGATGAATATGAGGACGATGACGAGGACGAGGATGAGGATGAGAATGAGGATGAGAATGAGGATGAGGACGAGGAGGATTAGTAATTACCATTGTATCTCTGTATTGATTGCTTTATAGATTTATTAATGATACAAAGAGTAATTTATTAATCTATCCTTGTGTGCCTTTTGTTTTAATTTCAATAACTTCAACTTCATATGTTCTCGTGTGCCTTTTGTTGGATGTTGTTTTCGATATTATTTTGTACTTGTGGTTGTGGCTTTATTTTATTTTAAAAAGTGATGAACTGCTAGGTAAGCTACTGGATGATGTTTGTCTCTCATATCTTCAATATCTAACAACCTTTGACTTGAATGTTTTTGTTACTAATTAGATGACAGGTAAATGTAAGAATAAAGATATTGATAATGGCCCCAAAAAGAAAAAAAAGAAAGAAGGTATGGTTAGTAGACAACAAACATGTATACATATAAGATCAGACAACACAGCATCTCTCCCACCAAAAGACACTCAGCCACATAGCTATTCTAGGCGGACCGTGCCTCCACGTATTATTCCTCCTTCGACCTATATGCATCCACCACTGGAATATACTCAGCCGCCCCCTCAGGTTCCTTTGATGATGACCACATCAGGGAATGCTACCCCACAGGGATACAGTGTTTTGCCTCAAGAGGATAATCGACCAACGTCTAGTGTCTCTCGCACTAATACTCACAACCCTGCAGACTCACAACCATCATCATCATCTGCTTCACAACTTATGATGTCGAGTCTTCGCATTCAAGGTAATAGTTCTGAGCCTGACACTCCTACCACAAATCAGTCAGATACACCTGGTCATAACAATACACAAGTTGGCATGAGGGACATGCATAATAGACTTGTCATTGAGCCTGAAGGCTACACGTAAGTTTTTTTTAAAAAAATATGGTATGTTTATTATTATATGATTTAATTCTATTTGTTTTAACTTGTAAATGTTAAAACTTTGTATTACAGTTTCAATCCAGATGATGTTGTGGGGATCATTTCTCAGACAATCAAAGAACTCTATAGAGATGCTTATCCTACATGGGGCAAGTTCCCTAGCAATCTCAAGAGACAAATATTTTTGGAGTTCAGGGTATATTCGAATTTATTTGTTTAACACTATTAAAATACTTGTCTTCATTAATACTTATCAAATAAAATAATTTATGCTTTGATTGTAGAAAAAATGTGCTTGGCGTCCGGAACATGAGGCCAAAATTTGTGCAAACTTTCACAAGAAAGCTACGCATACTCTTGCTAGTTTGTTTAATAAAGCTCGTAGAGATAATAGCAAACCTAGCTGGGTTCTACCGGAGGATTGGGCAAAATTACTCGTGCGTTGGAAATATGATCCAAGATTTAAGCAGATGAGTGAGATAGGTAAAAAGGCAAGATCATCTACTAAGGGTGGTTCTCTACACACAAGTGGGGCTCAAAGTCAAGGAAGTGTGAGGAGGAAATTAGTGTGTATCATTTTTCTTTGTGTTTATATATTTTATGTATTAATATTTAATTACTCTTGATTATAACTTTATTATTTTATGTAGGAAAAGGAACTAGGAAGACCGATAACTCAAGCTGAGGCATTTAAGGCAACACACATTAGAAAGAAGAAAAATCCTGAAGATCCAAACGTGTGGGTTGAACCGCGAGCTGAAGTGACCTATGTAAGCCTCTAATTTTAAAAAATAATTACTTATTTTCTAAATTTATATTCTCATATGATAACATTCAATTTATATCTTCAAGCTTTGGAGGATTTACAACAAACTCTGCCTGAAGAAAATCGAGGTATGCCACTTACTCAAGAACAGGATGAGAGAGTTTGGTTAGACTTGACTTGTGGGCCGAGTAGATATGGGTATGCATATGGAATGGCGCATAAAACCTTTCGTGAATTTTCTTCTGAGTTTGAAGGCCTAAATAGTTCAAATCATGATGAATCAATGAAGAAAAATTTGGCTATGGAGAAAAAGATTGTTGAGCTATCTAGCCAAGTCGAAGAATCACGGGCTAGGGAAAGGCGGTTGGAATTACAGTTTGCGGGTCTTAAGGCTCAATTCGATGCATTACTTGCCTCAGGAGGGATTCCCCCTTGTTCTGGTGATGTCACTTTCCCTCCTCGACCTCCTCAATCTCAACCTACTCAATATCCAATGTATGGTCAACAAAGAAATATGACCCATGAGAGTAGTGATGAAGAAAGTGATGATTATGTGGCAAACACACTACCACATTAGTGAAGTTTAGACTTGTGATAGTTAACTTATGGATCATTTTGTTAACTTTATAATTTTGTGATGGGAATTATTTTTTTTGTGAATACATGATAACTTTGGAATGTATTATATAACTTATGGATATCATGGTTTTTGTTTAATATATAATTATGTTGAAGTGAGTTGCAATTGAGTTGATAAGAGAATATTTAGTAAATGTATTGCTTCAATTGAGTTTTTGAAGCTCTTTGAGTTTGATTTGGGTACTGAATTAAAATGACAGGTGATGAGAAGCCGCAGAAATAATAATTTTTTGCCAGTTTTTTTCCAGAAAAAGAGACCTCATGAGGTCTCTATTTTGCATTAATTTTCCAGATATTTCATAATAGAGACCTCATGAGGTCTCTTTTTTGCATTAATTTTTCCAGATATTTCACATTAGAGACCTCATGAGGTCTCTATTTACCATTTTCTATTTTATAAATGCAGAAAAGAGACCTCATGAGGTCTCCCTTTTGTATTAATTTTTTCAGCTATTTCATAATGGAGACCTCATCAAGTCTCTAATTAACATTTTATAAATGCAGAAAAGAGACCTCATGAGGTCTCTACCTTAAAATAATATAAAATTAAATTAAATAATATCTTAGCGACCTAATGAGGTCTCTTTATTAAAATATAAAATTAAATAACATTATAAAATTGTGACCTCATGAGGTCTCTATATAAAAAATATAAAATTAAATTAAATAATACAATAGTGACCTCGTGAGGTCTCCTTTTTGTAAAAAATCAGATTATTTGTTGGTGACCTCGTGAGGTCTCCGTTTGGCGACCTCATGAGGTGTCTGTAAAAAAGTGACCTGCATTTTACTGACCTAGCGTTGAGGTCCGAAAAGAGACCTCGTGAGGTCTCTTTTCTAGGTCTCTTTTTGGCCTTTTTTTAGTAGTGTTCAGGTAATAAGATTAACCTACTTCATTACAGAGAATAAACCAACTAAAAATATCTGTTCCACTGGATAGACTGTTGAGAAAGCGATAGCAGTTGAGAAGGATGCAAAAGACAAAAACAATTTTGATGACTGAGCGGAGAATAATGTGTTGTTAAGGAGTTGGATCTCAGACACCTTAACAGAAGAAATCATGTAGATGATTGTAGGTTGCTTAACTGCCAAGGAGATGTGGGAATGCTTGGAAAAATTTTTATCTTCAAATAACGAAAGATGAAGAGTTTCGGCTTAAAAAATCAATTGCAAAGTGTTCGACTAGGAACCAAAAAGATTAATGAATATATTAAAGAATTTAAAGGCATATGTGATGGCCTTGCAACTATTCACAAATATGTGGATGAAAATATTAAAGTAATTAATTTTGCAAGAGTCTATGTCTCAACTACAAAACATTCAGGACCGTCATGCTAGGTAATAACACACTATCATGCTAGAACACATAAACTTTCTGTAAAATTCAAGAATTGCCTCTTAAAGCATAAGTAGATACCTTCAAGCGAATTCACAAGTTAGACGATAATTTGACATCTTCTACTGTGATTCCAAGTTCACAGTTGAACTATCTCAATATTTGAGTGAACAAGTATCGTATAGGAAACTCATCATTCTTTTTACATTAGAAGACCCCTACTTATAGATATTTCTTTCCAGTTTAAAAAGGAGAATGAAAAAGGCACATTGTTTTCTTGAACAAGAAATACATAGTCTTATCCTCCCATTCCCCTAGAAATAGAATTTTCAGTTTTAGCTGAATATAATGATCGCAGAAATCATATAATTAATTACTACTCATATTATGAAAATTATTTTAAAAATTAATTTGATTTATTCTTACCATAATAAATTACAAATTATTTCACCAGCTAGAAATTCATAATTGCACCCCTCTATTTATATTCTATAATAACGTAATTTTACATGTTAAGATTATCGATACTGATCAATAAATTAACTTCGAGGTCCCATGATAATTCTATCAAATAAGGGTTCTTTCTAGCATTAATGCTGGTTAAAATCCTTCATAAGATTAATCAACTAGATTCTAAGGCTTTTAAGAATCAAAATACAAGTTTGAAAGGTAATTAACTTACCTTCACTAAAGAGATTGGTGGAAAAGTTGAAGAAATTGCCATAAATATCCCTTATCAATTTCACGAACGAGGCTGTAAAAAATAATAGGTTTTGTGAACTATTATGCATTAAATTCGGACTTACCCTGCTATAGCTGTCCAATAGACAAAATTAGAGACTTGCAAACCTTTCCAAAAGCTTCCATTTCACAACATACCTTCGACCCTTAATATTTTATATTAACCCCTTCACGCCAAGTTCGATGCCAAGAATTTTACTCACCTAAATTCAATTCCAAGAGGCCTTATGAGTTCGTTAATGTCTTAGATACTAGAAAACATGAATCAAACTTAGACTTATCACTCAACCCATTTTTGAATTTTCTAGACCTCACCTCGTTCAGATCCGTCCAAAACTAGCCTAACCTAGAAGTTTTAAGTCTCACCCCAAAAAAAAATTGATTGAGTTTTTCCACCATTGATCTATATCGTTCAAGAAACCACTGCCTCGGATAATAAAATCAATTAGACCAATTAGCACTAGGAAATACATAAAAGATGCAACAAGTATAATATAAGTACAAGAACACATGTACTTAAAAGGCATCATAAACGAAACAAGCTAGGATTAAAAAGTCATACATAAAGGGGTTGTTTGATAGAGTGTATTAGAGAAAATAATGCTTACATTAGCTTGATGTATTACTAGTATCTTGTTTGATACACATTTCTAATCTATGCATAACTAATATTTGTATTAGTGATACACTCTATTGTGTATTGAAGAGTGTGTAACTAATAGCATGAATTTCTATGCATAGTAATGCAATGAGTTCTAATAATTTTTTTAACTAATGCAAGCATAACTAATACAAATATTACTAATACAAACATTATTGATACACCATACTTTGCATTATCCTGATACACTTTATCAAATCCCTTTAAAGAGTACAAAATGTATAATGTGTTCTAGCTTATGTGTCTCAATCCACTAATACACGGAAAAAGGAGAAAATGGATACAATGACATCAAGGCCCATGTTTTCATGGCCCGAACTATTTCACAAAAGACTGCAAGGTACCTATACTACATGTATATAGATATTATCTTTCCACACAAATATACTACATTATTTTCACTAGATCACTTTGTCACATGCATATGCCTATGTATATATGTATATTATATATATATACAAATACTATTTTCACATATACGTATCATACACATATTTTCCTATACACCATACTCAAGTGCACATATATTCTTTCTCATATTGTGAATATATACACTTTTTCATATATCATATACTTCCATGTATATTGTGTATACACACATCATATACCACCTTATATACATTATAATACACCATTGCATATGCGACCCAGTTAAGATCATATAGAGTATATACATATTCTTCAAAAAAAAGAAAAGAAAGAGTGAACCTTATTGAAAGGTACAACAAGTCATTTCTTTCTACTACCCTTCTCACGGAGCTGTACATGGACGTTACCACTCATACAACTCTCATCTAACAAACAATTAACCTCTCTCTAGAAGGAATGAAAGTGCAGATGAATCAACATAAAAAATAAGATTGTTTTTGTACACGATCTTATTACGACCATCAGGGGCGGACCCACACCATACGGTGGGGGTGCTGTGCACCCGATAACTTTCGCAAAATTATATGTATATATGTATATCTATTTTAAAAAATTGATAGAAATTAAGATATAATTAACAGTGCACCCATAAAAAACATAGAATTGCTCTTGTGCAATAGCTAGAAGCTAGAGATATCACTCTCTAGACCAGGGTTCAAATCCTATTTAAGTCTGTTTTTATTTTAGGTTTAGCTTAGAGTTATATTTGAGCTATGTTTATATTGGTGCACCCAAAGCCTTCATATCGTGGGTTTGCCTCAGACGACCATAACAGTTGTTCTTATATCATTTTCTTTTTCTAAGCCTTTCTTACAAATTAAAGGACTCACTGAGTTACTTATAAAATCTCAACTCTCTCTCAAAACAGAGAATTCTTCATGTTTCCATGTCGATTAGAGGTTCAACTGTCTTCTCCTCGCCATTTAACCTTCTGGACCCTTGGAAAATAAAGTTGAAATAAAAAAGAAAGAAGAGAAATTGGGTCATCTTCCTCGAGAGGATAGAGTTCTAATCGATTGCTCTATGATAGGCTTCCCTGTTTTCTTGGCTCTGATAATGAACTATTGTTGTAGCTTATCGATTGTGAAGTTTCGTTTAGTTCTATACGAATGGAATAGTCTTTGACTCTTGAAAATGGTAGCTAAAATGAGATAAATTGTAGGGGTGAAAGGTACTAAATTTATCGTCCCTTTGGTTATTGGTTTGTAAACTAAAACTATTTGGATTAGTGAAATTCTATGGCAAATCTTTCTAAAGTATATAGTGTTTGGTGTTTATTTCTTCTTTGGTGTCTTAACAATCTTGTTCATCAACACATATTTACTTGTCAAGCTAGAAGTTCTTGATGTTTATGATCACTCTATATGGCCAACATGAGGAGAGTATTAAAAACATAAAATAGTCTTAATGATGGTTTTTAGTCATTATATTTTCAAAGAGCATTTAAGTCATTTCAATAATAAAGACAATTAATTTGCAAGAACATCACATCAAGTTAGGCTAGCTAACTCACCTTAATTTATACTAATAATAATAATAATATTACCTTACACCAATACCATCATTCAATTAAAGGGAAGGATTAAGCAAATATCACAAATCCACTCTGGAACTTATCCAATTTTTTAGTTCAAAACAACTTATTAATTACTTTAATTTCCTCTATTACTCTAATACTGGAATCCCTCTAATACTACCTTCGTTCCTAATTACCTGTTCACTTTTCCTTTTATAATTATCCCTAATTACTTGTTCATTTTGATAAATCAAGAAAGGACAATTTTTTTTACCTATTATACTCACAATTAAATGACTAATTACTTTGAAAAATATAGAATTTTTCATTCACTTCATAATTAATAGAATTAAAATGATAAACTAACTACGTTATTAATTATTTTCTTAATAGACGTGTCAATTCAAAAATGGACAAGTAAAACATTCCCCGAGGCCCTTACCTACCCAAATTACGTGAGAGAATTCTCCTTCCACAAAGTTATTATCAATTCTTTTCATTCTCTCATTAAATATATATCATATTTAGATAAATGTGTAAAAACTAACTATAAATAATTAAAGTACGAAACTTGAAACAAATTAAGATTGATAGTACAAAATTGAAAGTTAAGCAAAGTGGTATAAACATTTTTTTTGAATTACATATTTGCCAAAATACTATAAACATTGTTATCAATTTGGTTAATATTCCCAATAATAAAATACTAGTGTAAACTATTTCCATTCATTTTTATTACGCGATTCTTAAAAAAATTATAATTGATATTAAGTATTTTTATTATAATATTTATATTAATTGATGTTTAATTTTAAATCATAAAAAAGATTTAAATAATAAGTACTTAATATATATATATATATATATATATATATATATATATATATATATATTCACCATAAAAGTAAAAATGTATTTTTTTTATAATAGATAAGCGAAAGTTAATGAACAAAATATATATTCCCTTTGATTTTTTTTAAAAATGTATTTTGATCTACTTTCACTTTTAATTCGTATAAGAGAGTATTTTTCCTTTAATACCTTTTTAAATTTTAACACATAAATCTTTAATCTAAATCACAATTTTTTATTATTTTTTTTTAAATTTTGTATCAAGTCAATATAAATCTTTCCTATTAAAACAAATATATTTTTTTTTTTGGAAGATAGTATTGAAGTACGTGGATTGCATTTTATAATAGTCAATAAATTGCAGCACGTCGTTCAAAATTAGAAAAATTAAGAAAGCATTGGAAGTGTGACAAACGAAACGGCTCAAGTCGTAGAAGAAGAAGAAATCAATGGAGAGCGGCGGCGTATTAGCAGGGCTTCACCGGAATCCTACTTGCCACCACCTTCTCCGGCCACCACGAACCGCCGTTAATAATCTTCTCTCTTCTTCTTCCTCCACCGATAAGCGCCATTTTTCTCCTCTTCCTCTCAAGGTTTTTGCTCCGCTACACTAATGTCCTTTTTTTTTTTGTTTATTTTTTGACCTGAATAAATTTGGATGAAAGGATAGAACAGGAGAACTCTAGTCAAATATGAAAATTGAAAGAGTTTCACCTACGTTACTTTCAATTCGAAATGTCTATGCTTATATTTGTGTTTTTTCTAATCGTATAATCTATACGTGTTTCTGTAATTTGGTTCATGTAGTTGAAGTGTTGATTTGTTAATTTTCTAATGTTATACAGTTTCAGAAGCAGTCACATTTTGCTTCTTATAGTTGTAATTGCTCCATAAACGATGGGAGTGCTTTTCAGGTGGCGAATTCTGCTAGGTATTTTTTTTCCCTTTCTACTGAATTTTGTTTTCCGAAATATTGTTTTGATTAGTACATTTCGATTGATACATCGAAATTGAATCGACATCACATCATGGAAGTACTACTATACGCTGCTTAATATTTAAGGTTTTGTTTGTGAGTTCGACTTGTTCAGCATTTCCTGTTTTCAACTGGCTATTATGCGAAATTAGAATAAACTAAAATACATAAATCAATTAACTACTGCTCAATGTTGTGTATAGCTAAGCCTGATAATGTAAGTGCATGAAGATTTACACTACCGGAATTTAGGTAGCATACGTTGTTACAAACTAGTGATGGATAGCCAAAATAAACGCGGGGATGAATATGCTTTTATGGGGGTTAAAACCTATTTTTAAAATCTTAACCTCAGGAACCTCATTGGATCATAGGCTAGTCACTGTATATATTGAAGATCATGCAGTTCTGTTGAAGAATAATATCTCAACATTCTCAATTAACGTTCTTAAAAGTAGCTTTTATTGGATGTTCATTTTTTCAACCTTACAAAGTGAGGTGGTTAAATCTCCCCACCTTGAACCAGCCTTCATTCTGTGAGACAACGTCAGAGTTCATCAACCATAAGAAACAAAAGCATAAAACTAGAGCATAGTAACATTGATACATCAACAACACATTTTCCTCTAATTATACATTTCTATTTATTTTCAGATTATCTATCAAGTGCCTCTAGATGTAGTGCTTTGCTTGTTTGCTATTAAAAAGAAAGAAAGAAAAAAGATCTAGTGCTTTTCTTGTTTAATCACTAGTGTACCAACTGATAAGAAGTGTTTTCTTTATCAAAACAGTGCAACAGCTGAATTAGCCAACATCGATTGGGACAACATTGGCTTTGCGGTTATGCCTACTGATTATATGTATAGCATGAAATGTTCTCAAGATGGAAACTTTTCTAAGGGTGAGCTCCAACGTTTTGGGAATATTGAGTTGAGCCCAGCTTCTGGGATATTGAATTATGGACAGGTCTGTTTTGCAACTTGCTGGTGTTTTTTTTATTAATCTTAAATATATTGCTTATACTATTCATTTTAATGATTACTGCTCCACTTTTGTCTGTCATACTTTACTTAAATGCTTTTTGAAATATTGATAGGGATTGTTTGAAGGTTTAAAAGCCTATAAAAGACATGATGGTAATATATTGCTATTTCGACCTGAAGAAAATGCTCTGCGCATGAAGATGGGAGCAGAACGTATATGCATGCCTTCACCATCTGTTGAACAGTTTGTGGAAGCAGTAAAAGCCACTGTTTTAGCAAATGAAAGATGGGTAAATGTGACAATTCAACGTTGTAGTCAGTAATCTTGTTGTTGGCTGATTCCTGTACTCCTGACTGGTTTCCTTTTCCAATTCCTTCAGATTCCTCCACCAGGTAAAGGTTTATTATACATAAGACCACTGCTTATGGGGAGTGGAGCTATTCTTGGTGTTGCTCCAGCTCCTGAGTACACATTCCTGATTTATGTTTCACCTGTGGGAAACTATTTTAAGGTACTATTTTACGCATCCTTGCTTGCATATGCATCTGTTAATTTTTTTGTTTTTTTTTTGAGATAGGCGTAGATCTTTTAGGATCTCTTCTCCTTTTTGTTTTTCCTTCTGCTAATGAGCAAACTAGCTTTTGTGTATTATCATAAGTGTCACCTTTGACTACTTTAAAGTTGAATACATTGATACAGGCGTGATATTTTTCTTGGTCACCACTGCTAGGCAGTCCGCACACTCTGCTTAACTTCAGCCTACACACACACTCACAATTTTCACTGTTTTCTTAGGCTGTATATAAATAATAGCAACACAAACATACAAGAACAAATCCCAACCACCTTTATTAAACTCACAGATATACAAAGGAATAGGCTTGACGGGTTATACTAAGGCAGAAAACATGTTTGAGATGTAATTAAACTGTGTTCATCATTTTGAAAATTGCATATTTGTGGGATGTTACAGATTTTAACCTCACTTTTAGTGTTATCCTTGTTTGGTATTTCAGTTTTTCTCTTACATATCACATTCCGTGAAAATGTTAATCATTCATAAAAAGTACAAAAATCATCGGACTCTGAAATCATTTGGTTAATTGCCTGGGGGTCACACACAACTGCACTCAAAACATGTATCAAAAATCTTTCCTATTTTGAAAAAAGTGTTATATATTTTCCCTTATGTGTATGAGATTACCCATCAAGTCAATTATCTATTTCAAGGAATACTTCCATCTTTGCGAGAAGTTCCAAAACTTATTCAGTTAACTAACATTATGTTGAAAATCATTGATGAATTTACCACTCTTATTGGGAAATAACTTTTCCCATAAACCACCCTAATAAAACTTCTGTCAATGTTCATTCCCATTAGATATGTAAAAGGATAAATCATTTTGGTCTTTTTGAACAAATTATACTTCACTTATATAAACCTAAGCCTATAAACAAGGAGAACTTTGCTGCTAAATTATGTGAAGAGATAATTGTTTTAAGTTCATCAGGATCCATGATATTATTGGTTTTAAACTATAGAAAAAAAATGATTTACAAGTATTGCCCAGAGGGGATGGGGAGCACAAATTACATATGCAATTGTTTTCCCTGTTCTGCTGTTTATTACATTTCATATGGTTATAGGAGAGTTTTAGTTGCTGATTGAGTATCATGAGAAGGATTGGTATTAGACATAAGGTGTTGGGCTATGGAATTTTGTTGTGAATGATACAAGAATATTCATTAGATCTGAATTCCTTTTTGACTAAATTTTGAAATGTTCAAAATTTTGTATGAATTTAAGTCCTTGATGATGGTTGTGGCATATCTCGGGACTGTCAACTACAGTTGGTGTATGAAGTGAATTTGATGCGAAAGCAAAAAGTTAACAAGTTATGATAAATTATCACACAATCTTCATACTACTTTCAAGAGAAGTGGTTATGGTGTTGGTAAGGAATACATAAAGGATAGGAAGATGTGGGTTTGTTGTTAATTCTCAATCCTCAAGTGAGCATGCCATCTTTTGTTGTAGAATTCCATGTTTGTGTTCTAATAATCATGTTATGCGTTGGGTTTTCTATAGTTCTACCGTCATTTCATTTTTTACTTTCTTGGCAGGAAGGTATGGCACCAATAAATTTGTTAATTGAGACAGAAATGCATCGCGCAACTCCTGGAGGTACCGGAGGTGTCAAGACTATAGGAAATTATGCTGCGGTAAGCTAGGTTTACGGTTTTTTTTTCCAGATGTGTGCTCATGCAACAAAAAATATTGGAGCCTTAGTTTCATTTTCTTCTTCGGGATTGATGATGATAAATATTCATGAGATCATACTAAGCTTGCTTGTCCTTTTTGTATTTTTAATGTCATCCTCACCCTTTGTTCATTTGTTAAATATACGATACGTCCTCTGCGTTCAGCTTAACCCTTGAACTTCTGCACTCCACCTAGCAAGCACTTATTCCTCTAAACTTTTGAACCTTTCACTCTTGTGTTACACTTGATGTGTTTACAAGGGGATATGCAATTTTATTATCATATTATTAGATGGAAACACCTAACTTTATAGGCAAGCAGTGATTATGAGAAGAAAAACATTTTGTCCTTGTACTAATTATTTGATGCCTAATGCATAATTCTGGAATAAAATGGGTCTAAATGGACCGAAATGGATTTAGGGATTCATATGGCTGACCAAAACAGCCTAGGATCGAGGCGTAGTTTCTATTGTATATGGATAATCAGATCTGCAATTGTTGATGACTTCATTTTCATCTATGGGTATGTGAATGTAGGTTCTGAAGGCACAGAGTGCTGCTAAAGCAAAAGGCTACTCTGATGTTCTGTACCTTGATTCTGTCAACAATAGTTACCTAGAGGAGGTTTCCTCTTGTAATGTCTTCATCGTGAAGGTATAATATTACGTCAATTTTGTCTGTGCACCAAAACTATTCTTTTAGTATTTTATTAGGGTTACGAAGAAATATGTGTCCGGATTTTTTAATATAAGCTTTTATTTCGTATCCTTTTTATCTTTTCCCAATTTGGCTTACATATGGGTTAGGTCATCATTGTCTCCTTTCAAACACAATGGACTTCTGTTCCTTTATATGCAAAAAGAAAGAGCTCTTTCCTTCTGGTGAATGTGTGAATTCTTGGCATTGAAACATTTGCTAGTCTTAGGCAAGAACAAAAATGATAAGATTTACTTAGATATTTGTCAAGCAGTGGCATTTTCCCTACAAGGATATTTTGAATTCTCCAAACAGACTTCTTTGCAAATTATCATAATGATGAAGGCAAGTATGTTTCTATATACATTTCTCAGGGTAATCTGATAGCAACTCCTGCAATTAAAGGAACCATTCTTCCTGGTATCACACGAAAGAGCATAATTGACGTAGCTCTAAGCCAAGGGTTCCAGGTAAGCCCCCTTCCATTTGTCTAATACAAAAACATGCTTGAGACTAATCTTATCCTACTTGCCATATCATAAGGGTTTCAAAAATGTACTTATATTGTGTTCCATATGTGCAAGCAATTGGAGTTCCTTCCCTTCTTTTTTTCCAAATTCAGTTTCTTGATATTTATAAGCCCTCTAGCTTACTTCAGGAAGACGTGAAGATGGTGTTCATCATATTTGTAATGAAACCCCAGTTTAAAAATCAATGAATATTGTGCTTATTCTACCAACTAGTTTATACAATTCTGAGCTTAGTTAAAGGGATATCAATACAAATTTTACAGTTCCAGTGGATGAGAAAAAGAAATGTTGCAGACGAATTATTCAAGACATAGGTAACGGAGTGTTGCTTTCATGTTTTAGCAATAAAAAATTTGGCTCTAAATCTCAGATTTAAGCAACAAGCTAAGGGAAATGGTTCTGCATTGGTTAAATCACCTAGGTAGAACTTCAATTCTATTGAATGATAGTATTAAGCCTTTCATGACTATTGTGTATATGTTGATCATCTGGCTAGGAGAAAAAATAGAATCTTTCAAGTTTAGCTCTGGCCACGGTGAGTCAAATTCGTAGCAATGACGCTTTGATGATTAAGTTCCTGGCATAATGATGGACATCACGTTACCATTCCTTTAATTTTCTTCTAGTTCACTTGGCTGATCTGGTAACTAAGTACTTCATATATCACAAGACTATTATTCTAAGACCATAATGTTTTTAATATGCAGGTTGAAGAACGACAAGTGTCTGTGGACGAATTGCTTGATGCTGATGAAGTGTTCTGCACAGGAACAGCAGTGGTTGTATCTCCTGTTGGCAGCATTACTCATCTTGGGAAAAGGTATCTACATAAATCGGAATGGATCAAAATAGACTTTTTCATCCAGATACTATCCATTTCAGTGTGTTATCTCTTTAGTTGTCTCCTGCTGCAGAACGTGAGATGGCGATGAACATAGATACATGATTTCTAAAATAAGTTGCTTTGCTGTCATTGCATGAATACCCATGTGAACATTCGTATGTGTCTGGATCACACACATTCTGGCTTACATTTGTGCAGGGTATCCTATGGAAGTGATGGGGTTGGTCGTGTATCAAAGCAATTATATTCTACACTTACAAGCCTACAAATGGGACTAGCAACAGATAACATGAATTGGACTGTTGAGCTAAAATGAGCTTTGCTATCTTTGGATTAAAAAGTTATATTCAGTGGATAGTAAATATTCATGACACTACAATTTTACTGCTCACAGTAGGTTATTACTTTATTTTCAAGGTTTATTTAGGCCTCTTATGGAGAGTTACCTAATGTTGTATGTCAATTTTAGTTCATGCTGTATTTTCTTTTACAATGTTAATGCACATAACTTAAACACTCTCTTCTAGCTTAAGTTTGTCTGAAGTTCTCGCGTTGTCATATAGACTTTTATATGTCTGTAAACGATCTCAGTTGATATCATTTGTATGTCTGTTATATCTCCTAGCTACTTAGCTGATCGCTTAATATGTCTTCCAACTCGAAGACACTTTCAATGGAGATTGTCAAAATCAACATTCTGATTTGACTTGTTGGGGAAATGTAAACGGGCATAAAGAGGATATGTCAAAGTTTCGAATCAAAATTCCTTCCAGATGTGTTGAATTTTTGAGCGACGGACAAGAAGTAAACACCTTCATGTGAAAGAAAGATTTTTTGTAGTGAATCATGTCATGAATTTACTTTTTTCCCAAGAATGATCACACATAACTTGATTTTTATGTTTTTTGAAGCTATATCATAGAAAATATTGAGCATGATTGAAGCCTATCTTTTATTTACTTCAAGGAAGGTGACTTCTCTCGTAGAACCTTCAATCAACACTTGCAAAACTTGATGGGGCACTTAAAGACAACTCGACAACAAGACTTAGATTCTAATCATTTTCGTGACTTGAATTTTGTAGATGACGATGTATAATCATCTTCATGTCACCTTTATTTTTTCATTCATTGATGTATCAAATTCTTTTAATATTTGAGCAATACTTTTTTTGAACTTCATCGCAAATCCTCTTCTTCTTTCAATTATATATGCCTAAATATTGCGAAGAGTATGATGAACACCATATACTTATAATTTATTTTTTTGGGAGAGGGGCGTAAACAATTTAAACTCATGCGGGCTAGGAATAACAGACAATTTAGGCTCGTGAGTTTAGGAGAAATTCAACTTGCAGTTTAGGCTCGTACTTCGAAAAGTGTTTTCACACTCAAGCTCGTGCTTCAAGGAGCGTTTCAATATATATTTAGGTTCGTACATCGAGAAACATTTCAACTTGCAGTTTAAGCTCGTACATTGAGGAGCGTTTCAATTTGCAATTTAGGCTCGTACATCGAGAAACATTTCAGCATGTAGTTTAAGCATGTACATCAAAGAGCATCTTAACTTGCAATTTAGACTTGTATGTTGAGAAGCATTTTATAGTTGTAACAAGGTTGCTTATGATTGACCAAAAAATTTCATTTCGGACTTAACGGATTGTGATTGATTCTTGAATTTGTAAGTCTACCACATTATTTGGACACGTCTTCATCTTGTTGGGCTTGAATGCCTCGTCACTATAACACATGATATGAGTTTGGACTTCAAGTTAAAATGAACCTTATATTATAATTTAACAAAATAAACTTATTTATTTGTAAACTACAAATAAATCCTTCAACCCAAATACACGTAAATTTAATCTAAATTTCGTATGAATAATCCTTTGTGGTTGTGGGATAAATAAAAATTTAAAATTGGACAACTAAAAAAAGGCCCAGGAAGGTCTTCATTTTCCTAATTGATTTTCGGGCAAAAACAGAAGAAGTAATGTTTCTGAATGCTGAATAGCAGCTCAGAAAAAAAAAAGATTCTTGGAATTGGGTTGAGAAGCTGTTGAGGCTGGTGGCGTTGGTATCTAACATTGAAAAATTTCAATTTAGGTTTGTTCAAAGATAATTATAATGGTAAGTAACAACTTTATTTCCCCCCAAATTGATTTAAATGATTTGAATACTGAGTATATCTGAATCTCATACATTTAGGAGTGTGCAGAGCAGAAAAGATGTCAAGAATTGGCCAAATCATCATCTTTCTACCGCAGGATATATTCAGAGGTATGCTGTATCAGTATCAGTAAATCTTAAGATATAATACTCAATTATTTAATTTTTTTTGGATAGAGTGTTATCTCTCAAAATTTAAAATGGAAAGAAAAAGCCCCATTTTTTGCTTTTCTTATTTGGGAGGAGTGGGAGGTGGAGTCAGGATTTGAAGCTTATTCTGTGTTTGGGGCTATGTTGTTCTCGCTCTCCGAAAATACGCTATTTTTGGAGTATCCAACACGTACCTGTTCATATTTTTGTGATGTTTGAGCATCATGAGTTTCAAGTGGATTTTAAGGATGAATAGTTAAATACAGGGTTTAAACCAAAGCTAATGAATTCGTTTTACGAAGGAAGGGACATTTACATACCCAAGAGTTACATTGATGTTAAATTTTAACCATTGTGTCCTTGCACTTTCCTGTGGCTTTGTGAAATTTTGAGATTCATGGCTAAGAATGATCAGAAACAGTACAGATCAGTTTTGTAGATGTTTGCCTTTTATGAAATTTCTCTGTAATTTATGCATTGTGCTTGACATTGCTCGGTTTCTAAATTAGAGATATTTAATGTGACTTTTGAACTACTATGCTGGTTGCATCGTCGTCTATTATAGACATTGATTGAGTGGTTTTGAATATGCTTTTGGCAAATAATTTTTTGGATCTTCTTCTGAAATCATGTTGTATTTACAGGTAGAGGAGATAGGATGGGAGCACCTTGTTAGATTTGGGAAAGACCTAAGACTTCTCAGCTTTCGCATCAAGTATGGCCTCTTTTATCTCTTAACGTTATGCTTGGGTTAAAATTAGGAAGAGGAGGTGTTGGTTAAATGAAAGAAGAGGTATTAGATTGTTCCCTTGTTTGTTAGGAAGGAATTATAAGAGGAGGGACTGTAGTGGAGGACTGTAAACTTCTGAATTGCAGCTAGTGGAAGACTGTGATTTGCCTTGCCGAAAAATAATCTCTCAAGCTTTTTCCGTGTGTTAGGGACAAGAAGGGAAGAGTGCACATTCTGCAGATAACTTTGGATGGAACATATCCTAACCATCCGCCTTCACTATCAGCGGTTGGCATCCTTCAAATTTGAGATACTAGAACCTTGCATGAAGTCTTTAGGCAATGTCCTAATTACTGACTATTCCCCAGGATGTGCCTTATCTCTTCAATTTGAAATGGTCAATTAACTCAAGACTGAAAGATGTTATCCAACAGTTTCAGAAGGTAATTGTGTATTCTTTTTATCACGTTGCAGCTCTCCCCTCGTTTGCATTTGCATTGTAACTTATGATTTACTACTGATTATTTCATCCACCAATGATATATCTGTAGTTTATCAACATTTGTGATTTTCTGCTATAATTACCATATCTTTTTCTTAATGGATCCAGCATCTTGAGAAGCTTCAGGACTTTTGGAATCTAATGGATGACATTGACCACTCTCTTTTGGTTTCTGATCTGCGATATCCTCAACGTGCTTTGTCACATCGCCAACTTAATATAAGTATGTGCGTATTTACATGAATGTTGTTCAGTATCCCTTTACCGCTGCAGAAGTAATTGATATCCACTTTCTTTTGCTATAGGTAATGACAGCTACATCATATTGTCCATAGATGCTAATGATCCGACATCCCTACCAGAGTAAGTTTTTTTTCTGAAACTCACAGCGTTTACAAGTATTCTTATCTTTAATGATTTTGAAATTGATATGGAGGTCTTCTAGCTGTCGCTTTCTAGGTTCTGATTCAGGGGTGGAGAGATTGAGGGCGATGTGGAGGAAAAACTGCAAAAGATGGTATTTGAACTATTGCTTTTACTGCTGGATATAATCATCATGCTCCTTGTCATTGTCTACATTTGGACGCTAATACTGTTGTTTAACATGCTCAAAGTACTGCTTTAAGTAGTTTTTCTGGATTTTTCAAGCATCATTGTTGATTTCTCTGTTACCTAGTGTATTCATGCATAAGTTTATGTGCCTTAAGATTACTATGTCGTTCTTAAGGTAAATTGATGTGCCTAGGATTTGAATTCCGACACAGTCAAAATTGTGCTATTTAGCTTTTGCAGAGATTTTGCTTGTCCCTTGTTTTGTCTCACCAACTGAGATTTCTATTATACTCACAGGATGAGAGACAAGCATTTTTCCGAGAATCTTGCACACGTGTTGGATATTCAACTTCATGGACCTTCAAGCATTCAGAAAACTGATCCACAAACTGAATGTGGCATTTGTTATGCACAAAATCTTCCAATTGGTAATCCTAATATCCGTAAGATAACCCAATTGATATTCTGTGGTATGGCACTGACTTGATGATGTCAATCTAGATGATGAACTTGGTGATAAGAGTGGAAGTGGCACTGATTGTACATGTGAAAATAACAGCTGCAGTAGGGCCTTCCATAGTATTTGCCTTGAAGATTGGCTCCGTTCCATCACAACAACAAGGCAGTAAGTTGAAATCTCCTATCTTTATTTTTTGATCGTGATGGTAAACATATCCTTATGATATTGTTATTCTGTTGTGCGAGCCCAGGATTGAGCTTTGTTGATCATCTGTTTGTGTTGGTGGTAAAAGTTTTTAATTGATATATTAGCCAGGCCAAGTTGAAACTAGATTAATGTTTTGGAACGGAAAATATATTATTGATTGAAACAGATGCTAATGAAATGAAATATCACTGTATCTTACCAGTCCATTTACAGTAAGAGAGATTAATTAGACAAGATTTTGGTTGAACTAAGTATAGTTAAAACACACCTTGTTTTTTCAACAGTACGCATAAAAACTCTTACCTTGCTTGCATGAGCTTTCGTAGGTAAGTCATACTGTTGTATGTTACAATGATAATATATGCATTCTTTTCACGGATGGAAGTTCTATTTTTCAATTTCTTTTTCACTTAAGCAACGACTTTGATTACCCTCTAATCCAAATTGACTTCTTGTTGTATGATCATTAAGAGAGTTAAATCCGAGAATAATTAGTGCTAATTTGAGGACAAATGGAGAGGCTATACATTGTTTTGGTTTTTGAGCAACATATAGATAAAATTGTATAAAGGGAGTAAAATTGAGAAATGTATAACTTTTGGAACTTCCCTTTTTGTGCTTGGAACTTCTTGTTACCTTTTGCCTTTGTAACCTTCTATACATTAAGGGGTCGTTTGATTGTTGGTTAGGAAGTAAATTATTCATGTATTAAAACCAGTGTAACAAGTACATTGTTTGGTGGCATTTTAGTTGCTATGTATAGAATTGAGCACATCAAATACGATGTATGGTTCTCGGTTTACAGTCCCGAATAACTAAACCCTGCATAACTCTAGCCAACTGTAATGACATAGATTTTTTAATTTTCTTATCACATTTATCTGCTTTGTTTGTTTTTACAGGTCGTTTGATGTTCTGTTTGGCAATTGTCCATATTGTTCTGATCCAATTGCTGTCAAAATGAATACTAGAAAGTAAAGCCTATTTCTCAGTCTCAGCCACATTTGCATTCCTTGGCTGCAGTGTATGTAGTAATGTTCGTATAAGTTATGCTTTCAGTAATTGCAGAATAGTCCTCGCAATGAACTAGCCACGTGTTGTACTACACGTTAGAATTCGGTGTCCATTTGTCCTTTCATAATTAGCCGGATTGTACTGATGAGAACTTATCGAATATATGAAAAACTATTTCTTTCCTTGGAACTTCTCTCCTTCTCTATCTCTTTTATTTCCCCTGTTATTTTCTTCACGAATTGAGTCTTAATTTGGTGTGTATAGGTCGGTTCGGTTTATCAGTTTTTAGTTTTAAATACGTTAAATCAATAACCAAATCAACAAGGTATTTTATTTATCGATTTTTGGGTTTATCCGTTTTGGTCCTTAATGGTTCGGTTTCTGTTCCGATTTAACCAATAAATAAATACTTATAAAATAAATTTTTCGCGACAACACAATAATGTAACTTCAATAACAAACATACAAAGAGAAATTAAGAGGAATATGGTTCTTACTTTAGATTTTAACGTTTTGTGTAATGTGAAGTTCTGAATTCAAAGTCACTATGAAGTGTGAATTAAAGGCTAAAGTACAAAGACAATAACTAGTAAGGTATTGAAATTAATATATACTTTAATATTTATGTTTAAGTAAAAGTAGTAAACTATTAGTCTTAATGGATAATCGGTTTACCAATAATCCAATATTAAAAATCAATATCAAATTGATATTGCAATAATATATTTTTTTATAATATCACTAACCCAATAAATCAATAACACTTTTTTCAATTCGATTTATCGATCGTTTCGATTTTCACTCACTCTCAAATATAATAGGAGATACTACATGAGTATCACAAGGATTGAGAACGTCCTTCCCTCTTTTGTTGTTTCAAGAGAACGAATTTGCAATTGACAAAACAACCATTTATTTATACTAAAATCAAAAGAAAACTTGCATTTTATTTTGATATGCTTATATATTTGTAACATACATAAACTTTTGTAAATTGGCGTACATCAACGAGAGTAGTATATGAACTTTCACATATAACCACTTAAAATAACCTAATTGCTCCCTATAGCTATAGTTTGATAACTTCAATTCGTAGCTACATGTTATAGGAAGGAGAGAGGCGAGCAAGACTGGGAGAGAGGTGAGAGAGAGGGAAAAAAGTGGGAGAAAGGTGAGTTGTATATGTATATAGATTAGAAAATTGTATATTATACATGTGTATTTGTATATATGGCAAGCGAGATCGGGAGAGGGAGGAGAGAGGCGAGCGAGAGAGGGCAAAAAGTGTGAGAGAGGTGAATTGTATAGGTATATCGGTTAGATTATTGTGTATTATACATATGCATTTGTATCTATTGCAAGCCAATTGGGAGAGGAAGGAGAGAGGCGAGTGAGAGAGGGTAGAGAGGTGAATTATATATGTATATCGGTTAGATAATTGTATATTATACATATGCATTTGTATATTCTGGCGAATTATACATATATAAATGCGACTAATTATACAAACTCGAAGTCAACCCACGTAATTTATGTATAATGTTAGTCGCGAGTGGTAATTATAGCAAACTATAGCTATGATGAGTGATTCCGCTGGTAGACGTTTGTATAAATCGTTGTCAGCCTCTCGTTAAATAGCTTGCAGCTTCTCAATTCAATTTTATGTGTTTGTATATTTGCATAAAATTTGAATCTGTATACAATTGAATAGAAATAATACGTTTGTCTATCAAATATCTCTCTCGCTTTATACAAATATAAAATTATACATTGTATTTTGTATAAAGCGAGAAAGAGAGAAAGACAAAAGAGAACTAGGCAGAGGAATATTTGTATTGTATTATAAGTGTATAGGACGAAGACATGTATTTACATGTGTATATAGAGTTTTCTCTCTCTTTATACAAACAGAAACACTGTTTGTATAAGCGAGAGAAGAGAGGGAGAGAGTGGTGAGATCTGGAGAGTGACGAGAGATACCTGAGAGAGGGGAACAAAAATATATGTATATATATATATATATATATAAATAAAATTTTCTCTTACTTTATACAAACACAAACACATTTTATACATTTGCAATTTGTATAAAAGCGAGGGAGAGACTGCCGAGAGTGCGAGCATGATTAACCAGGAAAAAGGCGAAATAACACCAGTTTGCTATAAGGTATAACTAAATCAATCTATGGCTATGACATTTATTTAAATTAATAACTTGCTATTATATACAATTTTTCCATTTAAAAAATAATGATTTGTGACTACCAAATAGCTTTTAAAAATATTATTTCGTGTGATTATCCTATTTGAAAATTTAAATAGTTAAAAGAAAGCACTATTTGACTATATTTTGTTTACATCTGCTCATATACAAATCTATTTTTTTTTATATATATTTATATATGTAAAAATAAAAGTCTTTTTATTTAAAGTAAATAAATAAATTAAAAAGCAAGTTGGTAAAAACTATACCACCTAATTTTGGCCCATAGCTTCAATTATTGTGTTATAGCTAGTGGAGTACTTTTGAGAAAGCAAGCTTACAAGTTCCTCTTACTTTTCATAATCTCTTTTCCGTAAAAAAAGAAGTGTTAATACTTTTGTCTTGTATTAGTTTTTCTTTCGCACGTTTTTTAAATAAATAAACAAAATCTTTATTAATTCATTTTAACTCTTTTAACATAATCAATAGTTAAATTCATATTTAAATATTTATAAATTATTAAATTCACTTAAATTTATTACCAGACCTTTAGATCCACCCTATCCAATTTCCTTCTTTAGATCGAGACTTGCCACAAGTAGAGAGCACTAGTTCATGTACCTTGTGATACAAAAAAAAAAAAAGACTTGACAAGATATTTTGATTATGTAAATTAAAATGTCACTGCTTTGTCACTTTAAAGTGATAAAGCAAAGTGAGGAGTAATCAATTTATCATCTCAAAGAATCAGCAAGGGTATTCATCAGTCGGTTTAATTTGATTTTATGTATTATTAAGGGATTTAACCTATATCCTAAATTTCAGAGACACACTTATATTATACTAAGGTCCTATGACCTCTCTGAACTTACTTTATTAATAATTTTTTACCCCTTTTCGACCTACGTGGCACTATCTTGTGGGCCAAACGCTGGTCGGCTTTTTTTTCAAACTAGTGTCACGCAGGCAGAAAAGGGGTAGAAAATTACTTATAAAGTAAGTTCAAGAGGGTAATAGGACCTTAGTATAGTATTAGTGTGTCTCTGAAATTTCGGACATAGGTTGAGGGGGTACTTGTGCATTTTCCCTATTATTAATTCTGTTTATCAATTTCATGTTTCCAAATTTGCTAAGCTAATAAAAAAATCTAATCAATTTTTGGTTTATGGGTTTTGGTCGTTAATAATATCATTTTCGGTTTAATCGATACTAAAATATTCATAGAATAAATATATGACTTCTCCAATAATTTGACGTGATAAGAATGTTCATAAAACAAAAAGAAAAAATGTACAAGTACCCTCTCAACCTATGCTTGAAATCTCAGAGACACTTATACTATACTAATGTCCTATTAATCTCTTGAACTTATTTTATAAGTAATTTTCTATCCCTTTCGGCCTACGTGACACTAGCTTGAAAAAAAAATCAACCAGAGTTGGGTCCACAAAATAGTGCCACGTAGGTCGAAAAGGGGTAGAAAATTATTAATAAAATAAGTTCAGGGCGGTAATAGGACCTTAGTATAGTATAAGTGTGTCTCTGAGATTTCGAACATATGTTGAGGGGGGACTTGTGCATAATCTGTTGCGACCCAAATCGAGTCGTGAGTGACACCTACACTTAACTACCTAGGTGGGCGAACCAACGAATTTAACCTTAAATTATATTATACAACAATAATGCGAAAGCTCAAAATCTAATTAAATATCGTTTTCCAAAACTTGAAAGTCATCACATCAAGGACATCTAAACTTCAAATACTAAGTCTAAGAGTATCAAATACACCAAAATAAAAGAATAAAATGGTATGAGTCCGAAACATAGGACATCATGTCATGACTGAGAGAATCCAACACGAGCTTGAACGAATAGCTCACCCTGGAACCTCATATGCTGGAGACTGGATAGAGCTGAGGGCAAGTCGAATTCAATATCTTTTTCCTTTAATGTTACTGTGTCGGAATGTGACACTTCGATCCAATTATAACGTGACACTCCGATTCAATAATATCGTGTCGGAACGTGATACTCAGATCCAAGAATACCGTGTCGGAACGTGACACTTCGATCCAAGAATATCGTGTCGGAACGTGACACTCCGATCCAATTATATTGTGTCGGAACATGACACTCCGATCCAATAATACCATTAATTTATCATTTATTATTACGACTTTCAATTCATTGATAATTCATCAAACCTTCTTTATTCAATGCATCATTCGTTAAAGAGGTTTCAAGAATATAAATTCCACGGTCTCAGGATATCAGACCAATCACAAAACACACAACAAAGTCACACAACCACACAATCAAGTACAAAGAAAACTTCACAATATATCATTCAATGCATATCAATCACTATTAAGAGTTTACTATCAAATAGCATAAACCATAACCTACCTCCATCGAAGAAACGAAGTCAAACCAACTACTTCTCCATTGCCTTTCCTTTCCTCAATGCCTTCGAACCTTTCCAATCTATAAAGTATATGTGCATAATTTGTAAGTTAACGAGTTTATATACACTCATATTATTCTATGTGAGCATAGACCCGACTATGAATCAAACACCAATCTGTATTCAAGTTCATTATCTTGAGGTCAATTAATATGTCAAGCCTCCTATTTCTTATATTTAAGTCTAAGGTTAAGTCTATATTTCTTTGAATAATATAACCTTAATAATAATCAAATAATATACTACACTCAATATTTAATTACCTATCTTAATATATCGCAACTCATTTTTAATAAGAAAATAAAATAATTTTTGATTAAAATTGAAAGCCACTGATATATATATATATATATATATATATATATATATATATATATATATATATATATATATATATATATATATATATATATATATATATATATATATATATATGATTGAAACTTTATGCAAGGGACTTAGAAATAAAACTGAAATAATTTATATCAATCACCTTAATTCTTAGAAAAACATTAAATACTAATTATTTCAAACCTATAAATCCATGTGTTGACAGCAATTACGCAGGACCAAAAGAAAAATCAAAGAGAATAAATATGCAAAAACTTTTCCAACTAACAATTCATTCTTATCCTAATTATTGGCATCATTAATTTTCTTATGCAAAGATTCCTCTAATATAACAAATTACAACTACATAATTGATTAGTCTCTTTTCATATGAAGATATAAAATCATAAGGCAATAGCCATAGTATAATGACATTCAACAGAATTTAGAGCATTATTATTCTTACCCGAATGCGCTTGGCAGCCCCAAAATTAATTATGTAATGCGTATCCACCAATTAAATAAACTACGTAATAAATATTCGTCAACTAAATAATCATAGTTAAATAGTTCAAGATGTCCATTTAGAATCTATCGAAAGAATATTTTGTGAAATAAAAAGAATTAGTACTCAAAATAATTAAATGGATCGTTACATTATCCCAAACAAAAACAACAATAACTAGCATAAAAAGAATTATACAAGTGTTGTCGTTCCCTCCTTATTTCTCCTTCCCCACCCCAATTTTTTTTTTTTAAAATAAAAATAATAATAATAATAATAATAATAATAATGATAATTATAATAATAATAATAATAATAATAATAATAATAATAATAATAATGTCATATAAATGTTAAAGGACATATGTAGTAATCAATGAAGTGTTGATATTATTATTCATAAAGGGATAAATTAATAAATTATTACCGTCTTAATTAGTTATCGATTTATTCAATAACACAATATTAAAAAAATCAAAAAGTGAATTAATAACCTGATAATTTATTTTATAAAACTATTAGAAATTAATTAATTTGATAGCAATAAATTAATAATATTTTTTTCTATTCGATTTATTTATTAATTCCATTTTTACAGATCCAAGCATGAGAATCATAAGTGTACACCTCCAATAATCACAAGTGTCATTTTCTATCGTCGTTCCTTTTATGCTTCTAATTACACTCAGAAGTCTCTTTATAGAATACTTAACTAAAGTGTGAAATGTGTTAACTCATAAATAAATAAGAAATGATTTTGACCTATACCATGAAACTTTTTTATAATAACATTTTTATATAACAATAACTCACTAGTCTATAACAATCATGTTTTTCTCAAAAATCATTTATGTTATAATTTTCTATAACAATTAATAATTATTTATTTCTATATCTAACACAGTCTTTGTAAAATGACCTAACTCTTACTATAATAACGAGCTTTTAACTTTTTCTTGATAAAGATATATATGATAATTGACTATCTTTATATAAATCAAATCTCTAAGATCGATTATCGATATAAAATTGATTTTGTTACTAAAAGTAAATTTTACATATTCTTTTTTATTTTCTCGTTAACCTGTATTAGTTCAATACGTATTGACATGCATTTTTCATAATTTTAACACAAAATTACCTTAACCCTTCCCGCATAATCTTAAATCCCTTCCACCCTGCATAGTCTTAAATTTGCTCCGCTTCACACTCACCTCTTTTCCATTGTCATCCCTAATTAGGTCGATCAAATATTAATTTAGAACAAAAAATATAATACTAATATAAATTTCACTAAAAGGCTTCTTTTTTTTCCCCATACATATTATAATTAATTAGGCTTAAATTTTGCATCTTTTTACTTATGAAAGTTAAATATTATTTAAATGTTAAATAATATTATAACAGTTAATTTTTTTTTGAAATCAACAATACTATTATAGAAATGTATGATTAGATGATATAATTTTTAACAAAAAAGGAAATGTATGATTAGATGATATAATTTTTAACAAAAAAGGATCCACCAATACTGCAAACAAAAATATTCCACTACAGGATTACTATAAAAAAATTATATGATAGAAACCAAATTTTCAATAAAATAATAATAAAATATTAATTTTTTTTGTGAAAAGGTTTTTCTTTTTTTTATCATCAATACAATTAAAATATCTTTAAAGATAACTAAAAGGAGTATTTTTTAAATAAAATTTCTATAAAAAAGATAATGACTTTTACAATACGATTTTTTTGACCTTATCAATTATTTTGACACATAAAATAAAATATGTCATAACCCCATAAAAAAAGAGAAAGTTTACCTACATAAATATTTTATTAATTTTTGCCTATATATAGAGCAAGATAACATGAAGTCATTGATCAATAAAAGTAAGTGCAATACAATAATTTAATTAACACAAGAAAAAAAAAAGGTGATGGCTGTGGGAAGTCCAAAAGTAGCTGTGGCAGTGTTCATAGTGAAGGAAAACAAATTGTTGATTGGCAAACGTCAAGCTTGTGTTGCTTATTCTTATTTTTCAGTTCCTAGTGGTCATCTTGAGTTTGGGTAATCGCATTTGATGTTTATATTAATTAGTGAATACATAACACAAGTCTAATATTTATTCTAAATACTTTGATATAACATGTAATATGTTGCAAATTTCTTTCCTTCGCCATCGATTTTTTTTTTTTAAAAATAGTATTTCTATTTCTACGAGATAGTGATAAAATCTTGGTATATTTTATCTTTTTCATATTCTATTTATGAGGTTTTACTGAATATGTTATTATAAATAACATAAGAAGAAAGATATTTTTTTTGTTGTTAGAAAGTGTGATAAAGATGAGACCGTATAAAATAAATATTCATCAAATTGACTATTTTCCGATTTGTTCGTTCGTGATGGGGCCTTAAAACAAAATGAAAAATAGGAAAAATGATTCATTCGAGCTGGCTGGGCACAAAGCCAAACAAGCCCAGATTAAGTCTGGGCCGGGCTTATAGCGCGTGAAACTCATCACTACCTCGTAAGGGCGTTGAGACCATAGCATGTTACACGAAAGCGTTGCTTTCTCTGTAGTGTTACACGTAAAATATTAATATATAGAATGACTGTTTTAAAGAAATTTGATATATCTGCTTTGTCTTTTTTGATTTCTTTTGAAGGGAGAGCTTTGAGGAATGTGCAACAAGAGAAGTGAAGGAGGAAACAGGTTTGGACATCATGAAGATAAAAATACTAAAAGTAACAAATAACTTCTTCCGTGATGATGAGGAAAATCTTGCATCACACTATGTAGTCATCCTAGTACGTGCTGTATTGGTTGATCCAAATCAAATTCCTCAAAATCTTGAACCACAAAAATGTGATGGATGGGAATGGTATGATTGGGAAAATCTACCAGACCCTCTTGTCCCACAATTTAAAAGTGCCATTAAACAAGGTTTCAACCCTTTTCAAGATAACTTTAAAGAATATTGATCATATCGATCGATTCGGTTCGATTTCTGAAGTTTATTGATTTACTTTATCGATTATCAGTTTGACTATATGTTAATCGTTATAGAATCATTAATATTATATATATGTATTTATCAATGTATAGGTTATTGATCATTATCCATTTAAAAGTTAAAATTTCACATAAAAAAGATCATTGAATTATTCAGAAACAAAATGAAAAATCAAATTAACCATCAATATATATGAATTGACATATTGGAGAATTTTTTTACCAAACTGAACCATTATCTAAAGCAATTTACCAAAATAATATATTTTTCTAAAATTTTACAAAACTAGTATAAACGTATTTCACAGTAACGTTTTAGGGTATATTTCGTTTTTTAAAAACTAACAGCGTTAGGTTGATATACGTTACTGTAAGTAATGTTTTACTCCTAAAACGTTATTTAGGGTAACGTTTTACTCCTAAAACGTTACTGTGAGTAACACTTTAGGAGTAAAACGTTACTGTGAGTAACGTATATCAATCTAACGCCGTCAACTTTTAAAAAATAAAATATACCCTAAAACCTTACTGTGAAATACATTTATACTAGTTTTGTAAAATTTTAGAAAAATGTATTATTTTGGTGAATTGCTTTATATAATGGTTTAGTTTGGTCAAAACCTCGTGTAAAAGGAGTTAAAAGAATAAAATAATGTGAATATTCACGTAGAGACGATGAGAAAATAAAACAATTCTTCTTAATTGCTTCTATTGAGATAATAAGAATAAAATAATAGTATTTTTAAAAGTATATTTTATTATAAATAATTAATTTTTTTCTTAAAAAAATTAACACATAATTTATTATTGGTAAAAAATTGAGGCCCCCTGAAATTGGGGGCCTAAGGCCAATGCCTTTTTCAAATAGGCATAGGAGCCAACCCTGAGTTAGAAAACACTAACAACTTGTTGAGTAATCGAGAGTTTGAGACTTTGAAAAGTGAAAATATAAGTCAAGAATTTTATACACCGGATGATATAAATGTAATGTACTAATTTACTATAGGTTATCATTTGACCATAAAAAATAAATCTCAAACCACTAAAAAATCGATAACCCAATATAAAACAAAAATCAAAACCATTACTGAATCACTAAATCAATAACTTATTTGGTTCTCAAAATTGTCTTTTACTTGGTTAAATCATCAAATTTGAAGTCATTCTTGTTGGTTACTCTATTAACTAAATTGTTCGTCGTAGTAGCAAATACAAAATCACATTTCTTTGAAGATACTTTGGTTGAATTGTGAATATAAGTTAATTAGCATATCGTAAGTTTCTTGAAAACGACAACTTGTTTCGAAAAGAAATTATACTACTTATACAACCACATAAACTTGTGTGTACATTTGGGCACAACATTAACCTCCCCTTAGAATAAATGTGAATTATACATAAATTTACCTGTATAATCCATCATAAAATACGGATAACTATACTCTCCTTTAGAATATGTAAGGATAATATATAAGAATGTAAAAACCTTTAAAAAACTACACTTATATTAGGATATGTTTAGTACGATTTTATTTCTTCTTTGATTTTCTTTTTCTCATTTTGTTTAACTTAGATATTTTTGAAAATATTTGTTTAACTTACGTATTTTTGAAAATATTTTTCAAGTGAAAGTACTTACCTCTAATTATAAAAAATAACAATTCCATAAATATAAGTAAAGAATTTTTTTAAAATAACTTTCGTTAAATTAAGGAAATATTTTTCAAAACTTTTCCAATAAAACACACATAATCACTCACTTCAAGAGAAATAATTTTTAGAATAACATTAAAAAACCTAAAACAGATGGGCAAAGGCGAGGGGTTTAAGAAAAAAAACACGTAAACTTATTTCTTTTACCTCATAAGAAATGACGAATAATATGAGTATCCATATTATCCATTGAATTTACCATTTACCTATTTTTTCCACATCAAATAATATGGATCGGATCGATTATTATATATTCCTCCCATTGATTGAAGTTCAGAGTCAACCTTCCACACAAGGCAATCTTCTGATAGAGGGGAAGAGGCAAAGCACAACTGATTCTGTGGCACAAGATGCGCTGGTATTACAAAACAGGATCCACTTTATCCATTTATTTGCCACTCCTACCCTCAAGCAATAGAGTATAAATAGGTAACAATTTAAACAAACTCGAGCAGACTATAAAGAAACATAGCATACACAATATGGAACACCAGAGAGTACATCACAGATATGGCTTAGTATCAGCCTAAAACATCTGAAGTAAATTCAAACATATTTCAACACAACTTCGATCGATGATGCTGTACGTTGAACTTTTTGAAGCCTTCACGAATATATATATATATATATATATATATATATATATATATATATATATACAGGTTTTAGTGATGCTTCCTCTCGAAAAGGCCATCTGGACCTGCATTCGTTGAGGGCCAAAAATATTTTAGTATCAAACCGTTTGAAGAATATGAACCATTCAAGATGATAGCAATATAATGAAGTTATCATCTCAACTCAGCAAAATCAACAAATTAAAGTTGTCATAATCAACATAAAAGGAATATTAGTTACTAGTCATGACTCATTGAGATGATCATGACACTTAAAAAGATCAACTTTTTGTTAATATTTCAGCATCGTACCCTAAGTTGCTTGGACTCTTAATTTTCAGGGTTGCATCCATATCCATATCAACACGACATAAATGTGGGCATGGAGTTTGTAGGGGATTTGGTTGAATCAATTTTGTGTACTTTGGCCAAAATCAACGTAGAATTCTGGGACATATACAAGGATTTTTGTAATAAAAAATTAAAACTAAGGCGAAATTCAAGAAAACGGTGTAAAATTGTATGTAGAAATTTCTATGTCAATCCTTTTCCTTGTACAACTTTGAAGGATTGTGCTCTTGATCAATATTTTTTTCTTTCATAATACCTTGTAAGCTTTCCAGTGTCTCATAATTTAGAGATAATAACTCTATTCTTAGATATTTAAATTATTTTTAGCCGAATCATGCACCTCCATATCCCCAAATCTTAATATATAGATGATGAAGGATCCAATCTCTAGATCCACAACCACTCAACCAGTATGAAACTCCCACATCCGAGTCCGAGCAACTTAAATCATAAAGGGAAAAAAAAAAGCATTCAAAAAAACAGGCTTCGCAGTTTTGAAGCCTTGATCAGAATGATTTAGTTAGAAAACAGATTAATATTCAGAAGAATCATCAATGTACGATTAAAAACGTTAACTTGTAATCATTGAGTAGCAAAGTAAGAGAGATGTTAGGTATCATAATTACCCCATGGAAACTCCTTGTTACGAATGTGCAGATACGGGTAAGGCTGCAAACAGAAATGATAGTAAGAAACAGGGCAAATATGTATACACTCTGTCTCAGTTGTAAATTATACAATTATTCAAAATTACATATTATCTCAAAACTCATTACTTCAACAGGACTAGTGAAAACTCTATCGAAACGTATGTTATCGAAATTTTGAAGACAGAAAACAGCGTATTAACTGTTGGGTTTTAGCAAGTGTGAATGAGAAAAGAAAAGAGAAAATATCAAAAGTGAGGGAACTACTTTGGAGAGAAAATGAAAAGTCATTTGCAAAGTGCAAATGAAAAGTCATTTCTTATAAATTTGCATGTAACGGTAACATTCCGAAAAGTTGTTACTCTTTCCGAAAAGTCGTTACTTTTCGAAAAGTCGTTACTTTCCAAAAAGTAGTTATTTTCCTAACAGACACAATTTTTCGAAAAGTTGTTATTTTTTCCAAAAGACACAACTTTCTGGATAAAATGGGTCTGAACAGATTTCACTGAACAGACATGTTCCTTGCTGAAAATGGCTATAAAAGGAAGTCAATTTTTGATTTTTTAATCACTGAAAATTTTTCTTTCTCTGCATTTATTTTTCTCTCAAATAAAATCAAATTGTCGATCGACTGAGTCTGTGTGACTTGTTGCTGTTCTTAAGTTCGTTGAAGTTAAAGAAGTTTGAGGTACCGCTATTTCTTTAACAGATTTAATCCGTTTTATCTTGGGAGAAATTAATCCATAACCTTGGGTACAGTGAGGGGATTAAATTTCTTAAGGACACACAGTAGTTTCTGTGAACTCGGATTAATTCTTGTATTTTAAATTTTTTCTGCTTCATCTTGATTCTGTTTCTGTTTATTAACTTTATAAATACAAGTTATTGTAAGAATAACAGTCTTAAGAAATTTAACAGTTTCTGTATTTGAGGTTTCTGGAGATTAAAACCTTTATGGTTTTCTACTCTGCTTGAATTTTTAAAATTCATTCGATTAACGATTAAAAGAACATAAAAACTTTATCGTTAAATCAGAAACAATTTGTGTAAAGATTTGTTCTTTACTGTTAGTATTTTAAATACTTAATTTATCTGCCATTTGTGACAGAAAAAAAAAATGACTAATTCAAGTCAAACAAATGTTGGAACAGTAAGTGCTGCAACAACAAGGGTTGCACATAATCGTTCAAATGCTGCCTTAGCACCGGCTGAGAAACCTGCAAAGTTTTCTGGAGTCGACTTTAAGAGATGGCAGCAAAAGATGTTCTTCTATCTCACTACGTTGAGTCTGCAGAAGTTCATCAATGAGAATATTCCTGTTATGTCAGATGAAACTCCGGCTGATGAACGATTCTTGGTAACAGAAGCATGGACACACTCAGATTTTTTGTGTAAAAATTATATTTTGAGTGGTCTGCAAGATGATCTGTACAATGTGTACAGCAATGCAAAAACCTCAAAAGAACTCTGGGATGCTTTAGAAAAGAAGTACAAAACAGAAGATGCCGGAATGAAGAAATTCATTGTGGCAAAATTTTTGGACTTTAAGATGATAGACAGTAAGACTGTCGTCACCCAAGTTCAAGAATTGCAGGTCATAATCCATGATCTCCTTGCTGAAGGATTAATTGTGAATGATGCTTTTCAAGTGGCTGTTATTATTGAAAAGTTACCTCCATTGTGGAAGGACTTTAAAAACTACTTGAAACACAAACGCAAGGAGATGACTGTTGAAGATCTCATAGTAAGGTTGAGAATCGAAGAGGATAATAAGGCTGCAGAAAAGAGGTCACGTGGTAATTCAGCAATATCTGGAGTAAATTTTGTTGAAGAAGATTCCACAAAATTAAAGAAAAGAAAGAAAGCATCTGGTCCAAAAAGCAATCCTCCTAAGAAGAAATTCAATGGAAACTGCTTTAATTGTGGTAAACATGGTCATAGGGCTAATGAATGTCGGGGTCCTAAGAAGGACAAGAAAAAGAAAGATCAAGCAAATTTGGCTGAATCCAAAGGAGAAATGGATGATCTCTGTGCAATGCTTTCAGAATGTAACTTGGTTGGAAATCCAAGAGAATGGTGGATAGATTCTGGTGCCTCATGCCATGTTTGTGCCAACAAAGAATTATTTTCATCATATACTCCAGCACTTACAGATGAAAAATTGTTTATGGCAAACTCCGCTGTTGCAAAGGTGGAAGGAACTGGCAAAGTCCTATTAAAGATGACATCAGGCAAGGTGGTGACTTTGAATAGGGTCTCATATGTTCTAGAATTGAGAAAGAATTTAGTTTCAATTCCAGTTCTGACCAAGAATGGATTTAAATGTGTATTTGTTTCTGATAAAGTAGTAGTAAGCAAAAATGATATGTATGTAGGAAAAGGCTACCTTAGTGATGGCCTTTTCAAACTCAATGTAATTGCAGTTGATATGAATAAAGATTTTGCTTCTTCTTACTTGCTTGAGTCTAAATGTTTATGGCATGAACGTTTGGACACGTTAATAACAAAACCTTGCGAAAACTGATTAACTTAAATATTTTGCCAAAATTTGAGTGCAATAAATCAAAATGTCAAATTTGTGTTGAATCTAAGTATGCTAAGCATTCTTATAAATCTGTTGAAAGGAATTCAAATCCTTTAGAATTGATTCACACTGATATTTGTGACATGAAGTCAACACCATCACGTGGTGGGAAAAAGTATTTCATAACTTTTATTGACGATTGCACTAGATATTGTTATGTCTATTTGCTAAATAGTAAGGATGAAGCAATAGATGCATTTAGGCAATATAAAACTGAAGTTGAAAATCAGTTAGATAAAAAGATCAAAATGATCAGAAGTGATAGAGGTGGAGAATATGAATCTCCATTTGCAGAAATATGTTTAGAAAATGGAATAATCCATCAAACTACTGCTCCCTACACTCCTCAGTCTAATGGAATTGCAGAAAGAAAAAATCGAACTTTAAAAGAAATGATGAATGCATTACTTATAAGTTCAGGTTTACCACAGAACTTGTGGGGGGAAGCTATCCTTACAGCAAATCAGATACTTAATAGAGTGCCTCACTCAAAGACAAATATAATTCCATATGAAAAATGGAAAGGTAGAAAACCCAATTTGAAATATTTCAAAGTGTGGGGGTGTCTAGCCAAAGTCCAAGTTCCTATACCTAAGAGGGTAAAAATAGGACCTAAGACTGTGGATTGTGTATTCATTGGATATGCCACAAACAGTAAGGCATGTCGTTTTTTGGTTCATAAGTCAGAACATTCGGATATTCATGATAATACGGTAATGGAATCAGATAGTGCTGAATTTTTTGAACATATCTATCCGTATAAAACTAGACTTGAGTCATCTAGTGGGGGATCTAAACAACCCAGAGAAGAACCAAAAGAGAATGAACAAAATGAAGAAAGTCCAAGACGCAGTAAACGTCAAAAGACATCTACTTCATTTGGATCAGATTTTGTAACATTTCTTCTTGAAAGTGAGCCTCAAACATTCAAGGAAGCAATGTTGTCTAGCGACTCAACCTCTTGGAAGGAGGCTGTTAATAGTGAAATTGAATCAATCTTAAGCAATCATACTTGGGAGTTGGTTGATCTTCCTCCAGGGAACAAACCCTTGGGTTCAAAATGGATCTTTAAAAGGAAGATGAAAGACGATGGAACTATTGACAAATATAAAGCAAGACTTGTTGTCAAAGGTTTTAGACAAAAAGAAGGTCTTGATTATTTTGACACATATTCGCCAGTGACTAGGATTACATCAATTCGGATGTTAATTGCACTAGCTGCAGTATACGGTCTTGAAATTCATCAAATGGATGTGAAAACAGCCTTCTTAAATGGAGAGCTTGAAGAGGAAATTTACATAGAACAACCTGAGGGTTTTGTAGTTCCTGGTAAAGAAAAGAAAGTGTGCAAACTTATTAAGTCACTTTATGGGCTAAAACAAGCACCAAAACAATGGCATGCAAAGTTTGATCAAACCATGTTGGCAAATGGATTTAAGATCAATGAATGTGATAAATGTGTTTACATTAAAGATACTCCAAATCAGGAAGTTATTTTATGCCTATATGTAGATGATATGCTTATAATGAGCAAAGACATTGCTAATATAAAAGCTACAAAGCGTATGCTTGCTAGTAAGTTTGATATGAAAGATTTAGGAGTTGCTGATGTGATATTAGGAATTAAAATTCTTAAAACTCCTAACGGTCTAGCATTGTCTCAAACTCATTATATTCAAAAGATACTTGAAAAATTCAAATTTTTGAATTTTAAAAGGGCAAAGACTCCAATTGATGTAAATCTTCATCTTGCAAAGAATAAAGGCGAAAGTCAGTCTCAATTGGACTATGCTAGCGTATTGGAAAGCTTAATGTATGTCATGAATTGTACACGACCAGACATAGCTTGCGCTATCAGTAAACTGAGTCGATACACAAGTAATCCTAATCATAATCATTGGTTAGCAATGAAAAGAGTTTTGGGATACTTAGATGACACTCAAAACTATGCTTTACATTACAAAAGATATCCAGCCGTTCTTGAAGGATATAGTGATGCAAATTGGATTACTGGGTCAACTGAAACAAAATCCACAAGTGGATACGTTTTTACTATTGGCGGAGGAGCAATATCTTGGAAATCATCCAAACAAACATGTATAGCTCGCTCTACAATGGAGTCTGAATTCATTGCTTTAGACAAGGCTGGTGAAGAAGCTGAATGGCTCCGGAATTTCTTAGAAGATATTCCATTTTGGCCCAAACCAATGGCCTCTATATGCATACATTGTGATAGTCAAGCTGCAATAGGAAGGGCTGGAAGCATTATGTATAACGGCAAGTCTCGTCACATAAGACGAAGACATAACTCTGTGAGACAACTACTCTCTAGTGGAATTATCACAATTGACTATGTGAAGTCAAAAGATAATGTGTCGGATCCACTTACAAAAGGCCTAAATAGAGAGGGAGTTGAGAAATCATCGACGGAAATGGGACTATGGCCGAGAACAAGTCATCGTGGCGGTAACTCTACCTAGAAGACTGGAGATCCCAAGATCTAGGTTCAAGGAGATAAAACAAAGTCATTGATGACGGTTCAACATTGTCAAAGGAAAAATAAAATAAAATATTATTATTATTTTATGGTCCATTCTCATGATGAGACAATGTTTAGTAACTAGGATAAAGACATAAGGACTTTTTAATGGTTTCTAAGTTTGATACAAGGAATATCAAATGGTGTATCTATGGGATAACACATTTAGAAATCACCTATGTAAGTGTGAAGTGTAAGCCGCTTCAAGGAAAATCCGGTAAGGCCAGTTCTTTAAGCACTTACTAACCAAGATGTGTTCATGGCTGAAACGAACAAAACAATGAGAACTAAGAACAGTTCAAGGGTTGATTGTGTGAGATATGTTGTCTAGGTATACACCAAAGCTCGACGGTTCAAAGATATCAAATCTACCGATTGACCGAGTATATCCGATATATGTTCACTACGGAAAGTTTAAAGGGAAACCTACTTATCCAGATGCGATTAACCTTTACCTACAAGACACACAAGTTTTTTCATGCATATGTTTCAACAATAGCCTTCCCCATTCATGTGGGGGATTGTTGGGTTTTAGCAAGTGTGAATGGGAAAAGAAAAGAGAAAATATCAAAAGTGAGGGAACTACTTTGGAGAGAAAATGAAAAGTCATTTGCAAAGTGCAAATGAAAAGTCATTTCTTATAAATTTGCAGGTAACGGTAACATTCCGAAAAGTTGTTACTCTTTCCGAAAAGTCGTTACTTTTCGAAAAGTCGTTACTTTCCAAAAAGTAGTTATTTTCCTAACAGACACAATTTTTCGAAAAGTTGTTATTTTTTCCAAAACTGGATAAAATGGGTCTGAACAGATTTCACTGAACAGACATGTTCCTTGCTGAAAATGGCTATAAAAGGAAGTCAATTTTTGATTTTTTAATCACTGAAAATTTTTCTTTCTCTCAAATAAAATCAAAGTGTCGATCGACTGAGTCTGTGTGACTTGTTGCTGTTCTTAAGTTCGTTGAAGTTAAAGAAGTTTGAGGTACCGCTATTTCTTTAACAGATTTAATCCGTTTTATCTTGGGAGAAATTAATCCATAACCTTGGGTACAGTGAGGAGATTAAATTTCTTAATGACACATAGTAATTTCTGTGGACTCGGATTAATTCTTGTATTTTAAATTTTTTCTGCTTCATCTTGATTCTGTTTCTGTTTATTAACTTTATAAATACAAGTTATTGTAAGAATAACAATAACACTTACAGGAGGATCTTCATAGTGGGGATGACCCTTAGAGAGATTAAAAATTGTAAGAACAGCGCACGCAGCTATTCCAGCGTAAGTAATTTTCTCCCACTTAGCTGCTTCACCTGTAACACTCAAATTTAGGGATTTTACAAATGTATACTCTCTATTCAGAATATTGAAGTTTTAGCTGATGATATATGTTCCATCTAGTGGATGAACGCCGGACGGAGCCATCGACAGAAAATTATACTATTTATACATGATTAAAATAATATTTTATCTATATATAGTATATATCCAAACCCCTTCAGATACTCCGTGCATCTATTTCTACAAATTTTGAACCCCTTATTGAAGACTCCACCACTGAATGAACGTACATATTAACACTCTAACAGCCCTTCAATTGGAGCATGGATCGAGAGCCAATAAAAAATAAGACTGATTCAGATGCAATATGACGCTCAAACCTAAATTGACTTTAAAAACTAACAAAAAAGAAGGGAGAATTGCGGATCCAATTCTCAATCAATGTGAAATTTTTTGAGAAACTATTTACAAGCGGTTATCCTAACTTTCATACACCCATGTTTTTAATTAATTACTAATAAATATTTATTTTCTGATACCATCAAAATATATATAATTTAGCTAAGTTTAACTTACGAGCCTCATCGTGGTGGGTGGAAGAAGAGAAATTCCTCTTGAATGCACCTGCGTGGAATGCGGATTTAATTGTAGATTTGATGAGAGCAGATGCCATTAATTCTACACTCTTCCAACTACTATTTATATATTGGAAAAAGGACAAAAATATCCTACACTCTTCCATGTTGCTTCTTATAAGTCATCAATAACAAAATTAAACTATTGCTTCGAAAATTACCTATTTGTCATTTTAGTAATTAAATTGGTTTGTTTGTTTAATACAATCTTCCACATGTTTAAGAAAAGGATATCTCCTTTCTTTTTTTTAATCTGTTTGAAAATGATTTTTTTTAAAAATATTTTAGTTTTAACTTTCTAGATTACATGCTAAAGTTTATAATATTAAATAATAATTTGTGCATTTGACATAGTCACATAATATTAATTTATGATCACAAGATTTTTTTTTTCTTAAACTTCTTTTTTAAACGGATGGAACAATCATAAGGTTGTATTAAATTTTAGGGAAAAAGATTCAAAAAATACTCTAGTTACTTTGAAAAAGATAAAACTTCTTGAAAATAATAAGTTTTTAATTCATTCTCTTATAATTAATAGTGGTAAATGGTAAATTCAATATGCCAATTATTAATTTTTTAATAGGTGTGTCAATTCAAAAGTGAACTAATAATTAAAAATAAAGAAATTACTCTTCTTTTTCAATTTATGTAACGCTATTTCTTTTCGAGTCAATCAATTTAATTTTGATAAAAAATTTGAGTACGAAACCTTCAACTTTTAAAATAAACTTTATATATAAACTACTTAAGAAATAGTCAAAATTGTCAATAGTTGAAAATTTCAAAAGCAGTTGTAATTTAATTTTAATGAATTTATAAACTTCCCCTTGTAAGGTCATTAGCCTGGAATATTTATTCCTTTTTAAAACTCGTGGCAATATTTTACAAGTTTAGCTATATGCCTTGACAAATATAGGAATGAAGAAATTCCTTCTTGGCATACATTAGATTAAACTTTTTACTTATTTGCGTAAAAACATCTTGGATACTCATCATGCTATGATCAAAATAAAATAAAATAAATATTTTTAGACTTTAAAGAACAAAATAACACATGATCAAATGTATACATAAACCTCAGAGAGAGGAGTAGATTCATATTAACATACGTAGTGATCAAGCCTAGCCCCATCATGAAGGTAGTTTAGATTATAAATAAGTGTCTGAATAAACTCTCGTCTAGAAGATTAATCTCGTAATTCTTGATCTAATTTGTTGTCTTGCCTTTATTTTTGTGTGCCTTTTCGGTGCTTCGTGTCATTACAAAGCTTTCGTATCCCTAAATCAGGGCGACAAATTTACAAAGAATAGCTCTAGAGCTATTAGTTCTTACAAGTATGTATTCTTTTTTCAAAAAAAATGGCATGACATGTTACAAGTAAGATGCCCCAAATCATGGAATCAACTATATATGCTTTCGTTAGGTTAGACTGCCTACATCACATCGACTCTTGTATGAACGCAGGGTGTTCGTAGACCATATTGTCTTTTAAATGCCCCAAATTACTATTTAAAGAGGCAAAAGAAAACAGTGAAGAAATAGAGAGATGTGTGAAATTAGCTATCAAAATAAAGCAACTACATCTTATGTGAAAATGTAAAAAGGTTATGAATTTTCATATGTGGGCATATGGGCTTGCAAAATATGGATAATATATGATTGTGACGAACTCCTCTATATGTATAGTCCATTGTTCTTACACGATACAGAGCATTATTTTCATGAATTCTACTTCACTTTACACCTCAGCATTCAATTTTTTAATCTGGACTTTGTTTACCCTAAATTAGTTAATTATGTCTTCATGTGAAGGCCATATCATATGTTCTTCACCTTATATAAAAAAAGAAAGATGATAACACATGCTATTGCATGTCTGCTTGATGTCAAGGATAATTTTAACTGATGCATTATATAAAGTGTGTGAGTATGATATGCTTGGTTTTTTGTACCAAATATTCCTTGATTTGAGATTTATATCCTTTAGACATTAATTACATCATTCATGTTTGATTGTGTTTATTTTGACAGTTTTGTGGATTGAGTTTTTAATGTTTGTGTTCTCCTTAAAGTTGTTACTCTCACCAAGTTCTTGACATTTTGATCAATGAATTATGTTAGTTTGTTGGAAAAATTGCTTAAGGGATCAGACGTACTGTATAAGATATTGTAACACCCCGTAGTCAAAAAAGACCGAAAATCAGCTTTACAGAAAAATCTACAGGTGCAACCAACTTTGGCATCGATGGACCGTAGCCTGACCCACGGTCCTTCCTTCACGACCGTCGATGGAATAAAAAACTCCTAAAAATTTCAGTCCAGAAAAATTTGTTAAGTCTTGGACGATAGATAGACTTACGTACCATAGGTCAGACGATGGTCCGTAGTCCGTGACCGTCGATCAATACTTCTTTCACCCAATCTTTGACAAGAGCTACGGATGACCATCACGGTCCGTAGGTGAAAAATTTGTAGACAGTTAAGGGGAAATGCAGTTGGGTCAACTTCAAATGATCATAACTTTTAGCACAAAATTACGTTTCTCATGACTTACCCTGATATAGATAATTGAATTATCTTTTCATATCCACTGACCTTGCTAAAATCAGATCTCCGAGTAAAAAGTTATGCCCATTTTAGTAAAGGCTTGTCGAATAGGCCTTGACGACGGACCCAACAATGGGGCATCGGGCAGACGACGGACCGTTAGTGCCATCGTTTGGTCCGACAACAACCTTTCCAGGGGTCTTTTGGACCTTTTCCACTCCGTTTAAACCCTTAGTTATGTCGTTTTGACCCTAAATCATCATATTTTAGTAAGTTTAAGCCTAGAAACATAATTAAAACATATCTAAGTCAAATAATTATATGAAAAGTTAGAAAACTAGAAGCAAGAAAGGACTAAAGCTCAAAAACCCTAGTTCAAAAACGAAACAAGTGTCCAGCAGTTTCAGTCACAAAACTTAAATATTTTTTCGTGGATTTCATCACCAGGTATGTGGATTTCCCTAGTGGATTCCTTTCACCCATCAGATCCCTAGTTTTCAGTCAGATTTTTTATTCTATTATCATGATAAACCTAGGGTTTCTAGAACTTTGATAGAACTTCATGAACCTTTAAATATATGTTCCAAATCATATTATCATGTTATTATTCAGTTTATTGCATGAATTTCAAAACCCTAGCTTTGTGTTTCTTTAGTTCTTGAATTACATATGCTAGGTCTGATATTTCAGACACTTCAGATATACATGTCTTAGTTATAATGCATAATTACCAGATTAATTGTTGCATTCTCAGTTTGCATTTTCAGTTTCAAGCTATCCAGTATTTACAGAGACTCAGACATAATCAGTAGATTTAGAGAATTCATGGGAGTAGCATAATACCAAGTTGGGCTAGGGTTTAGCGTACCCAAATAGTCCCAGAGCTACTAGCCAAGTAGGTTGTAAGTCCCCTTTGTGGACAATCAGTTTAGTGATCACGTCAGCATGCCTTTATACCTCTGGTAGGGTATATTGGCTCCTCTCGATGGGGCGTATACATCAGACTCCACATTTAGCTCATGTGATTTTATTATCGGTTATTAGTAGCTCCCACAGATTAGTCAGACTCTCTGCATTGACCATTTATCAGTGTATTCAGTTTCAGCATGTTATAAATTGGTCATTGCATCCAGTTAGCTCAGTTATCATGGCAGATTATTATTTTACTTGCTTTTATGCTTGTTCAGTTATGTTTTATTTCAGTTTTACTCTATCCTACATGCTCAGTACCTTTTAAGTACTGACGCATACGTGCGTTACATCTTCTCGTGATGTAGGTTCAAGTTCTCAGCATCCAGATCACGCATATATTGATTTTCCGATCTCCAGTTCAGCAGATTCAGTGGTGAGTCCTCATTCTCCGAGGACAACAGTCATGAGTTTCATTTCAGTCTTTAGTCATTTAGTTTCAGTTTTTGCTAGATTTAGCTGGGGCTTGTCCCGGTATTTCTAGTCCAGTTTAGAGGCTATTGTCAGACATAGTTAGTTTCAGCTTAGTAGTGAGTTAATATTTCTTTTGTATTAAATTCATTGTTTTCAAATATCTCAGCTATAGAATATGGGTATTCCCCATCTTTTCAGATTAAATTATCATTTAGCTTCCGCATCAGTTTATTATTCTTTAGTATGCTCATGATAATGCCAGCAGGATTAGCTTGGGATCACTTGTGGCCCTAGATTTTGTGTCCGCGTCTTGAGGTAGCTCGGAGCGTGACAGATATATTACTGGATTTAGATTTATGTGTTTCTTCACTTAATTTCTATTTGAATGTGAAGATTTTATTTTGGCGTACAATCGATGTGACTTAATTCCTAAGAGAGGTCTTAGGTCTTTGACATCACTGATAACAAGCTTTATAGCTCAAAGACACCTTAGTAGAGGAATTTGTTCATTTTACATCTCCATTGAGGAGAAACTCTTATAACTACCCCTGTTTGAATTTGTTTGGCTTACATTGCTGGCATGGTGTAATATTATTGCAAGGTTTGGACTTTAGTATTTAGTTAGTCGGACTTTGTGTTGGATAACTGATTCATAATTTTTTAGTGTACTAGATAATAAATAGTCAGATGAAAGCTAATAGGAGAACTAAGTACATAAAGTCATAAGCTTTTAATAGCATAATTGTTTAACCAAATCAACAAACCAAACCAAGTAGATTCAAAAAAATTTAGGTGTAGATTTATAGTTACCATTGGGAACCTTTAAAAGCATATAGAAGATGCATGGTTAGAATCTATATTATAAAAGAAAGGGAGAACATTACCAACCATGAAGACCTAATCATTAGCAAAATTTGAATAAAGGAAATGATCCAAAAGTATTTTGGTGTAGAACAACAACAATATTGGTTAGCAAAGTTTATATTAACAGTGATGTTAAATGTAAAACTGTAAACTTCCTCTTTTTATAGTTCCCCCTAATGTATTGTTGTTTTCATAAAATCATTTCCCTTCACTTCAGATAATCTCCTTATATTTGGATCATTGTGAAGTTCAAACTATATGATTCATGTTAGTATTTATTAAAGAAGGTGTTACTTGAA
>JAKWJD010001757.1:5282052-5508404 GCA_027705065.1 Solanum peruvianum | reverse complement strand
AAGGCTTAAGTCATTCGGCCTCTAAAGTTGTCCGTATAATTTATTTAAATATTTTAATAAAGGTTAGTATTTATTAAACATTTTAATATTAGTAAATATATAGTTATTAAACATAAAATGATAATAAGTCTTTAAAATGAGGTGTATATAATGCGCACACACAATCTTTATAAAGCAACCAATAAAACCGCAGCATGTGGCACATGGATCCAATCTAATGAATATTTAATTTTTTTTTAAGAAAATAAAAACTCCAATCATTAATAATCTAAAAAATTAATTAGCAAAAAAAAGAAAAAAAGAAAACCCCCCATCTCCACCCACCCATCCTTTCTTCTTCTTTCCTTCACCGGCCATCCTGATTTCAACAAAAAAATTCAATTTTTTGGCGATAACAAAAAGAAAATCTCCCCCCACCCGCTCCTTGAATACATCCACCTACTCATTATCTTCTTCTTCTTCTTCATCCATAGTTACTTGTCATTTTCTATTCCTTTGAAATGATTAATTTTTTTTTCTTGTAATAAACTACAAGCTATTGAAATCAAGTCTAATGTAAATAGTGAAATAAATTATGAAGCACGATTAATTAATTGAGTGATAGTTGAGATTTTTTATGAAAAATAAATCGACGTTGATAAATTATTTCAAAATTAAAAATGAAAAGAAATCAAGAGTATTCAAATAAATTATATTAAATGTTCTGATATTATTTTAAATAAATGATTGGAAATGTTTGTTGATTGATCAGAAATAAGATAGACAAAAATTATTCTTATCATTTCGATATTTTTTTTTCTTGTTGCAAGTTTTATTAACAAATTCAATTTCATTTATAAAGAGTGGAAAAAAAAACAGAGTTTGAAAAGCTTAAATGGGTGAAGAAGATGACCATTGATATGGCCTACAGGAGTAGGGTAGGGGGTAGGGTGCGTGGGGTTGCTTTCTTTATGAGTTAAAAATATTATTAGTTATTTTGGTTTATGATCGGATAAAAAAAAAGTAAAATTTATTCTAAAAAGAATTTTTACAAAAATTGGGAATATATTCATGCGCTTTAGGTAGTGAGATACACTTGATTTGACACATCAACATTTTGTGCTTAATAAACACATGTTTTTAATATTTAAAGTGTTTAATAGGTACAACCTTAGTGGAGGTGTTTAAATGAAGGGCAACTTTCACATATAGCAAACAAAAAATTCATATTTGTATAATATAGCAAACTTTGCATAATTGCGCTCCATAGCAAACATAAAAACTGTATAATTCGCTATACATATACAATTGTATAATTCGCTGGCCTAAATTGTATAATTCGCTGGCCTATTTCACTGCAATTGTATAATTTGTTTTGCATATAGTTGAATCGAATTAAAATGTATGTATATTGCATAATTATAAGTGTATAGCAAGAAGATATATGTTTTTCTCGCTTTATACAAAAATAGAAACACAATATATACACTTCTGTTGTATAAAGCTAGAGAAAATTGTATTTCACTGCAATTGTATAATTCGCAATTGTATAATTCGTTGGCCTTTTTCTCTGCAATTTTTGAAGTAAAATGTTTGTAAATTGTATAATTAAGTGTATAACACGAAGATATACATTTTTGCATGTGTATATACAATTTTCTCTCGCTTTATACAAAACAGAAACAGAATTATACACTTCTGTGTATAAAGCGAGAGAGGCGAGCGAGAATGGAGAGTGGCGAGCGAGATTCCTGGGAGAGAGACGCTGGCAAATTTTTAGATAATGTTTGCTATGGAGCACAATTAAATCAAACCCTAGCTATTCCATTTAATTTAGGTTATTATTTTGCTACTTTATACAATTTTCCCTTAAATGAATTATGCGTACAACTTTAAGGAGCTGCATATGACTTAAGCCTTCTTTTAAGTATATATGGTGTCTTTATATTTTGCGTAAAAAATATTTATTATAAATTTGAATTAAATTCAATATAATTTCGAAAGTTAGCTAAAAAAAATAGGCTTGGCTAAGTTATAAAAAATCAATATTTATCCCTTTTATCATTATAATACTCTTCACAACCACCTTTACCCTTTCACGCTCAAGCTCGATCACATTTGAAGTATGCAAATTTAGTATAAATCGATTTTTTCTTTGGAATTAGCTATAATCTTATCTCTAATTTGCTGGTATCTAATAAAAAATCATCGATAAATAAAATTAACGATGAATTTTGATGTTTCACTTTAAATTCATTCTTTGCTAATTTTTTTTAGTAATGATTGAAAAATAAATATTGAGATAAGTCCTATTTTCATATCAATAAAAAATAAATATTAAATTCGACTCAATCCAAAAATTAACTAAAAGAGCTGAAGATTGTCTAGGAAGAAGGATCCAAAGTGTTGTTTGTGGGTTCACGAGAATCCAACAATTGGTATCCAAATCCTATATACTTTATGAGCTTGATTACTACTATATATCAACTTGATATTATTATAAAAATTATAAATTTTATATTTTGAATTCACTTAGAACACTTAATATTCAAGCACTATAAGAAGATTATGCATCTGTTTACCACTAATATAAGACTTTTTCATATATATTACATATTATAAATAAAAATATATTTTCATTATTTTTCAAATTCTAAAATTCAATAGCACGCATGTTAAGTTAAATAACACTTGAGAGTGGATAGAACTTTGAGAAGACGTGCATGCCGCGGAAAGGGTTCCCTTTCACATGCTTTAAATTATTGTTTACTCCACCATTTAAAATAATTGATGTTTTAATATTTAAAAATTGGTCCTAAATATTTAATATTTCGCAAAATGTAGAAGCTTGACTTATTTTTTTCTTTGGCATACATGTCATTTTTTGTCCTACGTAGTGTCCTACGTGTATTGTGTCATATAGGACTTATGTGTTTATTTATTTAAAAGTTGGATAGTTAAAGTGTCTGTTTGTGCATTATGAAAATTGGAAATCAAAATTAAAATTTAAAGTCAAGTTTAGAGTCCAATATATGTATTTGTCTTTTTGTTCCAAATATGCTCTTGACATATATTCCTTATTCTATATACAAATTTAATAATAATAATAATATTATTATTAATAATAATAATAATAATAATATATTTAGTATGATTTCATAGGTCGAATTTAAGAAAATAAAATGTACTCACTTCGTCCACCTAATGTTGTAAGTTAAAAGAGATTGCTTTCGTAGATTCTTGGCTCAGAGTAAAAGTATCTTACGCGAAATTGTCAAAAAAGGAACAGCAAATTAAAGTTGCAAGTTACGAAACAAATGCAATAACATATAGTAACACAAAGCAAAAAATAAGAAACTACGTGATAACTAAATAATACTACTATAAGGACAAGAGGAGAGAAGGAGGCTAGTCCGCTCTCTCACACATAGAGTGCTATAACAGTATTCAACTACCCACTAATATTTTGTGTTGATCTTTGAGCTTCGCTTCTTTTTACCTAAAATCATATCCTCAACATATCAACAAGTGTTGTGTCATGACTTTTTCTAACCATCCTCCACGAGCTCTCAATTCTTCTTCGCTCTACCTTTACCTCTCTTAAGTTTTGCTACAATCAACTTTTCAGACCTCTTTATTAGTGTATCCTCACACCTCAGATGTTCATATGGTCAAACCATCTCAACCATCTCGGTTTCCTCATCTTGTCCGTCAGTGCTAATGTCACTTTCATCTTTCCCCAAAGAACTTCGTTCCTCATCAATTCTCTAAGTTTACTACACATCCATCTCATCATCTCTATATATCTTTACTATATTTATTTTTTATGTGAGAGTATTTGACTGACCATTCTATCTCATGCAACAACATCGTTTAACCATCACTCTATAAAATTTACCTTTAAGCTTTGACGATATATTCCAATATCTACCTCACATCATTTTCAATTTCTCCATCTCCTTAAATGATGAATCCAAGTTAGCGTAGTACTATCGTTAACTTGGTTTAATTTATGCTAATTAATTGGTGTCATGTTTATCCCGACAAGTCAAGGTCTTGCTTCCCATCTTCAAACTAGGGATTTTAAATGCTAATTAACTCCTAATAACGATTTGATAAGACCACCAAGTTCCTGTCTAATCAGAATCATCATTGTAATTATGTTGCTTAATATTAATAATATTAGTTTAATGTTTTAATTAATATACATTTGATATCAAAAGTATCATTATCACGTGGCACAGTCATAAACTTAAGTGTCCTTTATATTTACCTTTTTTAAATCAAAAGAGATTAAATTTATGTGCTTTAGTGGTCCTTATCATTTCATTATAGACTAATTATACCTTAATTAAACTCTTTAGTTTATTATCTTATTTACTCCATATATTTACCTAATATTCAATCATATACCCTCTATTCCATATTAACAGAACTTTTGAGTTTTTTTGTGGTAGTTCAAAAGATTTAAATATTCAAAGTTTTAGATAAATATTTGAATTTCTTTTCATTTTTGTTTTTTATTTACTTTTTCTAGATATTAATAAGTCCAAGAGAGCTAATTATTCATATTTACTTTAAGTAATTTTATTTTCAAAATAGTTTGACAATAACTATTTCATCCGTCCATCTTTAATTGTCCACTATATATACACTATCTTGATATGTCCAACAATTAATACTTGTCTAGTTTATAAATAAAATCTATGAATAATTCATTATATTATATATATTTTATCCTTGCTATCAAACTTTAATTATTTTTTTAATGTTTAAATGACTTATTAAATAGGTGATTTGGTAAAATTAATTTACTACAAATTTCTTAATTTACGTGTCAAATCAATATTGAATACCTATTGAACAGAAAAAGTAAAAGGATAAAGTGAAAAAAAGTGTTTAATTTATATACTAAACTTTTTTTTTAAATATACGTTACTTAAAATCACTTAATATGAAATAAACGAGAGTAATTTTTTACAGCTATTAAGCCACTAAAACACACATGACATTCCACTAATCATAGTACTTCCAAGAGCAAGGGATGCTAATCAATCTTCAAAGGTTGTATTTATGATCCACTTTAATTTTTACTAATGAATAATACAAGATCATTAGTAGTGTTTGATGTGTTATTAACTTTCTTAATTGGGACCACCACCATCCTTAAACCCGCTTCCAATATGTTGGAAAAATTAATTAAAGTTGTAGAAAATTCAAAATTATTTAGAATTTCATTTTTATTTAATTTATGTCTTAGTCAAATTGATATACGAACCGTTTTTCTTGATATAGGCTGCGTAATATTCTCTTATTATACCTTCAATATGCGCTTCGACGTATTTCAAAAAATAGTTTTTAAAAATAGTTTTTTTTTTCACTTTAGTTTGATTAATGTACAATTCTCTTATTATACAAGAGAAACTTTACGTCGGCGTGTCTGTTTCAGCGTGTTAAAAGAAAAAGAAAAAAATATTTTTTTGTTATATTTTAATTTAGTTAGTGTATATTTTTTCGAAATTATGAAATTCCTTTTAGCTTTGACTTTTAGTTTTAAATTCATATTGTTTAGTTATAGCTCTATTATTTTGAATGACAGTTGTTTGTATATATTATGGGGAAAATGCACAAGTACCCCCTCAACCTATGCCCGAAATTCCAGAGACACACTTATACAATACTAAGGTCTTATTACCCCCTGAACTTATTTTATATGTAATTTTCTACCCCTTTTTAGCCTACGTGGCACTAGTTTGAAAAAAAAAGTCAACCATCGTTGGGCCCACAAGATAGTGCCACGTAGGCTAAAAAGGGGTAAAAAATTATTAATAAAATAAGTTCAGGGGGTAATAGGACCTTGGTATAGTATAAGTGTGTCTCAGATATTTCGGGCATAGGTTGAGGGGGTACTTGGGCATTATCCCTATATATATATACTCTTATAGTATGATTGACTAATGGGTAATTCTCAACAAGAAACATCAATGATACTATATGAAATTATTCATAGTCAATCATACTATAAGAGTATATTATTTATACTGTTGTGATATCATAAAGGTTTCTTGAGAAATTACTCATTAATCACTGCTACTATGAGAGTATATGTAGATTCTTGTGGTATAATTAATGTTTTTTATTCAGAAATTATTCATTAGTTAATGATATTATAAGAGTATATATATATTGTTGTCGTATATATCATTAAGATTTCTTGTTTAAAAATTATTCATTAGTCAATGATACTATAAGAGTATATGTAAATTATTGTGGTATCACTATGGTTTCTTGTTCAAAAATTACTCATTAGTAAATGATAGTATAAGAATATGTATATATGTACATATATGGTCAATGAAACTATAAGAGTATATGTATATTGTTGTGGTATCATTAAGGGACTAATTATACTATAAGACTATATGCATATTGTTGTGGCATCATTAAGGTTTCTTGTTCACAATTAACTCATTAGTTAATGATACTGTGCATATATACATACACACACTTAATGATATCAATAGAGTATATGATACTGATTGAGTATCAGTTAAGCGAAAATCATCAGCTTTACTGAATATGGGGCATGGGCTTAATTTTTTTGAGAGAATGGAATGAACATGTAATTATTTTGAGTTTTATGACTCACTTATATAGTATATTGTATTTTATTTTTATTTAGCCCACTACCGGCCCAATCTATATTGCTCGAGTCCGGCAAATCAACGGATTTATTCGGACCAGGCTAAAAAATATTTTTCTTAAACGAGCTATACAAATCTTAGTCCAATCCTATCAAATTACGGTTAGTCCAGACCGGCCAATGAGCTAGCCCATATTAACGACTCTACCTACTATAATCTCACAAGATAGGGTCAGAAAGGATAGTAAAGTGTACGCAAACCACAACGTTAATATTCACCTAAAACATAAATTAACTTTAAAAAATACTTATAGGCCCGTTTAACCAACTTATTAGCTTAGCCAAGCACCCTAACATAATAATAATTGTCGATGATCAATGTTTAAAACAAAGAAATCAATGAAGAACACAAACTAATATTCAAAGTGCAGACCAATCAACAAACAATCTATAGCCTTTATAGTAAAAGAACTTCAATTTCCTCATCAAGCATGAACCAATTTCTTAACAAATGTAGCCATATATTTGCCTTGATATTCTGCGAGCGCTAACTCTCCTTCGGTAGCTTCTCTCGAACCATCTCCAGCGAAGACCCCGGCCCCATACGGTGAACCTCCTCGGACCGTGTCCATGTCGAACATGCCGGCTCCAAAAGTGTAGCCAATTGGAACAAAGAGCATTCCATGGTGTGCTAGTTGAGTTATTGCTGTCCAACTGCAAATAAATATAGATAATTAGAGGCCCGGGAGGAGCTAGCCTTAAAGTTATGAGTTCGATAGAGGTATCCAAGTTTAACTCATTTTTAATTATCCATCAAAGTTTAAACGGGTCGGGTTATGAACTATTTGTTGTTTTAACTCAATTGGTTATATCATAATGATCCATCAAGTACTATTGAATGTGAACAAATCAAATCATGTAATCTAGTAGTCAAGATGTAACCTCAATCTAAATATACAAATAGGTAGATTCAGAAGGTCAGTTATAAATTCACGTTGACTCAATAATTTTTATATAAATCCTATACATACTTATATTACCTCAATTAGAGCTGGCCAAACTTAAAATGAATAAATTATTCAAGATTATTATTGATAGAGTGTATAAGAATAATATTGAATAGAGTATATTAATGATGTTGAAATTAGTTACACTGAGATTACATACCATGATTTGCTATGTATTAGTTGTATAGTTTATAATATTAAATATGATGTGTAACTAATGCATGTATTAGTTATATAGACTAAAGATTCTACCAAACAAAGAATTTAATTATATCATGACTAACACGTGTATCAGATTTTCAAAGACATCCAACTAAACGACTCCTGGTTTGGATTATGAGTAATTTGTTGATTTGATTTAGTGGATTGAACCTAAATGATTCGACATTTTGTTAAATTAGAATGATATAAAAGAATAATGTTGTTGAATAGGTGAACGGAGTCTCACATTGTTCCCTATTTCTAATGTCGATTTATAAAAAAAAAAAAAAAAAACATTAGAGGTGGATGATTTTGAACTTTTTACATCGCCTGCTCCATGAACAATATTTCCAAATATAATATGTTTTAACTTTCAACCTTCAAAACTTATCCAAGAGGCAATCAAGAATCAAAAGTTTAAGATCATTAATTTTCAATATCATTAAGTGCAATGTCCTACTTATAAGGAATAGTTCTACTTCTAATGACACGAGATGAGGATAACTTTGAAAGTTTGATCCAAAGCAAATAATATCAGATTATATAAAAAAAATCTTTAGGTCGACTTGATCCAACTAAGCTAAGACACAACCTCAATGCCCAAAATTTACAAAATCAATTTTGAATCGAATATTTAGACAGGAAAAGGTCAATCAGAAACCATATCTTTACACAAATAAATATAATATAAGTATATTTTATCTTTTTTAAACCTCACTTTTAGAATTATACTTAATTAAATAAAATAATTTATATATATAACAGGAAAAAAAATCATCAGATAGAATAAAAGGAACATACGCGGTGGTCTCTTGTCCACCTCCTTGACTACCACTACTCACAAAAAAACCAGCAGGCTTTCCAGCAAGCTTTTGCTCCTTCCACAAATTCCCAGTTGAATCAAACAATGCCTTCATCTGACCCGCCATACAACCAAACCTACATATTAGTCGATTCAGAACGAGTGTAATTTATTTTATACGATTCGAAAAAATAATAATGAATTTAATCGAATTTGAGGTGACAAATAACTGATCAAATTGTGACGTGTTTGTTGACTTGATTCAACGAATCGATGACATGTTACAACGATTTGATTCAATAAATTAAATTCAAAATGACTCATTAAACATTGCTTAAATGACTTAAAATAATGCAATCCAATTGGTCAAATGACTTAAAATGATATATCATTCGATTGGTCAAAATGATTTAAAATAATATAATTTGATTGGTTAAATGACTTAAAAATAATATTAATAATAGAGATGAAATTTTCATGTAGGGGCAAACTCAACATATAAAGAAGCTGAACGAGTTCAACATTAATTATATATATATAAAAGAAACTTTTATTTATTTCTGTACAAATAGTATAAATTTTCATCGAAAAAAATTCAAATCGATAAAATTTAAATTCGTATCTGGCTTTGCCCCTAAAAAGCTAAAAATATTCCTTTCAATATGTCAAAATGTGAAACAGACATACAAAATTAAATTTGAACACTGAAATCATGTAAATTCGAAAGAAACTTAAGTTAGTTTTTTTCTAAAAAAGAAACTTAAGCTATCTTTTTTTTAAAATAATAATTATATTAGCTATTTAATTTCCAAAAAACAAAAACAAAAAGTAGTAACAATTAGGTCATTTCGGATTTGACTCAAACAAAATATATCATGATCCATATATCAATTTAACCTACCCAAATTTATTCCAATCTATTATTATCACCTTATAATATGCATATAGTTCAACTAATTTACACACATATATATAAAATTTAAATTGAAATAGTGAATTCAGTTAAACTCATAGAATTCGCTACAAATCTGTTAATCGATATATACCTGGTGGGAAACCCAAACAAGAACCCATCAGCATCAACAAGATCTTCCGGTGATGATATCTCGGGAATTGTGTCATCCTTAAGTGGGGCCTGAATTTTCATAAGGACATCTTCCGATATCGTTTCAGGTGCTCTATACAGTATCCCTTCCACACCTTCCACAGTTTCTATTCCTTTCTTAATCCTTCTTGCTAAGCTCTCCACGTGTCCATACATCGAATAAAAAACGATAAATATTTTAAGGTTTTTGGTTGACGATGAAGGAATATTGATGGAATTTTTTTTAGAATTTGACGATTTGGAAGTTTTGTTTTTGCTAGAAACACATCCACCACCTTTTCCCATGATTTTTCTCTCTCTCTCTCTCTTTTTTAAATGTATTTGAAATGAAAAAAAAAGGGAGATATTTAAGGTAGAAGATTTGAGAAAAATTAACAATAATGATCCCTTAATGTTCGAGGTAGGTTAAAAATAGTCATTTAATTATGTACTCAACAATTTTGGTTATTAAATTTGTCAATAATTAACATTTTTAGTCTCTAGCTATTACATATTAATTCAATTATGTTTGCCAAATTTATGGAAAAATGTATAAGTATCTCAACCTATGTCTGAAATTTCAGAGACACACTTATACTATATTAAGGTCTTATTACCTCTAAATTTATTTTATAAATAATTTTATACTATTTTTCAACCTACGTGGCACTATCAACTAGACAGCTTGAAAAAATTGTTAACACGCGCTGAGTCCAGAAGATACTACTGCATAAGTCGAAAAGGGATAGAACATTACTTATATAATAAATTCGAGAAAATAATAGAATCTTAATATAGTATAAATGTATCTCTGAGATTTCGGACATAGATTAGGAGTACTTATGTATTTTCCCTCAAATTTAATCAAAACTACGAAAATAAAAGATATCTAACTATATTTTCGATCTAATTCAAGAGTTCTGTTCAATTTTTTGAGGTATGCTTCCTCTTGTTTCTGTCTTGCGTAGTTTTTTATGTTATGATTTCTGTAATTTTGATGAAAATTTATAATATTCTTTGGTTGAAAAAAAATTCTTACATGATCAATAAAAATATACTTTGAGGACTTTTTTGAAAATACTATCAAAGGTAAGTGATTAATTCTATTATTTTCTCTTTGGATAAAATCAGAATTGTTTTTAATTGTGTATTATATTCTGAGTTGGCATATAAATAAATGTGAAAATAAAGGCATAATGACTTTTCCATTTTATATTATACCACATAAAGAAAAGGAAGATTATTTATGTAAACTTAAAGAAGAAAATTAAGGGAAAATGACTTTTCCATTTCTGGCAAAGTTCATTCCCGTCATTATTAAACAACTAACCATATTCACATTTAATCCGCTATTTAAATTTGTTAGAATATTTTATTTATATTATTAAAAAGAAATATATTTAAAAGAATACAAATAATATATATATTTAGAAAATGATATTTTTAATCAATTAAATAACAATAAAAATACTTTTAAGCTACGTTATTGACGATATAAACATTATTAGATCAAAATAAAAACTGAAAATACTAGACTATTTTGGTCAGAGTAGTTCTTAATTTTAAAAAATCCGCAAAGTTTTTTTTTCTTTGGGAAATAATTAAGTGCCTGTTAAAGGTAAAGTATTTATACGAGGATATCCAATTAATATTACTCAAAATAATTTTCCAAATATCTAAAAAAAGTAAAATAATTTAAAACATACGTCAGCATGAAATCATATTTACAGTGCTTTGTTATCGTCCTTTTCTTGGTTTGTTTTAACTTTTTGTTTTAGTTTTTTAAAAATAAAAATTTAAAAAAACGGATAATTAATTTTAGAAATATAAAAATTGAAGGAAAAATTATGCGGTTAAGCAAATTTATACTACTTAATTATCAATCATAGCTATTGTTTGCTATAATTATCACTCGCGATTAACATTATACAATAATTATGTGTGCTGACTTCGAATTTATATAATCAGTCACGTTCATATATGTATAATTCGCCAGAATAACAAATACATATGTATAATATATAATTATCTAACCGATATATATATATATACCATTCACCTCCTACTCTCTACCCTCTCTCGCTCGTGTCTCTCTTCCCTTTCTCAATCTCGCTTGTCATATATACAAATACATATGTATGATATACAATTATCTAACCGATATACATATACAATTCACTTCTCTCTCATTCTTCGTCCTCTCTCGCTCGCATCTCTCATCTCTCTCCCAGTCTCGTTGCCTCTCTCCTCCCTATAACATGTAGCTACAAATTGTAATTATCAAACTATAGTTATGGAGAATAATTATGCTATTTTTTATTGGCTATATGTGAAAGTTCCTCAATATTAAATATTTATATTATAATAAGAAGGAACTAAAAGAAATTAAAATCACTTGTTTATTTATTAAAATCTAATTTAAGAGAGAGTTTATTTTTATAAATTAAATTTTCTTTGTTTATTTTTATAAATTAAATTTTCTTTTTTGTTCTTTTCTATTTTTAAATAAGTTAGAAAAAAGCTCTATCGTGTTTTCTTTAGCTTGTGTTTTGTAACGACCTGTTTAGTCGTTTGAGCAGCATATTTTATTTCTGGAAAACTGGCTGAGACGACGGACCCCACGACGGACCGTCATGGGCACGACGGACCGTCGCAGGGTCTCGTCTCAAAACACTTAGAAATTCTGAAATTGGGTACTGAAATCGACTCTCTGAACTTCGTAACGAATGGCAGGACGGACCGTCACAGGTGTGACGGGCCGTCACAGACTCTTTGATGGAAATCCAGTCTCTGAACCTTGCGACGACCTGCAGGACGGACCGTCGCAGGCGCGACGGGCCGTCACAGGTTGCGTAATCCCAGTCTGGGTCGGATTTCTTTACACGTTTTAAGGGACGTTTTGGACTATTCCTACTTTAATTATAAAGTTAGAGGGTTAAGGTTAATAAGTCTAATTACTTGGGGGTTAAAAGAGGTAACCTTAAGTTAATTAGTGGGTTATTATTGCCATCTTTCATACTTAATTATATGTTAATTAGGGTAAAAGAAAGAGGGTTTGAATAAGAAAACTAGAAAGAACAAAGAGAAAGAGAGAGAATTGATCGAGAAGAGGAAAACACAAAGCTTGGGAATTTGCTTGTTGATCACTAATCTTCGGTGGAGGTAGGTTATGGTTTCTTTTACGATATTCGTAGTAAACTCTTAATAGCGAATGATATGCATTGATAGTATTGTAAACCCTGCTATGTGCTTAATTGTATGCTTGCATGAATGTGATTATATAATTGTGATTTTATAGCATGATGAAGTTATTGAATCCCAAATCTTGCAAAACCCTAATCTCTTTGTTAATGATAATGCCTTAGTATGAGAGAAGGCTTGATAAACTAAAAGTAATGAGATTGATGATGCCTTAGTATAAAAAAGGCTTGATGAACTAAAGTAATGAGATGATGATGCCTTGGTATAAGAGAAGGCTTGATGAATTGATAGAATGAGATTAGTGGATCGGAGTGTCACGTTCCGACACATAGAATTAAGGGATCGGGTGTCACGAACCGACACGTAGTATTAGGGGGATCGGGTGTCACGAACCGACACGTAGATTTAGGGGGACCGGGTGTCACGAACCGACACGTAGATTTAGGGGGACCGGGTGTCACGAACCGACACGTAGATTTAGGGGATCGGTGTGTCACGTTCCGACACATAGTAGTAGGGGATCGGAGTGTCACGTACCGACACAAGAGGAATAAAGAATATGAGGGAGCGGAGTGTCACGTACCGACACAAGAGAAATAAAGATAATGAATCTTGAACGATGCTAATATACTCAATCTAATGACATAATTCCCAAATGAGTATGGTATTGAGGCTTGAGTCCTCATGTGTGAACTTGACGGTAATTGTTAAGGATATAGTACTTGTTGTTGCTACATGTTGAGTATCATAGTTGATTTTATGATATTACTTGGTATATACTGTTTTCTATTTTGAGTTGGCCGATGATATCTACTCAGTACCCGTGTTTTGTACTGACCCCCTACTTTTATGTTTTCTTCTTTGTATTTGTGGAGTGCAGCAAACGTGCCGTCGTCTTCGACTCAACAGTAATTCAAGCCAGTCTTTACTACAATCGGAAATTCAGGTGAGCTAATGCTTCTAGCTTGGACTAGATCTTCTTCTTCAAGTCTTGATGCGTTGAACTTCCGGCATGGACTAGCTTCTTATGTATTTTTAGCTTCTTAGACATTTTTAGTTAGTAATTTGATCATAGATGTTCTTGTGGTGATGACTTCCAGGTTTTGGGGATAATAAGTTGATAAACTTTAGAATGTTTATTTATTAGTTATATTAATAAGATTTTGAGTCTTCCGCATTATATTCTGTTTATTATGGTTGAAATGTTGGGGTTAGATTGGTTGGTTCGCTCACATAGTAGGATAAGTGTGGGTGCCACTCGCGGCTCGATTTTGGGTCGTGACATGTTTAGACATGGGACATGCGTTCATAATTTTAAATCATCGTTTGAATATGTGATTTGGATCATGATTTAAAATATAAATCGTGATACTATTTCTTTTAAAAATATAAACTGACAAATAAGTTTATATTTTGTAAAAACAAAAAGGACCCATCATTTTAAAATTTATATATATATATATAATATATATATATATATATATATATATATATATATATATATATATATAAAACGTCTCATGCTTGGAGTGAAGAGATTATTTGTACCATGTGAAATAATTATATTAAAGAATAACTAATTACTACTATTATTGTTTAGTGAATTTTTATAAATTATATGTACCTAAAAGTTTGAAAAAAGTGGCACCTTAAGGTATTCTAAAACTTTGTTTTTATGAATTATGGTTGCTCATATGATAAAATTGTATAAGTTATGAAAATTTTATAACTTAAGGATTTAAAAGTGCATGTCCAAATAAAAGTTCAACTATAAATCTAATTTCAAATCATGATTCAATATCGCATGTTCAGGTGGACCCTCAATGTTTTATTGCAGCTTCGTCATTCTCCTCACTTTGAGATAGTTTTAATAATTGTGAATTGTATATGTATTAATGATTGTGTTTGTATATCTACATAAAATTTGAAGTCATATACAATTGAATTGAGTTAAAATATTTATATTTGTATATCAAATCTCTCTCTCACTTTATACAAACACAAATTATGCATAGTAGTTTGTATAAATTGTATTTGTATAAAGTGGGATGGAGAGAAATGCGAAAAAGTATTGGACATAAGAGGATTCGTATTTGTACAATCATATGTGTATAGAACAGAAAGATATATATTTGTATTTGTATATACAGTCTCTCTCGCTTTATATAAACACAAGCACAAATTATACAGTTGTATTTTTATAAAATGAAAGGGGCAAGTGAAAGATAACTGAAAGAAAAGGAGAATGGCGAGGGAAATTTCAGAGAGAGGGGAGAGCAATGAATAACAAGAAGTTCGTCGTCAATTGGAATTAAATAAACTAAAGTTATAACATTTATTTTGAATTAATAATTTACTATTACGCACAATTTTCGAAAGAAATACACCCAATTCTCTATGCCACATGGTATATACCATGGACGACTGATAATGTATTCCTTTTCAAAAATATTCGATCATTTGTGATACCTTATATACATCATATACGAACACAATATCATATTAAGGACTGGACATTCATTTAGAAGCGCAAAATGGTTAAAAATGCAAATATGTAAATCTAAAAGCCGAAACGCTATTTGTGTTTATTTTTTATTGGAATTTTTTAGGAATATAAAACAAACACTTAGTAGATTTTAAAATGACCTTATTAGACATATATCCATATTATTTATACTTATTCGATCTATACTCTAAATAATTACGTATCATACTATTTATCAAGAGCTTTCTATTATATATGAGAAGATACATCTAGATACATTTATTTTTATTATCAGATACATTAAAATAGAGAGAAGGACAAGCAAGATAATGATGCAAGTGTGATAGCTATATATCCTAGATACGTGTGAGTCACACTAGATACACACCAAATACATGTATTTGTATGTAATTGGTGTGATTATGATGTATCTGATATACCACATAAACAGTAGAGTGGTGAGTGAGATGAGAGGAAGATGAGCAAGCCAATGTGATTTGTCTATATATCTCAGGATGTGAATTCATTTGAATATAATGTATAAAATAATTACACCTACTTGTGATTTCATGTATCTCAAGATCAATGTATCTAGAAGCATCAAATTCTGATAAGATTTAATTTGTAAATATTGCAAACTTGAATGCATTTTAATCATTAGCTCTTAAACCAATGAGATTTCTATAAGTTTTGCCAAGATTAATTTTTTTTCTTCTCATCATTGGCAAAATACAAGATCCTTAGAGCTAGAATTGTTCAACACTTTTGGGATTATAGACTTAAAAGATTTGGGTTCACAATTGTTTGAACATTTCTCCATTTCTTTAATATATTTAAGTGTAGTATTTTATTTTATTTTGCTAGAATCTTATTTGTGAGATTATTTCTTACTGAAATTTGGTTTAAATCTCTTGTTTATTTTATTTAAAATTGAATTATTTTTATCTTTAAGAAAGTGATCACTTAATGTTTCTTTAATTAATTTTTGTACTTTAATTTCTAAAGGGTGAAGCAAATTCTAAGACTCATCCATTTACTTTGATTGAGCTCAAAAGAGGAAAATTGAGGTTGAGAAAGAATTAATTAATAAGAATTTTAGGAGTTAATCCTCATCTATTTGTTCAGCTAGCAATATGAGAATTACTTTAGTTATTCGCCATCGAGGTGCTCAAGGATTCATGTTTGAATGTCGAGATCAGGAGATTATATCTAAGTAGTCTTTTTAGTATCCGTTAGGAACTAATATAGATTCTATATTAGTGATCACTTAATGTTATAGACTCAACATGAGGGTACCATCATCGAAAAGTATCATCTCGAAGCTAAGGTACATGTATTGTAATTTTATTTCACTTGATGTGACACTATTTTATAATAATTATTGGTAATCGAGTAAAAAGAAAAATTTTATTATTATTTTAATTTATTAATAATTATTAGTATGACTTATAGTAAATCTATCATGTATACCTTTTTTCTATATTTAAATTTCCGTTTTAAAAAATTTGAAAATTCTAGATATTTAAATTCATCAAAGATTATGTAAGAGATAAGTATTTTATTTTGATAGTACAAATAAAAAAAATAACTTTGAAATTAATTTATAAAACTAATTAAATATATTTACTCTATTTTAAATAGTTAAATGATAATTTTGACTTTTTCCGGTTCATCATTAAAAAACAAGAGAGTTTGATTAATGGTGTTGAACCTTCTAGAAGGAAACAAAACTAACAAAACTAGTTAAGCTAGTTAAGCCTATAGCTATAGTTTATTATAATTAGTTTTCTTCCTACCAACTAAGATAATAAACCTACATGTCAAATTTTCAATCCATTTTCCATTTCACAATTAAACAAAAACCTTTTTTTATCCGTGACTAATTTTATTAGTCCTTATTCAGTTTTGAGTTTATCAACAAAAAGGAAATTTATTTTTACTATGTAAAGTCATTCAATTTTAAATTTATCGTACGAAATCAAAAATTCATTTTATTATACAAATATTCAAGTGAAATTTATTTTCTTTGTTAACTTTGTCATAAAATGACTTTAATTGTGTCATTAACTTAAAAATTGGATGACTTTTATAAGTGATTTTTTTAAAACTTCCCACTTGTTATTTATTATTCATATTATTATTTGATTAGATCTGAATCACATGTTTACAACATAATAACTTTTGGTGATAAAAAATAGAAAAATGATTTTTTCTTTTACTATGATATACTTGAAAATTAGATGACTTAATGTAACAAAGTCTAGTGAATTTATCATAATAAACTCAAAAAGAATAATGGTACAACTAGCTCTATATAAATGAAGTCCCTCTAAGTACCATTTTCTTCAAAATCTTCAATTTCATTACATCAAGAGAGATGGAAAAGGGATTAAATATGAAAGGCAACAAGGTTGATGATCAAATGGAACTCATCTCTCACTTCTATCCTCAAATTTACTCCCAACTAGCTCAACAACAAGGTTAAATTACAACTTCAACTTTAATTTCTTAGTGTAGAATTAGTTGTAGTTTTTTTTAAAGGAAAAGGATCAAAGTTACCTTTGTACTCTTCAAACAAAGTTATATTCACTATTCTTTATACTTTCAATAGTTCAACTTTGATCACCACATATTTACTCTTGAACTGTTTTAATTCTCCTATAAACACACCTTCACTAATTAAACATTACTTTTATCTCTTTAGAAGAGACGGTGAAACCGCGAAGGAGAAGGAGGAGGAACAAAGTTGAAGAGAGAGACAACACTAGTGAAGTTGTGATGAGGAAGAGGAAGTTACTAAGTGAAGAACAAGTTAATCTTCTTGAACGAAGTTTCGGGGACCAACACAAGCTAGAGACGGAGAGGAAGGCCAAGCTTGCTTCTGAGCTTGGCCTTGATCCACATCAAGTCGCGGTGTGGTTCCAAAACAGGAGGGCTAGATGGAAGAACAAGAAACTCGAGGAGGAATACTCCAAGTTAAAAACTCAACATGAGGATACCATCATTGAGAAATATCGTCTTGAAACTGAGGTACATATATATGTGGTCCTTTTGTGTCACTTGATGTGACACTATTATTATAATTATCAATAGAGTAAAAATAAGTTCTTTTATTTTAATTTGTTAATTAATAGTATGACTTCTATATATAATTATATATAATTTTAGTTTGAAATTTTTGAAGACTCTATGTGTTCAGATTCATTGAAGATTTGTTAGTTTGACCTTCTTACTTAAATGTACGTTTTCATTGTAGGTGTTAAAGATGAAAGAGCAATTGTGCGAAGCGAAAAAGAAGATAGAAAGGCTATTATTGGAACATAAAAGTGATATTTCAAGCAATAATAGCCCAACTTCATCAATATTCTCAATGGAACAATCACATTTTAATCTTGGGGAGTTTGGAATGGAAGAGCAATTAATGGATGATAATATGTTCTTTGTTGCTGATTATCAAAGCAATTATGTGACTCTTTGGGATAATGAGCTAGAATGGATTTAAGTTTATTATTATCCTATATGTATGATATTATGATTATCCTTGTTTAAGTTTTAATTGTACATAATGAATCATCACTTAATGTATATACATCCTTTTTGGTAAACTGAGTTTTTTTGATACATTCCCTATTTTTTTTTGCCAAATGGATAATGTTATTCCTATGTAGAACTTCCTCGATATCAAATTATTTATCGTGTTTTTTCTTTTACACCTTTCTTAATATGACAATAATTAGGAGGGAATTTTAACTACTTTGCCCTCATCAATGTCTTTAAGATATGAATCTATTTTCTTTAAATATTTTAGAAATCTATTAAGATTTTTGTAGTTTTATAGAACAATTATTATTAAGTATAAATTGGGGAAAATAATTAATTTTATCTTTGTGCCTCTAATGAAAAATATTTTGAGACAATTATAACATATAATTTGAGACTGAGGGAATAGTTGATAAATAAATCGTTTGGTTTATGAAATAAAATGTTGAATTACTGACTCATCTAAATGTTCGTGTTGCTACAACTACTACTATATTCATTGAATCGAAAGACATAATACATAAACATGACCTTCGATTTGGTTTTCAGCGGGAAACTATGCCGTTCAACTTTGAGTGTGCATAAATACGCGTAAAACTTATATAAAATTTAACAAGTAGACACATGTATCCTACATGACATAATACACGTAGAACACAAAATTGTCATGTAGAGTGTCATGTTAGATGAATGTGTCTATTTATTTAATTTTATACAAGTTTAAGTGTTACTTGTGCAAAACTAAAATTAAAGGACAGAGTTATTAAAACCAAGTTAAGAGTTATGTTTATGTATTATGTTTATTCCATAATCATGTTTGGTTACTTAAAAAAAGATTCAAATTTTATTCATGTTTAAACGTTACTCAAATTTTGAAATATCATTTTTAAATTCTTTTTTTCCGGATTATACTTTTTTAAAAAATTAAAAAAAAAATATGTGCAAATGTCCCCTTAGTAGTTTGCAAAATTTGTTTGGTATCCCTTGGTCTTGGAAATACTATGATCATGTGTATTTTAGTGGCATAACAGCTGTCCACTGAGTTTGGCGTTTTGTACAAATGATTAAATTACCAAATGTACGGATCAAATTAGATAATTTATATTATTATTATTAATAATAATAATAATAAAGCTATCTACATATTAGCTAAGATCTATATATAATTAAATTATTAAATGAGGACCACTAAAGCATAAAAGAAGGAAAATTAGTAATTACGAGGTGGCCGGTTAAGATTATGACTGTACCACGTGATAAAAGATACTTTTGATTCAAGTATGTAGTACAGATTAAAATGTTAAACAAAACATAATATAAATAATAGAAATAATTACAGGTTTGAATTATTTGGTCATCTATTTTGCGATTGGGAAAAATATGCGGATAAGTAAATATATATTAGTTAGTTAATTAATATAGCTATAATTTGAATGAATTACGGCTGATAGATTATTTTTAACTGTAATTAAGTCGGTTATACATATACAGATACAAATTATACATATGTATATATACAATTATATGATAGATATATAAATACAATTATTCTCTTTACGCTTTCTACCCTCTCTCCCTTGCCACTCTCCTCCCTTTTCAATCTCGCTCGCCTCTCTCCTTCCTTTCCCGATCTCGCTCGCAAGATATTCAAATACACATGTATGCCAGTTACGTAGTTCGCCTCTCTCCTCTTTTTGCGCTCTCTCGCTTGCCTCTCGCCTATGTCTCCCAATCTCACTCGCCAAACCTACAAATACATACATATACCAATTACATATATACAATTATTTGACATATATACATGTACAGTTCGTCTATCTCCTCTCTCTCACTCGCCTCTCTCCTCCCTCTCCCAATCTCATTCGTCAAACCTACAAATACATATGTATACCAATTACATATATACAATCATTTGACAAATATACGTATACAATTCACCTCTCTCCACCCTCTGCCCTCTCTCATCCCTCTCCCAATCTCGCACACATCTCTCATCTCTCTAACATGTAGCTACGAACCGTAATCAGTAAACTGTAGATATATATTTATATTTCAATCATACTAATAAACTGGTTCATCAAACGATATATATCTGTGACTTCCCGAACACATTGATGGGGATGATTTTGATTAGCCATGAAGTAGTTGTTTTGATCCAAACTTTATTAGCATTCAATATTCCAAGTTTGAAGATGGGAAACATGAGCTTAACTTGTCGGGATAAACATGACACCAATTAGTACTTAAGCATGGAGCCAAATTTACAATTAACAAGTAACTAAAAGCATGTTAAAGGGATTCCTACCACACCATGCGCATATATTTAAAGTTTAATCATTTCCATTAACTATTCTTAAGAAAAAGGATTTCACTTGCATACACTATATATATAATAATAACTATGCCTAAGACTCAAATAAGTTAGAGGCCGCGATATATCATTGTAAATATAATAATAATAATAATAATAATAATAATATAATAATAATAATAATAATAATAATAATAATAATAATAATGATAAATTGTTACTATTAAATTTGTTTCTACTACCAATGTTATTTGACTTAATATAGGCTTACTTCTTCCATTTTCCAAATTATAAGCAAATTATTATGCACACTTGCATATATTTAATTTAATTTTAAGCCAATTGCTTTGAAATTATTAGGGCATAAAATGTTTTGCAAAGTTCAACTTGAGGAAAAAATAAAAATAAAATTCATGATCAGACGTTTTTTTCAATAATAATTTCGAAATGTAAATCTATCTTTTATATCAATTTTTTTCTATTTTATTAATTTTGTATTCAATCAAATACTGTCATATAAAATTGTAACGACTGAGTGAAAGAGGTCCCATATCCATTCAAACAAGAGGGTCCACATGGTGATGAAAGAAATGCCAAAACAATACTAAGAAACAAACTAGTTAAGCTAAAGCCTAAAGCTATAGATAATTAGCTTTCTAGCTATCTATATATCCAATTAACCTAGACAAGTTTCACCAACTAAAGACAACAAAGCTACATGTCCTCAAATTTTCAATCCCTTTTTCATTTCTCAAATTAAACAAAAGTTTATTCACCTAATTGGCTCAACTCTCAAGCTAGCTAGTATGTATATAGAATATTCCAACAATTGACCGATGGAATTAATTAACACAAAGATAGAGATAAAGTCTTTATATATAATATTCTAATGTCACCTTCAAATTCTATATATGTGAAATTATATTAGATATGTTATTGTCGTTCTGAACCATAACCATGTAACATGAAGAGAGAAAGAAGGTGCATCCCATACAACTAGCTAGCTCTATAAAATAAAGTCCCACCAAATACAATATTTCTTTAAAATATTCCTTTCTACACTTTCTAGCTATATATCCACTTTAATTTCATTTTCTATATCAATAAGCAAAAGCAATAACAAGAGAGAAGGAAAGGGATTATGACAAGCTAGCAGCAAGGTTGATGATCAAATGGAACTCATCTCTCACTTCTACCCTCATATTTACGCCCAATTAGCACAACAACAAGGTTAGAACAACTTTAACTTTAATTTCTTTGAGTATGTATTGTAAAAACAAATTATGGAAAAGGATCATAATTTCTTTGATTATTAATGTTGGAAACATGATGTTTATACCTTGTTTCTTTAGGAGAGACGGTGAAACCGCGAAGGAGAAGGAAGAAGAACGAAATTGAAGGGAGAAACAACACTAGTGAGGTTGTGATGAAGAAGAGAAAGTTGCTTAGTGAAGAACAAGTTAATCTTCTTGAACGAAGTTTTGGGGACGAGCACAAGCTAGAGATGGAGAGGAAGGCCAAGCTTGCTTCTGAGCTTGGCCTTGATCCTCACCAAGTCGCGGTGTGGTTCCAAAACAAGAGGGCTAGATGGAAGAACAAGAAACTTGAGGAGGAATACTCCAAGTTAAAGACTCAACATGAGCTTACCATCATTGAAAAATATCGACTTGAAAGTGAGGTACAATATATGTGGTCCTTCTATTTCATTTGATGTGACATTGCTATTATAATTATCCATAAAGTCAAAAAAAAAAAGTTTTTTCATTTTAATTTGTTAATTATTAGTATGACTTATAATAGTATCGTCATGCATAGTTTATATATATTTATATATAACTTTTAGTTTAAAAAAGATCGAAGATCTATGTATTCAGATTTATTAGTTTGACCCTGATACTTAAAAGTTATATTTTCCTTGTAGGTGTTGAAGATGAAAGAGCAATTGTGTGAAGCACAAAAGGAGATAGAAAGGCTATTATTGGAACATAAAAGTGATATTTCAAGCAATAATAGCCCAACTTCATCAATATTCTCAATGGAGCAGCCACATTTTGATCTTGGAGAGTTTAGAATGGAGGGGCAATTAATGGATGATAATATGTTATTTAATATAACTCTTTGGGATAATTAGAATGGGTTTAAATTTATAATCCAAATGTATAATATTGATTATCCATATGTATAACGTAGAAATATGTAATTTCTTTCTTTTGTAACATGATTTGTGTTTAAACTACTCTCTTTCATTTTATTTGGTATGTTGACTTGACACTTCTTTTAAAAAAATATTTAAATAGTTTATTTTATTATATTAATCTAATTAGTTATGCCTTGATAATTTAAATTTGACCACTAGTACTTATTTAACAATAAGGGTAATATTGAAACAAAATAACAAATTTCTCTTGATTTGCTAAAATGAATGAGTACTTTCTACATTTTATATTTTTAGTTCATGTTAACTTGACATATCCCTTATTAAAGCTTTTACTCGATGCGTATTTTACTAAAATAACCGAATTAATGTTTTGAAACTCTAAACTTGACTATTTCTAATATTTTATGAAGTTATTAATAAAAAGAATGGTATGAGAAAGAAGTCCTAAGATTTTTGTTGATATGTTGAAATGAACAAGTAAAATAAAATATTTATATCTGATAGTGAGGCTAGTTAGTAAAATGAGTAAGAAGCATGGAGTAACAACAACATACCCAGTGAAATTCCACAAGTAAGGTATGAGAGGTATGCAAGACGCATCCAACCTCTTGAAAGCAAGACAACACTCTCGAAAGTGAACAAGAATAGGGCTAGCTATACTTGACAAACACCAACAAGCTTGAACTCTCGAAATCAAGGCAACACTCTGCTACCTACCATAACATGCTACCTCCACACCCTCCTATTTAAGGTCGGGTCCTCGTTAATATGAAGTTTATTATTTCTTGTCTAATTATCTCTAGTCTCAATGCTTTTTCATCTTACCTTTACCTCTTTTTGTGCCTACTACATCCAACGTAACCTCTCGCACCTCCTTCATTAGGGTATCTGTGCATCTCGGCTTCACATGTCCAATCCATCAAAATCTCATTTCTCTAATCTTGTTCGCCACAGAGGCTGCTCTCTACCTTATTCAAAATAACCTCATATCTAATCTTATCTCTCCTAATATGTCTACACATTCATCTCATCATCATTATCTCTGCAAGATATATCTTTTGAACATGAGAGTTCTTAACTGACCATCATTTGACCTCGTATAACAACGTTGATCTAACCACCACTCTATAAAACTTGTCTTAAAGTTCATGTGGTACCGTTTTATCACATAAGACTCCAGAGGTGAGTCTCCACTTCGTTCATGTCGAACCAATATGATGTGTGATATCACAATTGATGTCTCCACATCCCTATTTGAAAGTATCTTTCTTGAGATAAGTTGTGTGTCAAGCCTCAATTATATGTCTATCTCATGCATGACATAACTAAATTTATACTCCAAATACTCTATTTTGATCTTGCATGCTAGCTCAATCTCAACCGCTTAGACTCCAGAGTTTGTCTCCACACTTCCAGCCTAACATAAACTCCATTGCATAGCTCACTAATCGATACTATGTCTCCACAAATAATATACAAAGAGGCACATTGTCATGAATATACCGCATCAATTCATTCATCATTAAGGCAAACATGAACTGACTAAGAATTAATCCCTGGTACAACCCCATCTCAACAATGTTCTGAGTCTACTCCCTAGTTCTCTTCGGAGTTTTGACTCCATCGTATATATCCTTTTATCACCCTAATATAAGCTAGAACACCTTTATCCTCCGAAACGAATGGAGTAAAGGATATTTTTAATATAAAAATTAAGTAAAAATTTTATTTATTTCGAGTGTGTGGGAGGGGGGAGGGGTTTAACATACCCTATTTGTTTTGCTTAATGAATATTATCACTCCTAGTATTGGATTACTACATTACACTCCTTGTAGATTAATATGGTTCAAATTAAGGCCACAATTATGATTAAAAGATTCACCACTAGATAACACTACATTTATCAAGTAACTAGCTTATTTTATATAGTAAAAAAAGATTTATAGTATCCTAATATTGTGTAGTAGCATCCCTTGGTCTTGGAAATACTAGGATCAGTGGGATGTCAGGTGTGTTTTAGTGGAGCAATAGTTGTCCACAAAGAAGGGCACTTGGAAGAAATGATTGAACAAGGTGTAGTTAATTAATTCATATAATCAAATAATTAAGAATCACTAAAAGATAATATTTTCTTTAAATAATGTAAAGTAGCTAGGGTACACTTTAAGTTTATGACTGTGCCATGTGATAAAAGATACCTTTGACATTAGTATAGTAATGATAAAAACATTAAAATACAATTAGTGGGATAATTCTGATTAGCCATGAAGTAAGTAGGTGTTTTGATCCAATCTTTATTAGGTGTTAATTAGGATTTAAAATCTCAAGTTTTAAGATGGGAAACAAGGCCTTAAGTTGTCGGGATAAACATGACACCAATTAATTAGCATAAATTAACAATAAACAAATTATCGAAGCATGTGAAAGGGAATCCTAGCCACGCCATGCGCATATTTTTCGAAGTTCAATTTTTCCAATCTAGATGTTACTTATCGAGACGAATTCTGATTTAAGTTTATAAATTTTTCACAATTTAGAATATTGAAGAATTTTACTAAAAGTGTCCAAGAGGAACAAATATAGGGGTGGACATTCGGTAATTCGGTTCGATTTTGTTTTTTTTTTTGTTTTCGGTTCTTGTACAATGTGTACCGAACACCAAACCAAAATAATTTGGTTCGGTTCGGTTTTTATTATTTCGGTTTGATTTTGTTTATTTCGATTTTTTTAATGGGCCTGCTTAGTTGGGCTTTAAAAAATTACAATTTTTTTTTTGATTTTTCAGTTTAATGGTTAAAAATAGTTACATCAAAAAGTGTCTTTTATTTTTTAATTTTTTATTTTAAATTATAATATTTATTATTTAACATTAATAATTAATATAATATAAATATATATTATAATATAATATATTTCGGTAAACCGAAATACCGAAAAACACAAAATTACATACTGAAAATCGAACCAAAATACAGAAAAATACAAAAACATATACCGAACCGAAAAATCGAAACCGAAATACTAAAAAAATTCGATTCGATATGGTGTTTCGGTTTTTCGGTGTTTATGCCCAGCCCTAAACAAATGTTCAAGCTTAAGCAAGTTCCATTTCCACCTTTAGACCAAGAAATAAATTTTTCATGGACTCCCAACAAATAATTCGTATGTATTTGATGAAAGGGAATTGCTCGGATGATAAGTATCTCTCACTTTCAACCCAGAAATTACGACTTCGAGTCACCGTAGGAGCAAAAGGTGTGAAAACTCCTAAGCAGGGTAAAAGAAATCATATGTATTTAATAGATTTTTTAATATAACTAGAGAATCAACACGAAAGTTAATGAATTCTCTTTAGGACTCACACATGTAACATACCTTAAAACCGTCCTTGATATTTAAACCTCACATTTGGAATCCACTTAAGTATATACAAAATATTATTTTGACCTATATGTATTATCCCTTTTTGAAAATAATTGGTGCATTTTATCTTTTTTAATCTATATTTTAAAATAAGTGGTCTAATTTTACAAATTCTCTTATTTTAGTTTTTTTAAAACCTTTGAATTGAACCGTCCATAATTGTCACCTTAATTTGAGCCATCTATGGGGAGTGTATGTAATGTAGTAGACTTACAAAATCAACAAACTACGAAATTAAATAATTTAATATTTTATACTCCTCCGTTCACTATTAATTGTCATACTTTTTATTTTTAGAGTCAAACTATAAATACTTTGACTAAAACTTTACAATACGTCATCTTATTGATATGCAAAAAATTGCAATGTATAGTACTTTTCGTATAGTTTTTTAATATCTAATTTTTTTGTTTAAAATATTAAATTAATGTAATCTAATTTAAATTTTAAAATTAGTCAAATTAACTTACGAAAAGTGTAACATGACAAATAAAGATGGATAAAGGGAGTACTATGAATCAAACGATCTCCTAATCCAAAAGAAAAAAAAAATGTCTTTTACTCGTTTAATTTTACTAATTAGTTTTAGAATAAAAACAACTGTTCCATTTTATTTGTCAATTTTGGAGTTTCAAGACACCGTGAATAACGTTGGTTTATTGAAATACATCTCTAGTTAAAGTTTTAGTGAAGTGTGTCACGTTAACATAGGTCAAATAATATATATGAATCGAAGGAAGTATTTGTTCATTTCAGCAAATCAAAAGTAATTTATTATTTTCTTTTATACTATTTTAATAAATAACTATACAAAATACTAGAGATCGAATATTTAATGAGTAGTTAATTACCACAAACAAGTTGCAAAAGAAAGAATGTACATATTTCTACATTTAAAACTTGTACATGGATGATGATAATATAATACATCATAAAATTATAAACTTAATCCCATCCTAATCATCCCAAAGAGTCATATAAGTGCTCTGATAATCAGCAATAAACAACATATTATTATCCATTAATTGCCCTTCCATTCCAAACTCCCCAAGACTAAAATGTGATTGTTCCATTGAGAATATTGATGAAGTTGGGCTATTATTACTTGAAATATCAATTTTACGTTCCAATAATAGCCTTTCTATCTTCTTTTTTGCTTCACACAATTGATCTTTCATCTTCAACACCTGAAAAAGAAAATGCACACTTTGAGTATGAGGGTCAAACTAATAAATCTTCGATGAATCAGAATATCTAGAATTTTTAAATTTTTTAAACGAAAATTTATATATAGAGAAAAGGCATACATATATGATACAACTTACTCTAAGCCATACTAATAGTCATTAAGACATCAAAATATTAATGAAGTTTTTCATTTTACTCGTTTACCAATAATTATAATAGTAGTGACACATCAAGGGCCACATATGTACCTCAGTTTCAAGACGATATTTCTCAATGATGGTATCCTCATGTTGAGTTTTTAACTTGGAATATTCCTCCTCGAGTTTCTTGTTCTTCCATCTAGCCCTCCTGTTTTGGAACCACACCGCGACTTGATGTGGATCAAGGCCAAGCTCAGAAGCAAGCTTGGCCTTCCTCTCCGTCTCTAGCTTGTGTTGGTCCCCAAAACTTTGTTCAAGAAGATTAACTTGTTCTTCACTTAGCAACTTCCTCTTCCTCATCACAACTTCACTAGTGTTGTCTCTCCCTTCAACTTTGTTCTTCCTCCTTCTCCTTCGCGGCTTCACCGTCTCTTCTAAAGAGATAAAAAGTAATGTTTAATTAGTAAAGGTGTGTCTATAGGAGAATCAGAACAGTTCAAGAGTAAATATGTGCTGATCAAAGTTGAACTATTGAAAGTATAAAGAATAGTGAATATAATTTTTTTTGAAGAGTATAAAGGTAAATTTGATCCTTTTCCTTTAAAAAAACTACAACTAATTCTACACTAAGAAATTAAAGTTGAAGTTGTAATTCTAACCTTGTTGTTGTGCTAGTTGGGAGTAAATTTGAGGATAGAAGTGAGAGATGAGTTCCATTTGATCATCAACCTTGTTGCCTTTCATATTTAATCCCTTTTCCTATTCTCTCTTGTTATATATTGGTTTTGCTTACTAATGTAGAAAATGAAATTAAAGTGAAGAAAGGAGTACTTTGAAGAAAATGTTAGTTGTTGGGACTTTATTTATAGAGCTAGCTACTCCTTCTTTCTCGCTTGATGCTCACATGTATTTTTCAGATCCAATAATAATATATTTAATGTAATTTCACAAATAAAATTTTGAGATGGATAGTAGAATGTTCACAGATTTTATCCCTACGTATTGGTCAGATTTCATAGTCAATTGGTTGGAATATTTTATATATATAATTTAGTTGAATTTGGGAAACGGTAAAGGGATTGAAAATTCAAGGCCATGAAACTTGTCTAGATTAATTGGATATATAGCTAGAAAGCTAATTACTTAATAGCTTTAGGTTTTAGCTAATTAACTAGCTTGTTTGTTAGAATATATTGTTTTGGCATTTCCTTCAACACCATCCAGGGATCGATCCCGTCAATATCTCACGAGTCGAGCTTGTCTAATGCAGTTTACATTCTTTGTATGTTTGCAGATTATTATACAGTAAGGGGTCGTTTGGTGGGGAGTATTAGGAGAAATAGTCCAAGCATTATGTGTTGTATTATTTAATACTATGTTTGGTAGGAATTTTGAGTCTGTATTATCAATCTAAGAATAACTAATACCCTTCATTTGGTGGTATTAGCTCTAATACCATGGGACTAATCTAGGTAAAGATAAAAATCCCTCGAATCCTTTTAATCATTTTGTTTATATTTTTTATTTTTTATTTTTTTATTTTATATTTATACTAATAAATTTATTTAAATAAATTAGCTTACAAATTTTATTATTTAAATATAATTTTTTATCTCTAAATATGAGTTATTTAATCTATTTATCATTAATATAAAATATTATAATCTGACTAATATGCTAATGTTGATGTATTAATTTAAGAACAATTCATAAGTAAAATAATGTCTCTTAAAGAAAGTCCATTAAACATTATACAAGTAATCTGAAACAAGAGTGTGTGTGTGTGTGTATATATATATATATATATATATATACACACACACACACACGCACACACATCTCTCGAGTATAAAATAGTTTAATGTTATTTTGCTATATTTATTTTTATTTTTATTTTTATTTTATGATAAAGAGTTTTTTGAAAAAAATTTATTGATACAAAACAAAGTTCAATAAATTTTCTTTATAAATCATTATAGTTGTGTGACCTTTTGAGATATTAATTCAATTTATTAAGATGACAATTATTTATTCTCAAATAATTTAAGTGAGAAAATAGTGAATATGACAATAAAAAATTTATTATCCTAGCTAGTTAAAAATGTTAAAAAAAATAATATTCTTCGTTAATTATCTACACTGACTCAATTACATTAAATAAAAAATCTCATAATAACTCTAAAGTATAATTGGAAAGATTTTTTTAAAAAAACTTTTAAATCACACAAAAAATTAGGTAAAAAATAATGAACTAAACACTTGATAAAAATAGTCTCTGCATTACTAATCCTACATTACTAATTCTGCATTACTAATCGCTACATTATTAATCTCTGGATTACTAATTTTTATACCAAACTACCCCTAAAAGTTTACCTGATGCACACATTATTCTAGGGTTAAAAAAGACTGTAAAAATCATCTAAAAACACTTTCAATTAATAATTTGATCTAAAAATACATCTGATCTTTTTCATACAAAAAAGCAGATAAAAAAGATCTAGCATCCTAGTAATTGTGGTATACCATCCCTTGGTCTTGGAAATACTATGATTAGTGGAATGTCATGTGTTTTATTGGATCAATAGCTGTCCACAGAGATGGACTAAATTAGATAATATATAAAGCTGTCTAAAGTTAATTAAGGTTTAGTTAATCCATATAATTAAATAAAGAACCCCTAAAGGATAAAACTTTCTTTCAATTTTTAAAAAAAAATTAAAAATGTTAAAGGACGTAGTTATGACTGAGCCACGTGATAAAAGATACCTTTGACATTAAACAAAACACAATTAGTGGGATAATTTTGATTATCTAGGTGTTTTGATCCAATCTTTATTAGGTGTTAATTAGGATTTAAAATCCCAAGTTTGAAGATGGGAAACAGGGCCATAAGTTGTCGGGATAAACATGACACTAATTAATTAGCATAAATTAAACTAAATTAACAATAAACAAATCATCATAGCATGTGTAAGGGAATCCTAGCCATGCCATGCGCATCTTTTTCATAGCTCAATAGTTTCATCGACAAAAGACATAAAATGATCATTAATGTTATTTTAAATTTGTAAAAAGAAATTTTAACTTTGTAACTTTTTATTATTCCGTTAAACAATTTTGAATATATATTATTGTATCATTTGATTAGCCTCAAGTTTTAAGAAGAAAGTGTGTTCACACACCAATCATTGTATGACACATGTTAATTTAATTTAAAATTTATTTTCTTAATCTTAAGTTTTTCCTTTATTTTATTTTTTTTAACTTTATTTCTCTCTCTTACTTTTTGACTTTTAATTTTGATTTATCTTAAATTTCACATCACCTCCCACATCTCACTTTCAAGTGATTCATTCCTCAATTATCTTTTTTTTTCTTCACCTCTTACACCCCATGTCAAACTGAGCCTACTCCCAGTTTTTGTTCTCTTTTTCTGGTCAATTCTTTATAAAAATCGTATTTTTTTTTAGATTTTATTGAATTATTAATAGCAAATTTAATTATTTTCTTAGAAAATTTAGAAGGTATCATAAACTACTCATTTTCATATAAATTCAAAATTAGAAATGATAATTTTGAAAGAATCAATTGGTTCTCAAAAATTGAAAGAACTTAATTGAAATCGAATATAAAAACACTATATCATACTTTCTAATCATCTTGAAGTCTAATGGGTTTATCAAATTGTTCAAAATTTAAGAAAATACTTAGATAAAATTTTAAAATTAAAGAGAGTAAAATGAATAGTAATAAAAAAAGAAGATGAAGTTGTGATAAGAATGATGACATTGAAAGTAAGAAGCTTTAATGGATGGAGATGAAAATGAATTTTTGAAGAAGAAAGACGAAAGAAGAAAGAGAACGAAAAATAAAAAGAAAAACAAGTTAAAATAACATGAAAAATAAGAAAATATATTTTATAATAAAGTACTTATAAAAAATAAAATATATATTATTTATTATAGGTTGCTCACTGTCTTTGAGAGAGTGCACATCAATCTCTATGTCAGGTGGGCGAAAAATGATATAATTATATCTATTTAAAATTATTTAATGGGGTAATAGGACGATTGTAAAGTTAAGATATTTTTTAAAAATTCGAGATAATTTCAGAGTTGACTTTATGTGATAATTATTTGTTCAGGCGAATTTAAGATATGAATTTTAAGTTATTTCAAAATTAAATTTAAAAACCATATTTTTAAATGTTCAAGAGGAATGGAACCTTCAACCTTAAGCAAGTTCCATTTCCACTCTTGAATCAAAAAATAATTTGTTACTGAACTCTTAATTAATATTTCTTATATATATAAGAGATTTATCAATATAAATATAATATCTATGTGAAAGTTACTAAATTCCTAAGAAGTAGCACATCATGATTCATGACCCTAGTGCCCTTCTTTGTTGCAACTATCACTTTCAAGATTATACCATAATATATATTAAAAGCCATTACAACTTGAGGAACAAACATCTATTAAAAAACATTTAGTCAAGTAAAATGTTACAATACAATTTTGTCACGACCCAAATCGGGGACGCGACTGGCACCCACATTTACCCTCCTATGTGAGCGAACCAACCAATTTAACCCTTAACATTTTAATACAATATCAACAAAAGAAATGCGGAAGACTTAACTCATTAATAAAAACAAATCAATAACTATTATTATTATCCCCAAAATCTGGAAGTCATCATCACAAGAACATCTATGATCAAATTACTAATCTAACTATCTAAGAATGTCTAAGAAGCTAAAAATACATAAGAAACTAGTCCATGCCGGAAGTCAAGGCATCAAGACTTATAGGAGAAGATCCAGTCCAAGCTAGAAGCGTTAGCTCACCCTGAGATCCGGTATGACGAAATCTGGCCCGAGTTACTGTTGTGTTGAAGTTGACGGAACGTTTGCTGCATAACACAAATAACAAAGGGAAACATAAAAGTAGGGGTCAGTACAACCACACGTACTGAGTAGATATCATCGGCCAACTCAAAATAGAAGATAATATATATCAAGTAATATTATAAATCAACTATAAGCTCAACATGTAGCAACAACAAGTATCATAATCGTCAACAAATCCATCAAGTTCATTCATGAGGGCTCAAGCCTCATTACCATACTCATTTGGGAAATAAGTTCATTGTGTTGAGTATATTATCATCTTTCAAGATTCATTATCTTTCTTCCTCTTGTGTCGGTACGTGACACTCCGATCCCCTACCACTATGTGTCGGAACGTGACACTCCGATCCCCTACATGTGTCGGAACGTGACACTCCGATCCCCTATATGTGTCGGAACGTGACACTCCGATCCCCTATATGTGTCGGAACGTGACACTCCGATCCCCTATATGTGTCGGTACGTGACACTCCGATCCCCTATATCTACGTGTCGGTTCGTGACACCCGTCCCACTAATACTATGTGTCGGAACGTGACACTCCGATCCACTAATACTATGTGTCGGAACGTGACACTCCGATCCACTACATTCATTCTATCCGTTCGTCAAGCCTTCTCTATACCAAGGCATCATCAATCCCATTACTTTAGTTCATCAAGCCCTCTTTTATGCCAGGGCATCATCATTAATATCGTAGATTAAAGTTTCTTTCAAGATTTGGGATTCAAGGGTTTTCATCATGCTTGTTTTATCAACATCACATAATCATATTCATACAAGCATACAATTAAGCATATAGACAGGTTTACAATATCATCAACACATATTATTCACTACTAAGAGTTTACTACGAATATCGTAAAATAACCATAACCTACCTCCACCGAAGAATTGAAATCGACAAGAAATCTCCCAAGCTTTGTTATTTTCCTCAGCCTCTCGATCGATCTCTCTATCCCTCTTTCTGTTCTTTCTCTTTTGTCTTCTTATGTTCAAACCCTCTTTCTTTTACCCTAATTAATCATATAATTAAGTGTGAAAAAGGACAATAAACCCCTCTAATTAACTTAAGGTTACCCCTTTTAACCCCTAAGTAATTAGGCTTATTAATGTTACCCCTCAATCTTTATAATTAAGGAAAGAATAGTCAAAAACGACCCTTAAAACGTGTGGAGAATTCCTAAACTGCCTGGGATTGCGTGACCTGTGACGGGCCGTCGTGCCTGCGACGGTCCGTCATGGTGGTCGTCGCACCTCCCCAGGTTCCAGGTGGCTGTGACGGCCCGTCACACCTGTGACGGTCCGTCCTGCACCTCCGTCCTGACGGTCAGAAACTCGTTTCTCGTACCAAATTCTCAAAAGTTGAAGTGTTTTGCAACGGGACTCACGACGGTTCGTCGTGGATGTGACGGCACGTCCTGCAGGTCCGTCACAATTTACAGAGAGTCGATTTTCAGTACCCAATTTCAAAATTCTAAGTGCCATGGGACGACACTCCCTCGACGGGCCGTCGTGACCACGACGGTCCGTCGGGACACACGTCGTCTCTGGCAGTTTTTCCAGAAATGCACTCTGTTGCTCAAAACGACTAAACAGGTCGTTACAAATTTGAAATTGGTACCCTTTATAGCTTAAATTCTCTATGATACAGTAATTAGACTTTAAGAAGAGAAAAGGTCTCAAATATATAAATTTTGATCGAAATTGTTGTAACGATATTAAATTTTGGAGGATTTTTTATCCCTACACTATTTAATAATGTATTTTAAAGGTATATAAATATCGACGTGGACATAAAAAATATTGCATAATTGTAAATAGTAGTGTGTATACGTGAGCACATATATATATTTAAAATGCACTATTAAATAGTGTAGGGGATAAAAAATTCTATATAAATTTGATATCGTAACAACAATTTCGATCAACATTAAAATACGAGACTTTTTCCCTTTAAAAAATAAGTATACCATATTACTTGAGAACTGTCAAGTTTAAAGAAATCTCCCAAGTCTAATACATCATCCCTTCCTCTCTCGTTCTCATTTCATTCTTATCCTTACTAACTACCCTTAGTTTTAATTTTAATTCCTTGTTGACATGATGTATAGATATAAATATAATTAAGATAACTAGCTAGTAAAATACCATTTTATCTTAGTTAATTAATCTAACCTTCTTGCTTAAGAGTTAAGATTACTCCACCTTGTTTCAAATAAGAAATTACTGTTTTCATGATACATTCTGCAATCATCATCATCCGTTTGTAGCTTAGCATTATCATCATTTAAAGGAATAATATATAAACGTTGCTTTTTGGCTTGACTTTTGAAATTTTGTTCAGAACCTAAATGGTAGGTATTGAATTATCGGATTAATAATAAGTGTACAAATTAATTCGTTAGTTTTCTTATTGGATAAACCGTGCCTATTAAAAACTACCGTACGTAGTTAGTATTGTAAGTATATTTAATGTTATGTGCATGCATCCTCAAAATTTAGACTTTCATATATTTCTCACTATGATTTCCAACTACATAATTATCAGCTTAAGTAGAGCTAAAGAAAATCGTTTTGTTTAATTGAAGATCAATATATTTGTTAGTGAAAATGAAGAAAGAGAGAATGAGATGATTGAGCAAATACCGTCTATCATTTCTTTCCTATAAGCTTTTCTCCATAAAAGGGTTTTTAACCTACTCGCGAGCTTCGCTCGACGGGTGTCGTCATCGAGAAGCGGAGGGTGATGCTCTGGGATTCGAGGAGCCACTTCCTCTTCCGGGTCCTTCCAACCCATCAAACCCCTTTCTAGAAGATTCGTTCATGCTCCAGGTTCTGTTGGAGTTTTGGCCTGTGACTCACAAGTAATGAATGAGCAAATTTCTTATTAGAAGCCTATTTGACTAGACAGACCTCCTTTACCGGAGGGTTCCCACGGAGAAGTCTTGCTTTGGCTTATCAACAGTTTGTTGTTCATCTTATATTCCTAAGATACTTAGAACAAAATTTTGAAGAACTTGATTAGGCACAACAAAGTTTAAGAACATTTTCACAACTAGAAAATTAAAACTAGTAGAGAAACTAGAATCAGTAACATATTAGAAAAAATATATATAAAATATTTTTCTTAAAGAAGAATTGCTGTCAATCTGTGTTTAAAGAATCTTACTGATTCCAACAAACTTTGTAGAAATACGAAGTTACCAAAATTTAATGAACCAGTGAACGACAGAAGCACAAAAATTAATTCACAAATCTAAAATTCGTAACATATACTAGAATCTGGAAAAACAGAAAGAAGATCAAGCCCAATGAATGCACAGTGTCCCTTAAGGAAATTATTCTTCTCTAGCATCCGAGATTTGATTTGGAATATATCCTCCTAGGATAAAATGATTTCAGTCACTAGTGTATTGATACACAAGACGTTGTTTCAGCGAGCCACTCACCGAAAATAAAATACACTTTGAATACATTATATAGTAGCAGTAGAAGAAGTCAAGAAATTCTTCCTTAAATTGGGATGAAATCCCTCAATTTATAGAAAACAAAGCGTAGTGTGAAAAATTCTTATTGTGCCTTACCGGAAAAGTCACAGTCTTTAGAAAAGACCAGAACATTTCATAAAAGTCGCAACTTTTCATAAAGTCATAACTTTTCATAAAGTCATAACTTTTCATAAAATAGCAACATTTCATAAAAGTCATAACTCTTTATAAAAGTCAAACTCTTCATTTTTCATTCACACCTTTTAAAACCCAACACAGCTCGATGGTCATATGTTAATTACTAATTCAATACTGAACTAACTAATAGATTATTAATTGTCTAGTAAATTAGTATATTTAAAAATTGATATGTGATGAATCATGTTGTTAAGCATAAATCAGCTAGCTCAATCCATCCAATAAGCATCTTACAACTTATGTATAAAATTGAATAAATAAACATTCATATCTTCCATGATATAACAAATTATAACCGTTTATTATATACAAAATTTAACATTATTATATTACATTGGCATTTGACTATGTTACTGCAATTATTCAATACCAGACACGAGAGGGAACGAAAGAATAATAATCTACATATATATAAATCTGAATCTATAATCGCTGATGTGGCATGTCTCTAAGGGCTGGATTTTTTATTTATTTATTTGAGGTTTTTTTTTTTTAGCTTTTTTTCATTTTAAAACATAAAATATTGTTTATGTTATGAAACTATATAAATTTAGAAGAAGAAGAAGAAAGTAGGGAGAAGAGAGAAGACTTCTTATTAATCTTCAAGTATATTCAAGGTTTCATAGATCTTTCACAAATCTTATTTACAACGAATGAAAACCCTTTATTTATAGGGAAAACCTTACTTGGTTCCCAAGTAGGATTCCTAACCATATCCTACAAGGACTCCACATAATTAGACATTCACTATAATACAAATTGTTTATAACACTCCCCCTTGAATGTCGGTAGATTATGTGTCTCGTTAAAACCTTACTAGATAAAATCTAGTAGGAAAAAAATCTAGTGAAGGAAAAAAGAATACACATATCTAATAATACGCATTATGAATGCCTCATTAAAAACCTTACAAGGAAAATCCAATGGGACAAAACCTTGTGAGGAAAAAAGAGTACATCGCGTATTAACTCCCTCTAATGACAACATTTATTTAGAGACTAGAATCTTCGTTTTTCAAGTTTGTGCACCATCTTCTTGAAAGTTGTAGTTGGTAGAGACTTGGTGAATAAATCAACAATAATATTACTTGAACAGACCTCTTGCATGTTGATATCACCATTATTGGGAGCTTATGAGTATAGAAAAACATTGACGAAATATGCTTTCTTCTACCTGCTTTTATAAATCTTCCCTTCCGGGTCAAAGATTTCTGCAAGTTTCTTACTTCAACTTCTTAAAGCAAATAATCTATTGCCAAGAGTTTCAATTCTACTCATCAACTTGCATAATAATACTTGTATATGCTCTATGCATTTTTAATCTATTTAATCCTTATGAGGATGAAAAACGAGTTTTCCAAAAACTTGTATATGCTTTAGATTTTGAATCCATTGGATATTTAATTTTGTCAAGTAACAATATTCAATATTAGATGTATGACAACTTCTAGTGCCTAGATTGCAAGTCAAATAAGTTTTACGCTTACCAAGATGCATCATTCCACTTTTCACTTGATAATTATTTCTACACAAGCATGCTTTAATAGATAGTCATCTCCAGCCACTCGAAGTTGTCCGCATAATTAATTTAGACATTTCAACTAATCCTTGTGCCAATTGAACACTTTATTTGTTCAAAAGTCATTCCTATTAGACACAAAATGCTGACATGGCAAAAACGTGTAATTCACTTTCCTTGAGCGCGTTAATTTATTAAAAATAATTTATTTTTTTTTCTTAATTTATACCCTTTATACCCCTAAGTTAATTTTTTTAAAAAAAAATTAACAAAAAAGAAGAAGAACAGTTCTTCTTCTTCCCTATTCCTATCAACCCCAACCCAACCCCCATACCCATACACCAATGGTTATCTTCTTCCCCCACCATTCTAATGATTTCAAAATTCTTAGTCTTAGTGTTTATCTTCTTCCCCCACCATTCTAATGGTTTCAAAATTCTTAACATTTTGTTTCATTTATAAATTTTTTCGGAGAGATTTTTTTGCCCATCTTTCTCTACCTAAAAAACGAGATGAAGTAAAAAGTTATAATTAATAAAAAAGGTGATGAAAAAAAAATTGTGGGTTAAAGATGGAACTGTACAAGGAGGGGAGGGGAGGGTCGCCATTAATGGAGTTAGAGGAAATGTATGTTTTGTTCCAGTTGAAGGGGCAGGGAAGTGGGTGTTTAAGTTTTATTTTTTTTTTCATTTTTTTTAATTTAAAATAATTTTTAAAATTTTTTTACTTTATAATATAATGTTTAAATAATTCTTTGGATTAAAAAATAACACATGTCATTATTTAATTGGTCAAATTGACACGTCAGCGCGAGTGTATTTCACACATCCTCTTTTTTTGTTTATTCTCGAAAAATGTTCAAATGGTTCAAATTCAGAATGGTTGAAGTGTTCAATAGGTAGTACGTCTAGTTGAGGTGTCTAAATGAATAATCGGGACAAGTTTGAGTGGCCACATATGACTTTGGCCTGTAGAATTTATATCCTCACAATCTTTTACAATATTGCACGCTATTGTATCAAAGATATCATCAACGATATATCATTTTGTTTAAATTCACAATAGACATAAATTATTGAGATCTCATCACTTCATTATTTTTGGTTAGCAACCTCTTTCATGAGGTTTTATAAAGTGTTATGTCGTAGGCTCTCCAAGAGCACATTGTATCCTTATTATATCATTTTGATTCTTTGGTCCTCCCCCTTTTTTTAAGGATTATTTTATTTAGAATTGATTAGTCTATCATGCTTCATGCATGTTATAGACTCTATTGGCATTCAATAGGAGTATTTACAACTTTTTTGTGGCTTCTAATCTCCCATTTATATTAGACAAACTAACATATATCTCAATCTTTTGGAGAATCTATCTTTGTGCATCATAGTATATTCATTAATCATATATTGCAAATCAAAATGATCAGATGAAAACTATTTGGTCCTTGACCATAACAGAAAAATCGATCATAACTTATTGGTTTGATTCATACAATTACGTTTGTATGTAATATCATATTTCAGATCAACACATGAAACTTTATTTTCATAAGCAATGATTCACTATGTGTGACATTTAATGTCACATCATCTTATACATTATCAATATTATCAAGGTGAATTATCTTGATTTCATATTCTGAAAGTTGTGCTTTAAGCTCAATATCTAGCAGAAACAATTTTGTGAATCTTAAACTGCAAGTTGACAACAAACACACAGGTGATTATCTTATTGATGCATCTTTTTTATCATATCACATGATAGGTGAACGGGCTCATATTTACCTTTTTTATTTTTCAGAATTTAAAGATTTAATCTCAACATTAGTTAATTTAATCAACTTGTCATGAGAACAAACAACAAAAGAATTCTTCAAGAATCTTTCAGTTTTTCAATGTATGTTCATTACTCAGTATGCACATCTTTGGGATGACCAAATTATTCATGCCAATTAATAAATTATTCATACTTGTAAACTCCAAATTTATTATGTCATGTGCCTTTTTGTGTTAGTAAATTCTCAATTTATTACTATTATATGAGAAATAATACTTTGAGAGTACATTTCAAATATTTTTTTCCTCAATTACTCTATCTCTTCTAAAGGTAAGTCGTGATCCCATCACTAAATAGACTACTCTGATTATCAGAATATTATGCATGTAATCATATTATTCGTGCTAGCATTTTTCGCAAACATCAAGTTGCGAGATAACAATTAACACACATGAGACCATCAAGAAGAAATATCTATTAGGACCATTAAGTATCTAAACAATCCACTAGGTGGATGAATATGTCCATAAATATTTGTATACGTTCCTACAATGCAGAGGATTCAATCTCAACTTTCGTATATGATGGTCTCACAATTAAGTTGTCTTGCTAACAAACAGTACAAGAAAATTCACCATTTAAAAAAAATTAGTTTCTTCCATGGATATCCATTTTAATTTTTCATAATTCGTCTAAACATTATAGACTAACAATGTCCTAGACAATCGTGTCAAACTAAGAAAATATTAAAATTAGTAAACTTCTTATTTACCATAGAATGTGCCTCAATTGCACTAATTCTTGTCCAATACAAGCCTGAAGATAAAACATGAAAATTTTCTATTATAAATGTCTTCTTAGAGACATTCTTGGTGATACCACATCGTTGACCATAGGTTGCTATCTTTTTCACGTCTAGCATGGTGACTTATCACCTCATTCACTCTAAAGAATGGATCTATATTTTTACCATTTATCAAAGGTCTCTCATTCTTCATGAATTGAACACAATCATCTAAGTACATCAAATTTTGATAACTTAGTACCTCATTCCATATTCATGTGCATCATTTATCAATTGTCTTCTTTTAGACATTTATGCACTGCCACATTCACTTTGGGGAATGGATCTGTTTCAACGAGATATATTTCATGACTAATTTTATCAAAAACTCATTATTTCCCTTAGTCATCATATATCATTAATTTGGTGCATTGAGACTCAAACCCAACGTCTTATGCCATAAATCAATGAGGGACTTGAATTTAACATCTTTCATCACAAAGCCTCAAGACTTTCGATGTCTTACCCTCTTGTGCGATTGGACGTAAATCCATCGTCTTATTCTTTTGGTGCGATATAACTTAAATTCATTGTCTTACCCACAATGAGGCTCAACCTCAAACCTTTGAAAATAATTGCAATTTTATCACTTTTGATGATCATTAATATGATTATATATTATAATTACACACAAAATCGAGACTAATGATTTCTTATAATCAACAGTAGCAGTTAATAGATATAGTTTAATAGATCACGAACCTCATATAAAGGTTGAAAACATATCTTTTACTAAATTGTGTTTATTTAATTATTAAAATAAATTAAGGAAATATCTTTTAATCTATTAAAGTTAAACGTATAAAACTTTAAATACTTACTCCAGATGGTAACTTCAGATCTGTCACATAAATAATTATAACGTAAAGATAAATCATACCTTGAAGATATAAGAACCTTATTGCATAACTTATGCAAGATCTCTTTCGTACTTTTCTCGTCTTCTATAATAATTCTTTAAGATTAGAACAATCGTGCTGATAACGTGTTATGAAATTATATAATTTAGAAGAAGAAGAAACTAGGGAGAAGAGAGAAGACTTCTTATTCATCTTCAAGTATATTCAAGGTTTCATAGATCTTTCACAAATCTTATTTACAATGAAGGAAAACCCTTTATTTATAGGGAAAACCTTACTTGGTCCCCAAGTAGAATTGCTAACCATATCCCACAAGGACTCCATATAATTAGACATTCACTATAATACAAATTGTTTATAACAATTTAATATTTTTACAGAATATTAAAGCATAATATTTAATCACTCCCTCATTAAATCATACATAAAAGCTTCAGTTATCAAATCCTAACCTTAAAAATATTTTTTTTAATTGTAAATTTTAAGAAAATTTATTCTTTACACTTAATTAGAGAATTTGAAAAAAAAAATAACATTAACTTTTGAATACTATATAAACACATACCATTAGATTGCTACATGTTGGACATGAGATTGTTTGTAAAAGATGAAAGTTGGACGAATATGATGGTGTCGAGATAGCCATGAATTTCTGCGCGGTTGATCAAAGAAGACGGCTGGATATGGAGTTTGCAAGCCTCTGAAGCTCTTGTCATTCTTCTGCATTTGTTTATTTACTTTTCTTTTTTTAAAATTTTAGTTAGTGCTATAGTTTATTTTCCTTTTGATTATTGGGAATCGATCCATTTTTGAAATTGGTAGTTATACTATTTTTAATTTTGTTGATTAATAAACCCTGATGAAACATTTGTTTTTTTAAAAAAAAAAAAAGATTTCATGTAATATAACTAAAATTTAAGTTTAATTTGCATTCATTTATTTTGTTACATATTTTAATTTTCATTTTCTCTAATATATGAAATTGGAAAAAATAATATGGGATAATGCACAAGTACACGCTCAATCTATACCCGAAATTTCAGATACACACTTATAATATACTAAGGTCCTATTACCCCCTGAACTTATTTTATTAATAATTTTCAACCTTTTTGGCCTACGTGGCACTATCTTGTGGGTCCAACGCTGCTTGACTTTTTCTTCAAGCTAGTGCCACGTAGGCCGAAAAGGGGTAGAAAATTACTTATAAAATAAGTTCAGGGGGTAATAGGATCTTAGTATAGTATAAGTGTGTCTCTGAGATTTCGGGCATAGGTTGAGGGGGTACTTGTGCATTTTCCCAAAAAATATAAAATTTCTCATCATTATTACAATTTATTAATTTTCATCTTTCTTTATTATTGCTACAATTTATTAATTTTATTTAAATTCTTTTTTCTACCTTCTACTTAAATAATTTTCTAAAAAAAATGTATTTAACTCTAATCCTTATTATCATAATTTAACATTATACCTTCTATTTCTATATTTTTTTATAAATATATATGTTTTATTTATGTCTCCTTTTATTACCAAAAATATGTTCTCCCCATTAATTTAATTAATTCATTTAATTTGTTGTAAAATGTTGAAAAAATTAAAATATCTTATTTTTCATTATTAATAAAATACTATTAGTTAATTTTTCTAAAACTTTTCTTCATTCTCCTAAATTTCTTTCATTTATTAAAAATAAAATACTTCTTAAATTCTGATAAATCTCTATCGTAATTATTTTTAATTTTTTTAATTTTTTGTAATTTTAAACTCATCTTTTTTTGAGTGGCTGGATTTTAGTTTTTTTTTTTTGGTGAAAATAATATATATATATATGTTCCTCATTTAGGTTAAATTTTTTGTTTTTGGAAAATGGAATTTGATTCTAAGTTATAGAAGCTTAGCATTAAATACTTTCTCCGTTTTTATTTGTTTGTCTGATTTTGACTTGACACGGAGTTTAAGAAAGTAAAAAAGAGTTTTACATCTTATGGTCTTAAAGCTAAAGATATGTAGACTATACCAAAGTGTCTTTAAATCTTATGATCTTAAACATGACATACGAAAAATTTAGCATATCATAATATATCTACTATGTGAAATCCGCGACGATTGTGATGTTGTCTTCCTGTACTATACACATTTGAAATTGGTAACATGTATGAGCGATCCTATGTTTGCTTACTTGGTGATTCGAACTCATAATCCACTTGTACGAGGATGTTAACTTCTCATCATTTCTGTTGGTCTTCAAAAATCATTACTTCCCTTGCTTCTTCTGCTTTGTGTTGGCAGGAGAATCTTTAATTGTATATTGCCCTTTTCCTTTCACTTTTTTTTTAGATACTATTTCGGGTGAAAATTTCTAAAAATCCAGGTGATACATTACAAAAATAAAATAGGAACTAGAGATAAATAATATGTGTCATGGGTTCGAATTGTGATAAATAAATGAAAAAATTATCTAAATACATGATTTATTTTATTATATTTTTTGAAACTTTCTATCAATTGAAAATTACAAAAAGTTTTATTTTCTCCTATTCTCGAATACATTACTTTATGCGGTCGGATACGTCACTTAACGCTATATTTTTGGATGTTGAGTGATATATGTAATTAGTCGGATACATCCCTATTGACGCAATATATTGAGACATTAGTGGTTTATCCAAAACCAAGAAGCGATGTATCGGATGTTGAGTGTGTATCTAAAATCGAGATATGATGAATGGAAATGTAGAGTGATGTATCCAAAACCAAAAAATGATATATCGAGATATTGAGTGTGTATCTAAAACCAGAACATGATATATCAGGATGTATTTGGATTTAATCAATCTTTTGTAACTTAAAAAAAAACATTTTAGTTTACTAATATATATGATAAAACAATATATATAGGTCTAAAGCCATACACATTAACTCTCTCGAAAAGACATAACAATTAAAAATAAACTAATAGAGTACTAATTCTTGAAATTATCCTAACAACTAACATTAATTATGATTAGGTGAAAACAATGTCTCCCAAATCTCAGAAAAAGCCTCAACAATCACCCCATGACAATTCTTAGCATTTAATGACAAAAAACATTGCAAAAGTTGCTCCAAATCATTTTTCTCAAATATTTTTTTCTCTAAAATCATTTCCATCATAGAACTTTTAAAATCTTCATATGGGTCCTCTGATTTCTTCACTATAGCAAAACTCTCCTTTACTTTCCCCTCCACGTTACAAGGTATCAACTTCTTAAACACCGATAATCTTGGAGGTAACTCGCCGTCCGATGATGTCGTTGACGTCGAAATTGATGACCTTCTACCTGAAAAAATTGTTAAAACGTATATACATGGTATACTTTTTATCAATTTAAGTTTTTAAATGAGATGAATATACATTTCAATAAAGTACATACGACAGTAGGTAAAAGGTTCTAGATTTATAACTTACTCGCTTGAGGAAGAGGTGCGTCAACACATAATGTAATTCCTCTATCAATCAAAGTTCTTAAATGAAATGGTAATATTATAATTCAACCTAATTCATTTATAATTTAATATAAAATGACTTTCGTGTCGTATCAAACAAACTCTAAAGATATTCTTTATCTAACTGTTTAAACTTTTAGATCGATAAATCAATCGTATAATATATTCAACACTAGATACGTACCAATATTGTTCATGTCCCTTGAAGATCTAGATCTTGTGTTCTTGACATGATCTCTTCTCTTGCTATAGCCAATCTTTTTTTGACACCTTCTAGTGGTATTTTTGTAAATTGTATCAAACTCATGGCTAAAATTCAAAGATGAATCATCCGAAAACTCCACGTGGCTTTTACGAGAAGAAGATATGAATGTCTCGGTCTCGTTTTCTTCATCTTCATTTGTAATATCGATATCCTCATGATAATCCCATTTAGTTTTTTTACTAGTAAAATTAATCTCGTTTTCATCCATTGATGATAATGAGGACGTAGTGCTCATCATCATAAGAAAATTTGTTTTACTAGTACTAATTTTTTTCTTTGTCTCTATTAAAATCTCATCGTTGTCTGAATCGTCAGAGTCAAAGGAGTAAGAGATTTTCCTACGAGGTTGTTGTTTTATATCATCGTCAGAGTTCGTCTCGATAAAATGTTGCCACTTGTCTTCTTCTTTTTTCCACTTGACTTCATGTGAAGGTGACCTACTAGTATATTAAAAAATACTATATATTAAAATAATTAATAATTTAAAATATTTAAAATAACTCATAAAAAAGTGTGGGATGTAAGTTCACTCTTTAAATAATAATTGTGTAACAAAAACAAAAGGAGTAATATACAAGACCTAGTGTGGCTGTCATCGGATGTAGTACTGAACGCTTCTCCATTCCTTGAGCTACATTGGCCGGTGGCGGCTATCGGAGCCACCGACACGTGGTGTTTGAAGGAGGGTGAGGTGATAATGGGGAAATGGTCATGATGTGTCGATATCAGTTGTGACTCGTTATTTTGATGAATCATTTCTTCGAACACAAGATGATCAACGGTGATGAATTGTGTATTTTGTAAGAATGAAGGGACAGGATGTTGAGGAAGTGTACAAGGGTCCTTGGAACGACATGAATGAAAAGAGTTAGAGATAGCTTTAGATATTCTAAACTTCAAAAGTTTTGCCATTTCTTCTTCTAAGTTTTGTGATGAATGATGCTCTCTCTCTCTCTATGGAGTGGGGAGGGGCTCTAAATAGCCTTTATTGACCCAAAAAAAAGTGTAAACTAATTAGTGTTCATGAATAGGGAAAGTGGAGGTTGGTGTTGGGGCGGAGCCAACAGGATTTTCATTAAGGAGATCGATTATAATATAAAAAAATAATTATATACTTTCTTCGTTTACTTTTACTTGTCAGTTGTTGTTATATATTTTGGAGTGAAAAATTTAACTCTACTTTGGGGTTGAATTTGACTATATGAAAAATTATGTATTTTACGTTGTAATTTTCCTCATATTAATATGATGAAAAATCCTGCGTGAAAATGTTGGTCAAAATTTGTATAACTAATTAGCATACATATCGAGTTTTCATATCAAATCATAACATGGTCAAACATGTATAGAAAAATTTATACAGACGATCGATGATCGATGCGGGTAAGTTTTTACCGAATACTTTGACCATCACTTACCCCCTTAACAAAGAGAGTATTTAATTTAAACTTATCTCCAAGGATACAATAATTAATTAGGTACACATTGTTGATGAAGGCATATGGGGGAGGAAAAAAACAATCATTTGTCTTCATGATGAAGCCATTTGTATCATTATATATATATATATATGCCTTCTATAACCACTTGAGACAGAAAAATAGCAAAGCATTGTCATGATTGTGATAAAAACTTTATGCAAAATAGACCCGATGAAATAAGAAAAGGTAGTATGGAATCCAAGGGAACAAAAAAAACATAAATCATATTAGGCACGATTTTTCACTTCGATTCATTCGACTAAATACGTATTCAATTGAGAAATCTGTAAAATTTCAAGTCAATTAAATATGTGTAAACATATGCCTCGAATGTGTGACTGAGTAGTCAATGAAGTGGATTAAGCATCATGAGATCTAATGCTTAATTTCAGCAAAGACAAACCTGATTTTCCCATCTATCCAAGTAATACTAACTTTCCAAGGAATTGAAATTAATACTAGCAACAATGGGGGATGAAAATACTAATCACCTATTCTAAAATATTGAAAAGATAGAAATATTCTTCTAGCAAACTCTAGGTCGTATCTTAGTTAGCTATCAAAAGATCACCATATATTCAGATCTCATGTCATATAAAAACTTTCAGACATATTGTCTAATTAGACTAATTTCAGACACGCAGTGCCTGAAGTTGTTTCGAAGTAAGTAGAGTTGCAAATTTTTATGCAAACAGGGCTGCATGCTGCATGAAATCACTTGAGAGACTACCAAAAACAAAGTTTACCATGAGAACTCATGAATATAATCTTTATATTCCCGTGCAACTTTGTATAATTGGTATCTCAACTGTAATAGTGTAATTCCAATCTCTTAGCACGAAGCAATTAATTAACGATTTTCTTGAACTCTGCACCCATATGATTTTTTTTCAATAGAGTCTAGAGAGATGAAAAATCGAAGGAGAAAAAAGAGGTACAGGTAACAAAAAGTTAGAAATGCTTATCCCTGCTGCAAAAATGCGCGCAATCTTTACCCAGATACCCCTTTAGTCAAATACCAGGGAGCAGGTTGGTGTGCGTTTTCATTTCTCTTGTATAAATAAGTGGAAACGTGCAAATTTGGACCCTTGATGTTCTTCTAGTCATAACCTACTTCCTGTTGCGGTCCTCTGTTTGTTCTCAGCTTGCTTTTGACTTAATTTTCTTACTGCCTGAAACGATTCATGGAAAGATCAATCATTCATGCCAAATAAAATGAGTGAAAATGTTCAAGAAGCAATCGCAAAATTAACAAGAATGTTCAAGGAGCAATTGCAAAGTGCAATTATAAGGGTGAAAGAGGGCAGGTGGAACGGACTATGGAGAGAACTACGAGCAGCTTACAAAATCTTACCTATAAAAAGAAATTAAAAGTAACAGCAAGCAGCAGTTGGATTATCTGTCAAACCTAAATAGGCACATTGTTGTACAAATCCAAAGTGACCCTCATGAAGATCAAACAAGGATTATTTAGATAAAGTTGACAATTCGATTGACAAAAGGATCATACAAACTTTCCAGAACTCTTACCACATTCAACAAATGCATTAACAAAGGAGTTCTCCCAGTAACTATCCTGCACTAAAATATTTTAAGGTGGATGAATAGGGTTAGTGATGGCACAAGTTCACTATAGAGGAATAGGAGAATGGAGATGGAGTTGTACAGATCCATTCTCTACCTTTTTTTTTTTTTTTTTTTGGATGATGACAATGAAACCCGCAGCCGATACCCTTCAGATGCACTCAGGGTAAACCCCATTCTAGTGTTGTGCAGATCAGTCCTCTTTTAGATACATACACCTTTACATTACTGAATTCCTAATTTAAAATTATCTTTCTCCCCGAAAGTAGTATCATTCTCTATCATCCCTAAAAGATCACAAGTGTGGCAGGTATCCGGTGGAATTGGTCAAGGTGCGCGCCCGTAAGCTCGCCCTGACAACAAGGTTATCCAAAAAAAAGCTCACAAGTGTGAAAATGATGGATTTTTCCCTTAAAAGTCCATAACTCTTCTAAATGATTTTCTCGTGTTTAGATCTTGAATAATTAACTTGGTAGAAGCCCAGTATAGCAACTCCAGGAAAAATTCTGCAGAAGTATAGTGGCTGATATTGTACTTATTTAAGTCGTTCGAGATTCTCATGCCAAGAACAGATGAGTTTGCAAGCTCTCTAATGAAAGGAAGACTGAAATATAGAAGTCATAAGCATGCAACTAAAGATCTCACAGGTTTTGCACAGGAACAGCTAGAGGAGAGTTTTCAGTTTAAAAAATGCAAAAATGACTGATCATGAGGTAACACAAAATCAAGAAGTATACGAATTCCAGAACAGACCATAAAAGGTTACAGCTGGCTAGAAGAAGAAAAATTGTTTTGTCATCCAAGGATTTTAGAGATATGGAAAAAAAAGTTATGGTAAAAAATCCTGAAGAATGTGTTGACATGCAGAAGCAGAACACAGGTAGATGATTGCAATAATAGAATGAGTGCATTTCACTCGACAAACTCTGAATTACTGTTCAAGAACCAAACACTGGACCTAAGAAAGTTTATCGTAGATGAATGATTTCAAAAATCTCAAGTAAATGAAGAAAATAACAAAACAAATTGATGGAGAATGTAAACAAACATGAAAAGAAGTTAAAAAAGAGAACAATCAGCTTCACAATCTTATCCTCATAAGAAATGGGAGAAGAAATTTGTATTCAGTCTATTATCACGTTTACAACATATCCAAGGTCCTGATTTTTTAATCCACATATGACATAACTCTCTTATCCCCTAATAGTATTTGGATATAGGGGTAAACATGCAACATAGAAACCAATTTCTCAAGTATAAATGGAAGAGGACTAAGCAATTGATTTTTTTTTTAATATAGAGCTGTCCAGACCAAACCTTGGGCACATCTCGACTAATCCATTAAACAGTCTGCTACAATTTATAAGTAGTGGTGGGGTAATCTTATCCGAGAAGACTAGAGCAGATGGACTCACTGAGTAAGTGAGTATTATAACGAGAGTCGAACCTGAGATACATGTAATTATTCTATATCAACCACTGAGACTTTAACTTGGGAACTGGAAAGCAGTTGATCTAGCTGTGCCTTTGTATTGTGGCATTTGCTGGTAAAATGTTGAGATGGTAAGTACTTATGTGGATGCCAGTTTATCATTAAAAGCTGATTGAACTTGGTCATGCCACGTACTGATGCTTTGTGATAGCGGCAACAATCAAGGCATCAATAATGGCATCTTATTTGCTAACATATGGGGTGCATGATGACAAATGGTGGGGATGGAGGAAAAGTTTTATGGGTCTAGTGCCAAATACAAAATGGAGTGACATGCACAATGAGGATACAGATAACCGACCCCAACTTGTTTTGGATTGAGGTATAGTATTATTGTAGTCTTGTGCCAACAAAGGGAGAACGGGCTCGAATCCCTCTCTCAAATTTGTGACAGATAATCGCATTTAAACGCCTATCAAGACTGTAAGAAAATTTAAAGGGATGAGACTTATGACCACCATAGTACCCACACGGACACACTCGATATCTGCATCAGGATAAACTTCTTTAGAGGATGACAACAAACTTTGAGTCACTGCTGTCAAGCAGAAGTATGAGAAAGCATAGCAGCTCTCTATTTTGGAAGTTTAGAAGATAACCTGGGCTGAATGAGTTACGAAGGGGTCAACTATATATGATAGTAAAGATATGAATGAGAAGGAAACGAAGTAAGAGATCATGTCGATTGGTAAAGGTACAATATCTTTCCTTTTCATTCCTTTCCTTTCTATTCCTTCAAAATAATCAACTTCTAAGGGAAAGGTGATCTATCGAGATGTATACTGTTCCTATGCATTGCCATTGATATGTAAGAAGAAGAATATTGCTACATCCTTCTTATTTTGATCGACTTTCACCTTTGGCACGGCCTGAAAAATATACATCTTCCTCTTTGTGGGAAAATCTGTCACCTTGAAAGCCGAATTAATATAGACAGACAATATTATCTACAAATTTGAATTTATATGCTATCTTGATAGCAGATTTGAATCTTCTAATTAGCAGACTAACCCCTAACAATATATAATACTAACTCATTGAAACATTATTAAATTTTAACAATAAAAAAACTAGTTCGCTTAATCGCCATGAAGAGTCACCAAATTTTACAATTTGGAGAGAGGAAAATCTTTCCAATTCGGGAATCCACTTTTCGTCCCTACAAGAAGGCATCCCAGGTAAATGGACAAATAAAAGAGTAACACGTTTATTATTACTTCATAAAGAAAATAACAATCATCACAACAAGTCTATGCAAGGTTTAATTTGTGAGGCTAATTGAGATCGATATTCAAATTAATACTAATAATCCGATGATGGATCAAGTTCCACCACCAGCCCCACAAGACAAGGTTAAATAGTGCAAATGCAGCAACCTGAACTATCTCCTAATTAAGCCTCAAAAGTTGTTAGCTATATTATATTGGACACTTGTATTGCACCCAATACTCGATCATCTATGCACTCACGATCCTACAAAATCTAATTGTTATCGATGTTATCTTTCACAACTGGTTCTTGTAGAAATTTGTTATATCCGTATACAACAACAGCTCTCAGGCTTTTAACTATTCAAAGTAGCAAGCTCATAAAACTTCATCAAAAACAAAAAAAAGTAGCATGCTCAGAAATCATAATATAAGGAATCAACTTTCTCTGAACAAAGGCCACCCATATAACTGGACTGAAACACAGAGAGAGAGCTAACCATCGAACGCAAAGGTGGCAGATCAATATTAACAAATTGGATAGACATCTTAGATATCTCGGAGATAGCAGCCTCTCGTACTTCAGCAACGTCACTGTTTAACTCCTCATAGGCCGCCTCAAACGCCTCCTGCCAAAACTTAAGCATCCTGATCCGAGGACTATTAGTGTACACATCCCACATATGATTCACCAACTTCTCCCTGTCTTCCATTTCCTGCAAAAAGAGTACCATGATTTCCTCAAAAAATCAATCAAAACCCTCATAATGTAACCCCTCCCCATCCAAATTTATTCAACACACTTTTAGCTTACTGATAGTCAAAAAAAAAAAAAAACAGCCCAGTGCACTAAGCTGGAAGAACTAGACCACAATGATGTATTGTACTCCATCTTTTACAGTGCGTTCCTGCAAGAGGTCATTTTCACTTTCAAATATGTAATCTCCTTATCACATGGCAACAATTTTCCCAGCTTATTAACAATCAACTTAACTAATTTTCGAAGCTAAATCGAACAAGACTCTATCTCACTCTACATTTCTGCAAAAGATTATTTTCACAATTTGAACTCGTAACCTCTTAGTCAGCAACTTTACCAGCTTATTAACAGTCAACTCAACTAATTTTCAGAGGTAATTCGAACAAAACTAATTTGAATCTAGAAATACTGAAAATGCGATAAAAATGCGATAAACATTTTTAAAAATTGAGCAAAATTAAACAATAATGGATCCTATACAGAACCAAAAAAAGAAAAGGATAAGCATAGAAAACATACGAGGACGTCGAGATCATCTGATTTCGGAACATCGAAGAGATCGGAGAGACTATTAAGGTTTCCGGCGGACCATCGGAGTGAAACAGTACCTGTACACATTGACCAAAATGCTAAGAAAAGAATAGCAGCCAATGCCCAAATCTTATACCGACCTCTTCCGAACAATGTAGCATCATGTAATGATCTCGACGGTATTGAATTTGTATTCAACGATGAATACGCCGTCGTCGGTGTTGATACCGGTATCGATTCATCGTCCTTCATTTGTAGATTTTGATTGTTAATTTTGAAAACTGAGATTTTGATGAACAGTTGAGTCGATCTGAAGAAACTGAGAGAATCTGAGTTACGGCAAAGGAAAGCGATCGTGAATTTGCGAGCAAAGCACGTTGATGCATAATCTTTCGTCTCAATTTATATATTTAAATTTTAACATATTAAAAAAATTCTATAGTTTTAATGTATTAATTAATTACTTATTTGTTTAGTTATTTTTCAACACTTAAGCTATACATAAGATATCGAGATAATGATAAAATGCTTATATTCAATGTTTTTTTATGAGGTGTACAGAATTTAGAATGAATATATGAAGGAATTGAATGAGTATTTGTGATTTATATTTTATTTATGGGATTTTTAATTATATTTTTTGTTTTAGAAAAATTAAAAAATTTATGTTTGAACTTGTAAATAAATTTTAAAAATCATGAAAGTTTAATTATGTCACATAAATAATGGAGACAAATTAATATTTTTTTCTTGGATCGCTAATTAAGTATTTTAAATTAATTCAATATTTTGCAGTTTTATGATGTGAAAGCAAAATTCTGATAAAAGTACCCTTAGTTGGAAAAATAAAAAAAACTCAAATTTTACGAGTTGGAACGAATAAGTCCTAAAATTAAACAAATATAGTTACTACTTACTAGTATACTTGTCCGCGTTTTTTGCAAATATAAAAAATATTAAATATATTTTTAAATAATTAATAAATGATTTAATAAAAGAGAAAAATAAAAATTAAGTTACCTTTCTATATTATCTATTCAAAAATTGCTAAAAAAATCTCATGCTACATTTTCAATTAAAAATTATTGATAAAAAGAAAGAAAACATAAAAATTGATATGAAAAGCTACATTAAAATAATAATCTAATTATCATACTGTGATACTAAATTCTGTTATAGCAATATTATTGGTTCAATCAACAATACTAAATCAATTTGATCTTAAATTTAAGTTTCTTTTTTATATATATAAATGACTCTATAATAAAAATAAACAAATCAGGATAAATGTCAAGTTTTCGTAATTTAATCGTCGTAAGTTTTTCTAGTGTACATTAATATCTTCTGATGATTTTAATTACTTTAATTGAATTCTGAACACCTAGAAATCACTAAAGAACTCAAATCCCAATCTTGAATCCATAATCCAATTCAAGAAAAGTTAAGATCAAAATCAAAGAAATTAATATTTAAGTCTAAAAGTTAAGAAGCAAGTCAAAGTGAGTTCTTAAGGTTTCCAAGAGTCTTTAACAAATGTTCTAACTTTGTTTTAAGGCTCAAGTTACAAGTGAGTAAAGAGTAATGAGTTGAGCTTAATTCTCAAAAATTATAAAGGATTCCCTAAGAGTTAAGTCACAAGTTAAGCAAAGAGCATAGAGTTGAGTCATCTCTCAAAAGTTATAAGGGAACTAAGTGTTACATAAGAGTTACAAATGTTTTCACATTATGCGTAAGAAAGGAAGCCAGACTTCCAAAAAGTCTTTGGCTAGTTCAGTAAAGAGGAAATTAAGATTTCCAAGGGAGCTTTTTAAAATCTAAGTTTGAGCAAATCATCTCAACCAGAGAGGAAGTTGTTTTAAATCATATGAGCAAAGTATTTTGGGAGTAGCATTGAGCACTGATATGAGAAAGGGAGGGTCATACTTTTTAGATGAGTCCTTAGTGTTTTTTAGCATAGACTAGTGGATCCTCTTAATAGTTCAGGTTTTATACCAACGGCAAGGTATAGAACGATCCTCTTGCAACGTGAGGTAAGACGTTGTACCATCGCTTAGGCTCATAGTGATAGTTGTCGTTTAGAGAATTTCCCACAAAAACTATATTACTTTCATTATAAGTAAAATTGAGTTTGATATTGCATTATCTTTTGACAAACTAAGTTATTTACACTGCTTTGCAAGTTTTATATATAAACTGCATATTCTTCACTATCTTATATTGAATTAGTATTTCATGAGTTGAGCAGAGCCAAGGTAAGTTCTTCCTAACCCTTTCCAGCCTTAAGTTATTGTTAGCATTTCAACTCGCATACTCGTACATTTAATGTACTGATACCTGTTGATCTGCATCGTCTCATGATACAGACGCAGGTAACCAGGATAAGCACATAGCGTCTCGTTGATCCAATTTGAACATCCAGAGTCAGTGATGAGCCCCCTTGCATATACATATTTATTGTTTATTGGTTTTTCCTTTTTATAGGATGTGTTGGGTTCTGTCCCAACATTCATCTTACTATTATAGAGGCTTCATAGATAGTCATACAGTTTTGTTTGAGTGTCTTGTTTATGTATTTCAAATAGTTTTTTTTTTATGAGATTTAAGTGCCATTTTGGCGAGAGTATTATGTTTTTAAGTATTTCTATTGAAAATGTTCCTTACTTCATAATTGAGTTAAGTTCAGTCTTCCGCTGAGTTGAGTAATCCAGGTCAAGGGTTCGCTCAAGGCCAGCAACAATCATTGAGTGCCGGCCACGTCCAAGGTATAAGCTCGGGGCATGACATATATACACATGTTGAGATTTCTCTTGTCAATATAGAGAAATTCCTCTCTTCTTCCTCAACGTTTTCTAAGTGCTCTCTTCTCTTTCAAAGTTTTCTTTTCTTTTTATTTTTCTAGGTATTCCTACAAATTTAAAACTTTCAGCTATAAGTGTATGTGTTTGAAGTGATTGTCTAATCTTGGGAGCAAAATTATGTAACCTTTGGATATATCAATAGCAATCCTGTCGAGAATCATTTTCAATCTTCGATTGTTTAATGTGCTGATCCTATAACACACTTTTGTTGGTTGCCTGTTGCTCATGCTAATGTTGTTGCTACCTCCTCCTCTTTTGCTCATTGGATACGTAATTGATCGAGATCTTGCTTTATTTGTATTTTTCTTAAAAAATTCATTCTTATTCTCTTTTTTTCATCGTTATTCAACTTATGGTGCAGCTACCTCCTCATTTGCTCCTTCAATACGTTCCTGATCAAAATCTTACTTTATTTTTTAAAATGAAAAAGGCATATTTTTGCTCTTTTCTTTCGTTGCATTTCTCTTCTATTTACATCGCTTTCAAAATAGTCATTTGCCACGATATAATATTTTTGATAATTATTCCTTATTTTAATTCTAATTTAGTATCAAGATTTTATTATTTTCCTATCTGAAAGTATTTTTATCTTATATAGATGGAAAATAATTATTATAAATTTTACTGTAGTTATGACATGTACAAATAACAATTATAGGTTATAAAAGGGATAATGCACAAGTGCCCATCAATCTCATAGACATACTTATACTATACTAAGGTCTTGTTACCCTCTAATCTTATTTTATTTCTTTCCCTTGTGTATTTTCCCGTTAAAAGTTATGTAATAATTTTTTCACTTATATAGGCAAAATAAAATAAAATAAAATAAAGAGTTCCTTTTCTATGTGAAAGGAAAAAAGAAAATGAAAAATAAACTTTCTGTATATAGGCCAGTGGTATTTCCGTGATATTAGAGAAACATAAGGGTATTTGTATACATCCCCGATATGCAAGCGTCAACAGTGACATGTCCGTTCTCCATAATAACAAAATAAAAAACGAGTCTTTAGCTTTTTTAAAAAGAAGCACACGGTACTTCAATCTTCACCGTTTATTTCGTGTCCACGTCATCGATCCGCGTTTCTGAAAATAAACGGCTGTAAATTACTCTCTCAACAAAACACATATAAACCATGACTCTGTTTAGTTAACTCAACCCTGATTACTCTTTTTCTCTCAACCCTGACTCGACCTCGAGTTTTCTCAACTCGCCTCCCCCAATATCAAGCGATAGTGTGTAAGCTTGTTAGAGAGAGAGAGAAAAACTAGAGAGAGAAAGAAAAAAATTAGGTTTTCTATGCATTTTCCGGCGCCGACGAAGAAGATACCGGGAAAGTTTGAGGTATTTTGAACTTTTAACGCTGTTTTGTTTCGACGTTTTGGCTCTTGGATATCGTTTTTTGGTGGTCCTGTAGTTTTTCTTAAAATTTGTATTTATATATGAGTTGTGGTTCTGATTGATGGACGAGATTTGGGAAAGAGCGGTGGAGACGGCGTTAGACGGCGAGAGAGACTTTGGTTCTGTGAGAACCCTAACGTTGGACGGAGCGGTGAAGTGTATTCATGGTAAGTTGGCTCCTCCGTCGATTTTCGAAAGGTTTCAGAATCTAGAGCACCTTTCGATTGCAAACACCGGTGTTACATCGCTTGAACAGTTTCCTAGGCTTCAGAATCTACAGAAGTTGAATTTATCGGACAATAGAATTGCTGGAGGGCTTGAGTTCCTTGTAGAGGCTGGTTTAAATTCTCTTAGGGACCTTGATTTGTCTAATAACCGGATTCAGGATATCGATGATCTTCGGCCTTTGGCTGAACTCAGGCTTGTCTCGCTTGATCTCTATGAATGTCCCGTAACGAGGGTTAAGGATTATCGATCTAGGGTTTTTGGTTTGATTAGGTCGTTGAAGTTTTTGGATAAGATGGATGCAGAGGGTAATGAGAGGCCTGAATCGGATGATGAGGAGGAAGATGAAGAGGAGGATGAAGATGATGATCCAGGGAGCGGGGAAGTTGATGGAGAGGATCGTCCGTTCAGGATGACAAATGGACATAGGGTTGAGAATGAAGGAGTCGTAGATGTGGATGAAGAAGAGAGTGATGCTGATGAGGAGGAGACAGAGATAACTAGAGTGACTAATGGGTCTAAAGGGGATGGTTCCAGTCACTCAAATGGTTTTAGAGTAGAGGCAGCTTCTGATGGAGAGGACGATGATGACGATGACGAGGATGATGAAGATGAGGACTTTGTGGAGGAGATAGATGAAGAGGGAGATGAAGATGATGTTGTGGAGGTTCATGAGATAGAAGACACTGATGAGGATGAAGATGGTGTGGAGGACGACGAGGACGATGATGACGACGACGATGAGGATGAAGAGGAAGTTGATAACGATGATGGGGATTTTGCTGAGCCCGAAAGTACTGGGAGGTTGAATAGCACAGAAGGAGAGATTGATGGGCATGAGCATGGGGAAGATGATGCAGATGAGGATGATGATGGGGAGACAGGGGAGGAAGAGCTAGGTGTTGAGGAGGACGGAGATTTCGAAGATGATGAGGATGCTGAAGATGAGGTGAAAATTTCTCCTCTTTTAGTTGGTTATTTCTTGTCCCGTTTTAATGTATCACATGCCATAATTTCTTTTGTTAAATGTCTTTTGCTTGTTGCATAACTTATCTGCACTCCTTTAAGCTTTGTTGTTTCTGTTGCTATTAGTTTTATGAAAAATGCATGATTGATTTGCTTACTACTGTTAGAGAACTGTTAAGAGTTCTTATCTTATTGGAGCTCCATAGTGATTAATCAATTTGTTACACTAACTGCTTTTGGAAATACCAGTAATTTGGGCTGACTTGTTGGTGAGGAATTGCCCTCAGGTTACTCTGAACCTGGAAATTTGGTGTATAGATTGAATTTGTTACCTTCAAACCAAGCTGATTTATTAGATTAGGATGGTTTGTAATATATATTATTCTGGTTGAAGCTGTGTATTCTACGAAATATTTGATGCAGCTACCCATCTAGGATTAATCATTTATATGCTACCTGAACTATAATTGTGTAGAAAACCGACTAGAGACACTAGCTAATTAATTTTTAACGTATGAATCAAAACTTGTAAGAAGATTGTTGAATGGCGTCACTTTTATAATTTATGTTATACTTGCAGCTTTATCGATGTGATCTTCCTTTCTTACATGATTATATTCTGCATGGCCAGTCTAATATCCACTGGGAACTCTGATTATGGCTGAGATCTTAATTGTATTATGTTTTCTGACCCAAATAACATGTGTGCATATGTTCCAGTGGATTGTTATTTGTTAGATGAGAGTTCTGAGTGTTTTTTTTCAAATGTTATGAGGTTCAAAGTGAAAAAAATTAGTGATTTTCCATAGTCTTCTGTGTTGCTGTTGTGCTATTATCCCACCTGTATGGCTCGCTGTTTTATGCACTATATCTTGATTTCCATTGAGCTTTGCTTGAACAACTCCCCCAAATCTCTTTTTGGGTCTTCTCCTCTTGGCTTAAGGTACTAGTATCCTTTATTTATAGAAAAGAGGGTATGGTTATGGTTTTTATAGTCCTTTCATCTTTTTGTTGGTTGTAAGTTGATGTCCTAAAAATGAAGCTTTTAACACTGTTTTCTTTGATTTTTCTCTTTTTTTGCCATCATAATCCTATTTTTCCATAAGGTGACTGCCAATTGCCTATGTATAGGGGACCTTGCTTTGTTGAATCTGCTGCTTATGTGCTCTGTGCTTACCCTTTTTTTTAAATGGTTAAATGATGTCTATTTGCCATCCTTTTTTATGAAGTGATTATCCCAAGTTAAATGTGTTTTCTTGTTTTCCACCTCTTTGCTATTTATCTGCTGTATTTCTTTTCTGGAAGGGACTGTCAAATAGCATTGCTGAAGTCTGAGTAATTTGACCTTGTTGAATCCACTGCTGTATTGGTTATTATTGTTTTCTTGCTTCTGCCATGATCTTCCATGTGTGATTCTTTAACGCAAGTGTCGATGTTATGTATGTATGATTTTCTACCTCTGAAGATTTTCTATGGTGCTGCATTTTGTTTGACTCTGTATTCACCTCTGGAATTTTTTTATTTTTTTTTTGTGGCTTAGTTGGGATGATCATTATTATATTGTTTTGTGTCAAAGTTGTGTTGTGGATTTTGAAGTTGTTAACTGATTTTGTTATGTATGGCAGGAAGAAGATAATGGGAATGGCTACCTTGTTCAACCAGTTGGTCAGGTTGTAGTAGATGATACTGAAGGCAGTGATGTGGAGGCAGTAATTGGGGATGAAGATGATGCAGATTTGGAGGAAGATGTTGATGATGATGAAGAAGATGATTATGGAGAAGTTCAGGAGCAGCCACCATCGTCCTCTCAGAAGAGGAAGAGAGATGATGAGGATGATGATGGTGGGGACAATAATGACGATGGCAACGCAGAAGATTATTCAAAGTCATCCAAGCACCGTTAGTGATGATGGTGGCAGTTCACTACTTTTGAGCATGTTTTGGCAGGTGTAGGATGGAAGGGGAGGATATAGAAATGTTGAAAAGTAAAATATATTGGCGGTCTCTTGGTGTGGGTGCAGTAGCCGTTGGTTAATGATTCAAATGACAGTTATTCAATGCCCTAGTTTGTTGGAGGGGAATTTGAATTGATGGGAAAATCTTTGGCTAGTAGGTGATAGAAACTTGTTTTATTATTTTTTTCTTGTTAAATTTTAAAAAAAAAAAAAGAAAAAACTTTATTCGATGGGGGATAAGTAGTTTTAAATTGGCTTTGTAAAACCGCTTTGTGGATAATAGTTGGTCTCTGTGTTTTCAAGTGTGAGCGTGTTTGAGATGGTGATGATGGAGGGTAGAGTAAAAGCTAATATGTTTTTGCAACTTGCAGGTGATGCCAGATGTCAGTCAGCTAATTTGATTTGCATGTGAGCGAGCGATGACATGATATGATAACACGCCCGCTCCGGCTCAGAATATCTTATATTTAAATAAAGAGAAAAAAGGAATGGTCCCAATTCAACCAAAAAAGGAAAAGAATTGTTGTGCAAAGCTAAAAATAGTGCTGTTTTTTAACCCAAGATGATGGGATTGGTGCTCTATGACGCCTTTTGCGTATTTAATGGGCTTGGATGTTCGAAATGATGGGCCGTAAGCTTCAACAGAGCCGCAATGGTTGAGATTCCACTTTGTACAATTTTTAAAGCAAAATTACAATGACATGTAGCGCGTCGTGTGCGCGCTTGGTTTTGTATCATTACATTAATTATTATTCAATTTAAATAAAAATGCAAACTACATACATATTCTCTCTCTCTCTTCTCTTTTAGTAGCGCCCCCCCCTCCAAATTATTTCCATCTGACTTCTATTCAAACATACATATATTTTAATTTTTAAAAAAACACGTAATTAAAATATAGTTAAATGATTTGGTGGTATTTGATTTTTTCCACTTAAAATCCCCAATTTCATTTTCTTTTTTAAAATAGTAACACTAAAACATCACTCCTGCTACCCCTACCCCCAACAAAAAATAATAAAAAAGATTATACCCATACAAATACTGGCTGGGATTGTGTTTTCTTATCAGCCTTGTGAAAAATGTTGGTCTTTGTATCTCCATCATGTCTTCTCCCATCACAAAAACAACACCCCTATTACAATCCCAAACCCATCAAAATCCAATGTATGTCTACCCAAACAACCCCCCCTTTCGAAAAAATCGCCATAGCCGGTGGACTCATATCGACACCAGTAATTGGATGGTCACTATACACCTTAAAAACAACAGGCTGTGGGCTTCCACCAGGACCTGGTGGCTCCATTGGAGCCATTGAAGGTGTAAGTTACTTAGTGGTGGTGGGTATTGTGGGTTGGTCATTGTATACCAAGTCCAAAACCGGGTCGGGTTTACCTAATGGACCCTTTGGATTGTTGGGTGCCGTTGAAGGGTTCTCCTACTTGTCGTTGCTCGCCATTTTGGTTGTCTTTGGGTTGCAATTCTTAGAACAAGGTTCCATTCCTGGGCCACTCCCTAATGATCAATGCTTTGGCTAAGATTTAAAGTTTATGGATTTGTAGCTATGGTTTTAAAAATTATGAGTTTGTATTTATGGTTTATTCATGAAATTTTATGCATAACAATGAAACTATTGAATTTCGATCATGGACTTATTTATCGTGAAAAATAGAGTGCACATAAACCTGCAAAATTAGGTATTATTGAATTGCTACAATATTATTATCCTTGTTCATCTCTCAAAAGCATTGAATGTTTGAGTTATGTGTCTGAGATTAATTTTTACTTACTGTAACTTTTTTTTAATGGTATATTATATATATTAGAGAAATTTTACATGTTGCTATTAATTTAGAATAAAAATAGAACAAGAGTTGTACCTTTTTACATTTTTACTTTACTTTTGAGTCTGTGTTGATAATGGTTTGGTACTTTAGTGTAGGCCATAGAATTGTTATCCAATGTTATGTGGTCTTGGTTTTTCTACGCAAAAAAAAATCAAAGGGACAGGGTTCTGTTCATTCTTTTTTTCTTCTTCTCTTCAAATAACTTATAATTATAATACTACAATAATTAAAAAATTATGTTGAGTAAAATTTTTTCTTTTAAAAAACAACACAAAATACGAACAAAAGTGCAAATACACTTAACTTTGAGTAAATGGAGCCCTGAACACATTGAAAGGGTAAATATCACAACACTATGAATGTTCTAATTAAATTCAATGAGTAAATGATATCAATCAGAGTGAAGAAACAATAGAACAATAATACGTAGATGTTATACATCTTATTTAATTAAGGGCATTTTGCTTTTTAAAATTTAATTAAGGGTCGTATATGTGTTTTAAAATTAGGTCGGATAGTTAAGGGCATAAAAGGTTCCTTTCTCTTTTAATATAAATATCAAGTGATAATATATAAAAATGATATGGAAAATCCATTTGACATTTAAAGAAAAATAAAATGAGTTGGATAATTCGAGTTGACCAACTAACACCCATAAGGGCTTATGTAGACCAAAAGTTGAAAGACGAGGGTATAAATGGACCAAACTTTAAACGGGGTATATCTAGACCTTTTTAAATAGTTTAGAGGCATATTTGACCTTTTTCCCTTGAATATAAATGTCAAGTGATAATACATAAAAATTATGTGAAAAATCCATTTAGCATTTAAATAAAAGTAAAATGAGTTGGATATTTCGAGTTGGCCAACTAACGCCCAAAAGGACATATGTAGATCAAAAGTTGAACGGCAAGGGCATAGATGGATCAAACTTTAAAACGGAGGGTATATCTAAACCTTTTCGAATAGTTTAGGAGCATATTTGACTCTTTTCCCTATATTATATATATAAGTAAACATGATACCTTTAGTCGAACTAGAAAACTATTGACAATTGTTAGGTGAATATTAGAGAATTAGGTCTCCTCCAAATTTGAGGTGTTTAAAAGCACAAAAATTTGAGTGAGAGGAAAGAGAGATAGGGACTTTCTCCCTAAGAAGGGAAAATCGATCTCATTGTTAGTCCCAATAAGATTTCTCTCTCTCTCCCTTCATTTTCGGTATTCATTCAGGTACATGTTTTCTATTTTTATTTTTTCTTTTACCTTTTTAATTTCTTTACTAAAAAAAAATTCATTAACCAACTTCAAATATAATTCAAAAACGAATGAATATGGCAAACCTTCAATGAATCTTAATGCATATTGTATATATGCATTGTAATGTTTGAAGGATCTTGACTTAATTCAATTCGTTAATACCTCTTACACGCGAATAATTTTGATAAGGAAGTTGTGTCACACTTTTTCTTTCGCGTTGATGTGTGCGAGGTAATTTTTTTTATTCTTTTGCATGGCAATGTATTAGGGGCATTGAGGAATTGATGAGACAAATAATTAAGCGGTAAAAGGTTGATTTTCCGGGCAGTTGCGTGTAGATTTCACGCACAAACTTGGCCGGAAGGTCAGCGTTTGATAAACATGGAAGATTCTCCTTCTTCTCGTTCTTCAAACTCTTCATCTTCTACTCCACCTTCTTCTTCGCCACCCCCTCCTAACTCTTCTCCCCCTCCTTCTCCTCCTGAATCTTCTCCACCACCGCCAAAATCTGACTCTTCTTCACCTCCACCACCAAAATCTGACTCTTCTTCACCTCCACCTCCACCATCAAAATCCGACTCTCCTTCACCACCACCTCCTGAATCATCACCACCACCAAAATCTGATTCATCTCCTCCTCCCCCATCGCCTAATCAATCACCCCCACCAAAATCCGAATCATCTCCTCCTCCTGCATCACCACCTCCTACAGAATCATCTCCTCCTCCTGCATCACCACCTCCTACAGAATCTTCTCCGCCTAAACCGTCAGATTCTTCTCCTTCTTCTGACAATGACAAACCTAATACACAATCACCACCACCCTCCTCGAACTCCAACTCCTCCTCATCATCATCGTCATCCCCATCACCAACCACGAACACCAAACCCTCTCCTTTAAAAAATTCCTCCTTTAACGAACCTAATTCTCCTCCATCATCTACATTCTCTCCACCCGCTCCCATTTCTCCAGAATCATCTCAATCTCCGCCTGGAAAGGCGTTACCTACTTCTCCACCTTCACGAGATGCATCATCGAATAAATCACCTGGTTCCTTAGGAACCAATAACTCGCCAACGCATGAACAATCGTCTTCCTCAACTGTGGTAATAGTAGCTGCAGCAGCTGTGGCAGGTCTATTAATTTTTGCCATTATCATTGTCTGCCTATTATGCAATAGAAAGAAGAAGAAACAACCATACTATGTCGATCCTGCACATCCACCAAAAGGTATGTTAATTATTATCACAATCTACCATTTTCACATAATATGATTATATAACTAAGCACACGTTCAACTGAATCCATAACTTCTCATTTACACATATTTGAAGATCAAATCGTGAATTCATCTTTGTAAGAATATAACATTATGTTTTCCTTAAATTATTCAACTACTAAGTCATACCTTTCTATAATACGATTTTTTCACGCTATATAATATGTTAGTATATATGTTCTATATACTAGCATTATCCTATAATAGCAAAAAACATATCCCAATAAACAATATGGTTATCGAGAGGTTTGACTGTGTTCACTTTGGATATAAATTAGGGTTTACTGATATTTGTGTTGTTGTATGTAACATCGAGAAATTAAATAAGACATATTATGTGATGTTTTATATCTATATCGTCAATATATATAAGTAAAATACAACTAAAAGTATGATTGGGAATTAGTGTAGGTGGTGATCCTTATTACAATACGGGCAATTATTCTAGTCCTCATACAGATCACATTGTTACATTAGCTCCACCACCAGGTGTAATGGGAACTCCTCAAGAAGGGGGTCGCGGGTGGACAACGCCACCCCCTCCTCCAGCCGCGAACACGAGCAGTGAATTTAGCTCAGGTTATTCAAGCCATGTTCCTGGTGGAGGGGCAGCTACAATACCATCCCCAAATTATGGTGGACTATCAAAAATACAATTCACTTATGCTGACCTGGCAACCGCCACGGGTGGATTTTCGGATGCAAATGTGTTGGGTCAAGGAGGGTTCGGGTTCGTGCATAAAGGTGTTTTGACAGATGGAAATGTAGTCGCGGTTAAGAGTTTGAAGTCTGGAAGCGGACAAGGAGAGAGAGAGTTTCAAGCTGAAGTAGAAATTATTAGTAGAGTTCATCATAGACATCTTGTTTCACTTGTGGGATATTGCATTGCTGATGGACAACGTATGTTGGTATATGAATTTGTTCCAAATGGAACTTTGGAGTATCATCTTCATGGTACGTATATTTATTTAGCTACAATATTTTGTTTCGAAACTAATATTCATGTGGCTATTTCTAAGCACTAGACACAATTTTCACACCTATAGTTGGATATATATAGATGTGACATTTTTTATTTTATTTAGAAACTCTTTTTTTGTTGTCTTAAAAAAAAAAGATTTTGTTATCTGTCAGATACAATCATATGAAATGAAAATGAAAATAAGAGTGTCTTCTCGGGTGGTCTTGGGTCTTCTCAACCCAAAAGCTAGCTCAAAGGTTGAGGCTTTCCCTCACACTTATAAATTGACCACCAGCCCCTTCCACTTTCGATGTGGGATAACCCAACATGTCTGACTACTTATCCACTCAAAGTTATTTAATTAGTAATTGTTGAGAATAAGTCGATGTCGGTTAATGATGTGAAATAAGAATTTCAAATAGTTTGTTATTAAGATAAAAAAAAATATTTAATTGTTGAAATACATTTCTGAGCAATTTAAGTGTGATAATTGAAATTAATTGTGTGGTGTGATTGCAGGTAAAGGTCGACCTGTTATGGATTGGGGACTTAGGCTTAAAATTGCTTTGGGATCAGCCAAGGGATTGGCTTACCTACATGAAGATTGTATGAAAATTCCCTTTCTACCCTCTCATTTCGAGTTAATTTCACTGAATTTCATCCATTATAACGATAATAATATTAGAAACTTATCCTTAATCGAATTAAAATTTTATTTCTTTTAACGATAAAATTACAAAACTATTTATATGCAGGTCATCCTCGAATTATCCATCGTGACATCAAGGGTGCAAACATTTTACTTGATAACAATTATGAAGCTATGGTAAAATGAGACATTTTATAACTTTCATTTGTATAATTATTTTTTGGTTATGCCTATAATTTTTCTTTTAAGATTTACAGTAATGTTTCTTCTTTAATTATTATTTATAATTAGGTGGCTGATTTTGGATTAGCTAGACTTACCGAAGACAATAATACTCATGTCTCGACTCGTGTTATGGGAACTTTTGGGTAAGAAAATTTCGTTTTATGTCCATTTTTGAAAATATTTACGCCACGTAATTTATATTTGGTATATAAACACATAATTTAACTTATATTTGTGTATAAGCATCTTTTACGCACTTTATACAAGGTTGATATATATATTAGATACTATTTTATTTAGTAAGACAATAACTAATATAAGACAGAAAAAACAACAAATATCATTTTTATATATTTCATAATAAAAACCTAATAAAAGTTACTAATAAATTTTGTTATATAACAGGTATTTAGCTCCAGAATATGCATCAAGTGGAAAATTGTCAGAAAAATCAGATGTATTTTCATTTGGAGTTATGTTATTGGAACTTATTACTGGAAGAAGACCTTTGGATACTACCAATAAACTCATGGATGACAGTCTAGTAGATTGGGTAATTAATTTAATTTTTCTTCATTTTAATATATTCTTAGAATTCAAATTCGAATTCAGAATCTATATAGTTTATAGATTTTGAATTCTAGAAAAAACTATTTACTAATACTAAACAGTATTAATAATATATAAGTATATGTTAAATAAATTTCTTCAAAACTTAGAACTCTAACTCTTCTACTAGGGTTTGGTAGTTATATTTCTATTACAAATGATTTTTTATAAAATGTTTTTTTTTTAATTCAAATTGTAACGAATTATTTTGTAACATGTCCTTCGTGAACAGGCTAGACCTTTCCTTACAAAAGCGCTAGAAGAGAATAACTATGATGAGTTGGTAGACCCTCGGCTAGAAGGAAACTATGATCCTGATGAGCTACAAAGGATGGTAGCTTGTGCTGCTGCTAGCGTTCGCCATTCGGCTAGAAGACGCCCTAAAATGAGCCAGGCAAGTCCTCGAAACTCTATATATTACAACAATGTTTTGTTCGTCATATTAAAGTAACTGAATTTAAGTATCCACTATCAACAAAAATCATTTTACTATTCAATTTTTTTTTACATTAAAATAACTAAAGTACATGTTAGTTTTCAAGAAAATACAAACGATTGGAAAGTCAAATCTCTAGCCCCAATGTCCCCCCCCCCCAACAAACTCCCTCCACCCATTATTTTTATTTTCTCAAATTTGACCTTATGGTCATTTGTATTTTTTGAGTTATACACATGTATAATTCAATTATTTTACCATAACGAAAAATAGTATCATGATTTTACTGTTACGACAAAAGATATATAGTTAATGACTATATTATTATAGAGAGTAAAGTTTAAGTGATCATACATGAAATTAGTTATACCATAATGTTACATTTTGCGCTTATACATATCATTATGATAATTTAGATTGTACGTGCCTTGGATGGCGATTCATCTTTGGAGGACTTAAACGAAAAAGCTGGCAAGAACAACACGGCTAACTTTGGTGGTGCAAGTGGTCCCGCGTCGGATATATACGACACACGTGCATACAATGCTGACATGGTGAAATTTAGGCAAATGGTGATGACAAATCAAGATATGAATAGTAGTGAATATGGTAACACAAGTGATTATGGACTCCATCCTTCTGACACTAGCAGTGATTTCAGCAGTGATTATAATCATTCTGGACCAAACAAGCAAGCAAAATGATCAATTTGATTTACGGTGGAAGTATATTGTTGTTCGGACTCTGCAAAAATGTTGTCGCACCTGTCGTATGTTTTTTTGGTTACATTTTGTGAAGAGTTTGAAAGTAACATAATTTATTGAGAAAAAGGAGACTCTAAGTATGGAATGGTTAAGTTCCTATATATATACATATACATTTACATAGGAAGTTAATGAAATATAATTACTACTAATTTAATTAGTTTTAATGTGCATATGATAATTGTAATATTGTGCACGAACTAACCAAAAAAAAGAAAAAAAAGAAAAAAAAGAAAAAAAAAGATTGTTATATATATTTTGAGGTTTCGTATCGATTATTGAATGCTGAACAAAGTGATTATCTTGTGTTGGCTGTGCAAGTTCTTGCAAATCTTTGATTAATTATATTGTATAAATGTATCATATATTACTATACTATAGTTTATAGTACATATGTACTATTATTATTATTATTATTATTATTTTGAAATTTATAGGGATTGGGAAGACTAAGGAGAGATGAGATCTATATATTAAGGGTCCGTTTGGATGAGCTTAATAAAAACAGTTTTAAAAAAGTGCTTTTGAAAGTGGTGAAACTTATTTTTAAAATAAGCAGTTAAGTGTTTGGATAAAAGTGGTGAAGTTAAAAAAAAAAATTGTTGATGTGTTTGTCAAATAAGTGCTGATAAACAGCTTTTTAAATCAAAATGTCTGAAATACCCTTAAAAGTTGTTAACATAATAAAAGTTAATTAATTTATATTTTACAGTCATAAATAATTATATTTTGCTATCATTCACATATTTCTTTCTCATCACAAATTATTTATAAGAGGAATATAAACTTATTATAGATTTTAAAGATATATAATTTGAATAGATCAAAGAACGATTTAAGATTTTATTTTAGTTTCATCCATAGGTAATAATAATTGTCTATCATTCACATATTTATTTATTATTACAAATTATTTATAAGAGGAATATATATTTTTATTTAAGTTATATGTGCAACTTATTTTATATTTTTTAATACTATATAATTTGAATAGATCACTTGAAAGATTTAAAATTTATTTTATTTTCATTCATTAGTAATATTAATTGTCTATCATCCACACGTGAAAAGGGGAAAATGGAAGAAAGAGATGTTAGGGTTATGTGGGTAATTTGGAGATTGTATAAAAATTTTAAGGACAAAAAGGTAAATATGTGGCCAACTTAAAACACCTTATAAGCTAAAAAAAAAGCACCCCTACCCCAGCTTTTAACTTTTGGCTTAAAATAAGTTTTTTTTTTTTAACTTAAAATAAGTTATTTTGAGTATTGTCAAACAACTAAATAAGTCAAAAAACAGGTTTTAAGTCAGTTTGACCAGCTTTTAAGTTGAGCCAAATAGACTCTAAATTGACTAATTTTCAAAGTAAATGAGGTTTTAATTAAAAGTACTTATTTTGTGTTATTGGTAACAAAATTACCTCTTTACTAATCCGTGACTCAAAAATAGGGGATGATATGTATGCTTAGGGTTCAATTGAATTTAATAGGTTTGATCTAAATAATGAAATTATCTTAACAAATACATTAAATATGTAAATTCTAAGGTGCTCTATCGAAAAAGCTTTATTAGGGGTATGATATTATAAGATATAAATTTATTTCAAACGAATAAAAAGAGATGATAAAAAAACATTAATGAAAAAGAGAGAAAGTAGTAGAGGACCTAAATTAAAAATAAATTCAAAAACATTATGACTATGAACAGTCTAAACAAGAATTCTTGATCGATGAGTAATCGATTTAAATCAAAATTAATCTTCAATATCTCCATCCTTGAACAGGCCATCGTCTGTAAGGATCGGGAAGAAACGTAGGTGGCCTTATTTTCTTCTTTTCCACAACCAACACTTCATCTTGTTTTTGTGTGATTTCACCATCTCTTTCCCTACACATAAAGTTTCAATATTTTATTCATGATCTATATGTTAAAATTGTTGAAAATTTTGTAAATATGTTCTAAACCATAATTTCAACTAAATGTACAATTATTTTATTTGATCAATTTTATGTGTATATTCGTTTATTTCTCTTTATCCGGAGTATCAATTTGAATAATCTTTAAAGTTAAGAATTAGATCAGTTCAATAATTTTTTAAAATCAAAATTTAGCTATTCAAAACTATATATATATATATATATATATTATATATATATATATAAGTTTCAATTCCCTAAAAAAAGTGTCATATAAATTGGAAAACTGATTAAAGGTACTAAAATAAGACAAAGAGGAGGTTGCTCTCACGACTAAAAGATCACTATTTTCCCATCGAAATTTTTCACTAGAAAATGTTCAATGACTATTCCGACGAATATTGTATTTGTGAGAAAAGAAAATATGGTTAATGAATATTTTCAGTATTTCGATAAAAATCTATTTTTCACCATGCGTTTTCCAGTTAGTTGATTTGATGAAAATGGGGGGTGTAAAAATCATATTTTATAGCTTAAATTAAAAAAACTTTGTTTCTAATAGTATCAGAGGCAATCAAAAACGATCCACCTCCGATCATAAAGTTGTAGGTTCGAGTCACATCAGGAGCAAAAAAGTGTGAGCTTCTAGGAAGAGATAAGAAAAAAAAAAAGAATCTCACCATGATAAAGATTGCATCTTCTTCTTGTTCATCATATTGACTTCCATAGACTTTTCCTCAACAACAACATGACTTTCATCACTTGTTGTCATTTTCTTGAAAGAAAATACTTTCATGAGAAATACCCATGCTTTACTTTTCTTCTTCTTCCACTTATGTCTTATTATTGGAATGGCCTCATCATCATCAATAATTTCAACATGTCTCATAGATTGTGAAATTCTCTCATAATAATCAGTATCTCCACAAGGAATATTAATTAACTCTGAGGCTAATAGTGTGCTTTTGCTTCTTCCTAACTTTTTTAGTGATGATTTTCTCTCTAACTTCATGTTCAAATCCATTTTTACAATTCTTGATTTGTTTGGCTACTCACCTTTATAATTATTGACTTCAATTTGATGTAAGGGGAGAAAATATATATTATTTTGGTTTGTTGTTTAAAGTGGTTGGCAACAAACTAGGTAGCTTATATTTTGCATCTTTGACTTAATATGGTACATAGTATTTGGAGATGATTAGGCAAAAAGGATACTTTGAAAACTTAATTTGCAAAATAGATGTATAATTTCTTTTTCATTTAAAAGGCACCTTAATTTTAAAATTTAAAGAGTTTGAGGCAAGATTTCGAGTTTATTAGATATATATTTCTTTTTCGCGCCTTTTAATCTGACCTCATATCAATATCCTATGTTATTCAATTTTGGGTGTGCATAAATAGACAAGTTCAATTTATATAAAGTTGAACAAATAGATATACGAATTTTACGTGACATAATACATATAGAATTACGTAGGACACAAATTGTCATATAGAATATCATTTAAGACTTATGTGTCTATAAATAGTACTATTTTGTTATGTTGTTTTAAAGTAGTTGGCAACGACTAGGTACCTTGTGTTTTTGCATCTTTGACTTAATATGGTACGTAGTATCTGTATTTATTCTTCTTCTTTTTAATTAAAATTTAGTCTTAAAAAATAATTAAAAAGTAGAAGGGTCTAGACCAATATTATTTTATTTATGTACTACAACAACCACAATGCAGCGTACTGTAATTTTACGAGATGGATCTACGGAGGATGATGTGTATATAATTTTATCTTTACATTGTAAAGATAAAATGACTATTTTTGATAATTTATTAGGCATTAGCTCAAGTAAAATATATCAAACTCAAATATAGAAAGAACAAAAACAAAATTATTTATGCACATGCATGTGATGTACAATTATAATCAACGGATTAACTATAATATAGTGAATAAAAATGAAGGAATACTTACCGATGTAATAATAATACAACTAATGATATGTATAATTTACCTATACTAACACATTTATTCTTTACATTGTATCTTACAAAAAATTATTTACATGGATTCCAACTTAATTTAGTAAGATATTAATTAATAACATCAACAAATACGATATTAATTATGCATAGATTTTTTTTCTTTCTTATACAACTAATCAAATATTGTATTAGTTAATAGTTATATGAGATTATTTTTTATAACCAAGTCAACCTAACTTGGTAGTGGTACTATTTTTTTTTTATTCTTTTTTGGTGTTATAAGTTTGTCAATATGGTAAAATGTGCCTCTCAATGTTATTTAAAAATGGGTTAAGTAAGGGTCATTAGTACTTAATTAGTAGTATTCTAATGCCTGATAATTAATTAATTCAGTGTTGAGTTTAACTAATTCGAAGAATAGAGTGTAGACATTTTTGTAAATTAATGGTAACTTTGAAGTAGTCTTGTCTTTTGACTCCTCAATGTCGAAATGGCTCTAAAATTATATGCGTAGCATTTTTTGAAAAATACAATTACCTTTATATGATTATTTTTTTGGGAAAATTGTATATAATAGCAAACTAATAATTTAAAATAAATGGAGTAGCTAGGGTTTGATTTAATTGTGCTCCATAGCAAACGTTAGCTAAAGTTTGTCAGACGTCTCTCTCCCAAAATTCTCTCTCGCTACTCTCCATTCTCGCTCGCCTCTCTCGCTTTATACATAGAATTGTATAAATTCTGTTTCTGTTTTGTATAAAGCGAGATAAAATTATATATCCAAATGCAAAAATATATATCTTCGTGTTATACACTTAATTATACAATTTACAAACATTTTACTTCAAATATTGCAGAGAAAAAGGTCAACGAATTATATAATTGCGAATTATACAACTACAGTGAAATACAATTTTCTTTACCTTTATACAACAGAAGTGTATATATTGTGTTTCTGTTTTTGTATAGAGCGAGAGAAAAACATATATCTTCTTGCTATACACTTATAATTATGCAATATACATGCATTTTAATTCGATTCAACTGTATGCAAAGCATATTTTATAAAAATATTGCAGCGAAATAGGCAGTGAATTATACAATTGTGCATTGTACAATCGCAGTGAAATAGGATAGTGAATTGTACAATTGCAGCGAAATAGACCAGCGAATTATACAATTTAGGCCAGCGAATTATACAATTGTATATGTATAACGAATAATACAGTTTTATGTTTGCTATGGAGCGCAATTATGCAAACTTTGCTAACATACAAATATGAATTTTTTGTTTGCTATATGTGAAAGTTGCCCTTTTTTTTCAGTGTCAAACTAAGAAAATATTCCATTTAGACTAAGAATTTGACCATTTCAAAATATATTTTTTCATCAAAATTAATATGAAAAAAAATTACAATCTATAATAATATTGTAAACATTTGAATATCTATAAAATTTAATTATGTTTAGGTTTGAAATTAGTCATGTTAAATCTCAAGATACAAAATATGAAAATTCATTTCGAATGGAGATAGTATAATCTAAATCTTTTACGTATTTGAAAATTTGAAACTTATAATTCTTGGTATTTAGACATATGTATAATTAGATTATGAGAAGGGAGTCGTATGCACATTTATTGTTGATATTTCATCAACTCAAAATGTATCAATCTCGTCGTTTTAATTGTGTTTAGGTATTTTTACTTTGAAATATCATTATAGCGTATTATTAATTTTGTAATGATCATAAAATATTTTTTTTCGGTTCTTTTTTTATTCTTATGCTTGTTAATTAGTGTTTCTTAGAAGTCTATTAACTTATTATTAGAATGGATAAAATAAGGCTTAACTTTCATTGTTTGTACTTATCCTTGTTGAGGTTTTTTATTTTTGATATTAATATAGAAATTTGCTGGACAAGGGGTGTGCATCGATTGATTTGATTTCTATATATTATTGATCGGTTTATCGCTTTTCAATTTTTAAATATGGTAAAATAACAAAAAATTAATAAAATATTCTTTATCAATTTTTAATATACGGTTATTAACCTATCAATTTTTAGTTTACCCAAAAGAAATGCTCAAAAAATAAATACACTGGGGATGAAGGTGATTTAAAGGACGCTATGATAATCATCAAGATTTATATAATAAAGGGGTACTCTCTTCTCTGATGTGCGCTATGTTATTGTGTCCTATTCCTTAAGAAGTGATCCGGGATTAAGCCACGTGTTTTCGTAATACCGCATGTATGATCTTAGGAATTCCACATCGGGTCAATGAAACTGGAAAAGACATGGTGTCATTCATAGAATAACAACCAACGTAATAACGCTGAAGGGAAACTGTTGAAGAAACAACAAGATCTTTCTTTTGTCCCTTCCAGGCGACCGGAAAAGAAAGAAATGGTTAATATATTTAAGGTGAAATAATTTGAATTTTTTTTTTTTGTAAACTATAGGAAATTAAGTAGTAGGGATTCTAGATCATTCATTTAGAATTTAGAATGTAACTTAAATCCCATAATGGTAGGGAATAATGGAAAATAAGGGATTTGGAAAATTTTAAAAGTGGTAGAAAATAATGGAAATTATGAAGAAAAAAAAAACGAGTATATAGGTAATTTTTCCATAGTATATGTTTTTTCCTTAATATGTCGTAACACCTATTCATAAAAAGTTTCCTAGTTTGTTTTTTAATACCCAATCTAAAAAGACTTAGGACATATGCTCTTTAAACAATTGGTTAATCCTAATCCTAATCCTAATCCCAATAGATTTCTAAATCAAGACTTTAATTATAAACCCTTCCCTTCCCTTCTTAGTTCTTCCTACATTCAAAACTCTTGCTTTAAGTGTTTTTCATATAAATTTTTAATCCGCATCGAAAATACTATTAAAATGATGTCAATTAATCCTTATGTTGTTATGATTTTCTTAGGCTTGTTATTATGTGTGATCATAATGTTAACGATATGTATTCGTAAAAAATCACTACCAGATTCAACTTATGTCTCACGAATTGCACCAGCTCGTGTTGTAGGAGTTCAGGCAGCCCCATGTCCAGTGGAAAAATCAGCTATCGAAGTAGTGATTGATATTTTTGATGATGAAGGAGGAACAAGGTCACAACCAAGAATTGTAGGTGTAAACAGTGATTGTTGTATCTGCTTAAGAGAACTTGAACAAGACGATATATGTGGTGTGACGATACTTAATACTTGTGGTCATAGGTTTCATTCTACTTGTATTATTCCTTGGTTTGATGAGAACAAGACATGTCCCATATGTCGAACTCATGTTAATGTCATGACATGTACTATGAACGATGAATAAATCACTTCATGTTAATCAACACTTATCAAACATATTGGTCATTATATTACTCCGATCCTAGAATTAAGAGTGATAAAATCTCGTAAAACAAAATCCATGTCCAGATAGCATTTGTTAAAGACAAGTTGATCTACTATACAATTCGTTAGGAAATAAAAGGCATAGTTCGTTTAAAGCTCACTTGAATAGAGACACTCATCTACAAGCTGGCGAAGATTTGGGTTCTCCATCGCAGCAGCAACCCGTTCTTTATCGTTCAACTGCTTATTAACTGCAAGTGAATGGTAATAGAACATGCTTTAACATTGAAGGGTCTAAATTAAGAAGTTGAATGACTCTTATGTAACAAAAAGATAGAATAATGATTTTTGTGTGTTAAACACAAATCTGAATGACCAATGGCGAAATTTACTCCAGAATAGAACTAATACTAGATGCATTTTTGCAGGTTAACTTGTCACTAGTCTGTGTTTTCAACTCAGCGGAGAAGTTTACACATATTTCTCAACGTCCATTATAAGATCATAACTCATAAGACTTGTATGTAGTATGTATGCCGCAATTGAAAGTTTCATTTCCTATACAAATAAAATTATAGGTACTCTAAAATTAAATCTACCTGACTCTTCGTCCGCATGAGATCCAGGAGACACTTTTATATCCACCTGTCACACAACAAAAAATAAGGACTTTAAGAGAGAATCAAATATATAAAAGTTGTGCATCACACTTTAGCAGTGCACCTAGTCATAGAAGTCAATCTTTTGATAGCACAATCTTAATTATCTTAACGTGTCATTCGATTTTACAAGGAAAGTTACAACATCGAAAACAGACTCTCTCTACCTCTAAGGTAGGAGTAAGGTTTGCGTAATCTACCTCCCCAGACCCCCACTTTGTAGGACCACACTGGCTATGTTTTTGTTGTAATCATGGAAGCGAGACTTTGAGATACGTAGATCAGAATAAAAGATATTTTTAAACTACACCTTCTTTGTTATTCTTGCAAGTAGTTATTGCAGGATGCTCCTCAAAAGTAAAAGTACACCCATGTGCTCTTTCCGGGTTAATAATACACCATTTTACCTTGCTCATTTGAATACACACACTTCTTTACTCATTAAAACAAGGAGTCCTCTGCTCTAAGTATATGCGAGATGTTTCAGAAAAGTTTAAAACTAGATATTCTATTCTCAGATTAATTAAGTCAATAGACTAATATGAACAGCCAAAATCTAACACGACTTTATATCGATCCAAGTCAGAGATAAGGAACACCACCTTAAAATGTAGAGGGAAGCAATTCTTCAACTTCTCTCTCAAACAGAGGCCAATGACAGTTGCCATGGTACAGTGCTGGATGGTTGGGGTGAAAGTTATCCTACAAACAATTTTAAGAAAACATAGATAAATAAGCAAAAGAAACATGAGTGAAGGAATTATGAGTAAGTTGTTCATTACTCCCTTTGTTCCAGACTTCCAGTTTGTTTGGAATAATTCGACTACGCACGAAGTGTAAGAACATATGCAGACTCTAAAACTTGCTGTTTTTAAATGTCATTACATTTATGTGGCTATAAAAGCTTTTCGTTAAAATTACTCCTTCCGTTTCTAAATGTCCCTATTTCCCCTTTAGTTTGTTTCAAAAAGGAGTCCCTTTCATTATTTGGCAACACTTTAACTTTTATCTTCCACGTGTCATACTAAGACACATGATTAAATGGCATTTTGGTACATTTGACATGTATTTGTTTTCTAATTTAGAAATGTATGAATCTTCTAGGGATGGACTCATAAGAAAACAGTGCCAAACAAAATGGAGATATTAGGGCTCAACACAATATCTTATGTAGCACCCAATCGACGCTTTCACAGGTGAAAGACAGCAAAGAATCATAGTAGATAACTTCATTTTGCTGTAAAAAGAAGGGGGAAAATAGCGTTTTAGTCACAAGTCTAGTTTACAAAGTTAGAAGCTATTTTGCTCTAATCTTGTATTTTTGGGGTTCTTCTTCCCTATATCGCTAATCATAGAAACATATTTGTTACCAGAACTTAGGAAATTGCACAGGAATCTATGATATTGTCAACTCAAGATAATGAACCAGGTAACTGTTTTCACATTAGTAAACACGAAATCTTTGGACATAAGATGTATATTCTGGTAAAACTGTATTGAATTTATTCATCAGTTTCAAATTCCGCAAAGCGTAAATCAGAGCATAACTTGGAGTATATGACATCACATTGCTAGTAGAGTGAAATAAGGGTGGTGAAACTCCAAAAAAAAAAAAAAGTTACCTCAACAAAGTTGGAAGTCCAACTCATTTTATGGCAAAACTGTTCATGAATTCTAAACAATACAACATTACCATTTGTAATCCCACTAGTGGGTTCTGGGGAGGTAACCCCTGCCTCGCAAAGGCAAGAGAGTTTGTTTTCGGAAGACCCTTGGCTCAAGTATAGCAGATCAAAGTAGTTATGAGAAAGAAAATACAGCAACGGAGATAACATGACAAGTAACAAGGAAAGCAATACAAAGCATTCAGAAAAAAAAAAGAACTAAATGAATTCTAAGCAGTGAGCACAAAAAGTAACTCCAACACAAATAAACTGGATTTTCAACATTACCTAGAGTGAAGATGATCAATAGGTCTGTTGTAGTCTTTGTCGTGACTAGAGTGACGATGACTTATATAACTAACTATAAGTTTACACGACTCACCAATCAGTTATTCGAACAAGATATGGCTAAAATTCCTTGTTTGGAAACGAAAAGAATAAACAAGCAATATTTCATTTGGATATATAATAAACAAGCTAATATAAGAATGGAAGGTCACAATGATCATACAGAATGCGCCCAAGCTTCTCGTCAACAGTTATGGACTCCTCGGAGAGTACACTCAGCTGCTCTAAAGAATACGGATGCTCCGGATCTCTTATATCCCTCACAAAATGTATCCACTTTTAAATCAAGGATCACATCAACTTCAAACTCAGTAAATTCAACAAACAATCAAATTACAGAAAATCAAACTCTAAATTTAACTCAATCAAAACAACAGAGATATTGCCAAAAAAAATGATCATAGTAAATTCACAAACACTTAGAACTACAAAAATCGCAATTCCAGATTTCAGTTCATAAAAAAAAAGTGTAAAAAAAAAATACGAACAAACCAAATGTTATAGCTAAGTTTCTTCCTCTTCTTAACTCAATTTTTCCAGTAGAAATCTTCAGCTAAAACAACATAATATTGAAATTGCAGCTAGAACTCCAATTTAGCTGAAGCATTCACAAAAAAAACAAAAAACACAGAGATGAATAGCAAAGAGGATGACAATAAATTCACAAACATTTGAACTACAAAAAAATCGCAATTCCAAATTTTATTATATAAATAAATAAAAATACAACTTAAAACTTGAAATAGCTAAGTAACTCCTTTTTTTCCAGTAGAAATTTTCAGCAATGAACTGCGATTTAGCTGAGCATTCAAAACACAGAGAAATCGCAAAAAAAAATTAAAATTTTTTAACAATCTAGAAAGAACAGTAACTCCAAATATCAGCAAATCAACATACTAAAACTGAAACAAATAGCTAAGTTTCTTCAAATAAGTAAGAAATTTACTACCGGAGTCGAAATTACAGCAATGAACTCCGATTAAGCTGAAGCATTCAAAAAAAAAGGATATCATAAATTTCGAGAGGATCAACAGCGTCATCGGCGTGAGGAAGACCATCTACACGAGCGATTCTTTCCTTCTTAGCGTGAACCACTGGATTTGCATTGATCAGTCCCAAAGTCATTTCGCCTAATTTTTCTCTAAATACACTCCTCCTTTCTACTACTCTATTATATATAATATATATATATACACCAGGGTCCGAGATTCTTTTTTCATTCTTTATTTTTTTTTTGGTTTTCTAGCACCTGCCATGAGAATATCGACTAATTTGTTGGGTTTAGCATATGTGAATGGAAAAAAAAATATAAAAAGTGAGCGAACTATTTTTGGACGAAAAATGAAAAGTCATTTATAAAGTTCAAATGGAAAGTCATTTCTCTCATATCGACAAAAGAAAGGAAAATTGGTGTCCTTATATAAGGAAACACTTCCATTACTTCTTAAATAGCTAAGAAGAAGATGCCCCTCGCGCCGTCGTCGTTGTTGCTCGGCTTTGGATTTGACAAATGATGTGATTGATAAATTTTTTGGATAAAATTTATCTAATCAACTTTTGTTAAATCAAATAAATCCTGTTACTATTATCTCTTATAAATTTTTGCGGTAACGTAATATTCCGAAAAGTTGTTTCTCTTTTCGAAAAGTCGTTACTTTTCGAAAAGCCGTTATTTTCCTAACAGACACATTTTTCCGAAAAGATTTTTTCCAGAAGACATAACTTTCTGGATAAAACGGGTCTGAACAAATTTCCTGAACAGAAACGTTTCTTGCTGAAAATTGCTATAAAAGAAAGTCAATTTTCGATTTTTCAAACACTGAAATTTTCCTTCTCTGTATATATTTTTCTCTCAAATAAATCAAACTGTCGATCGGCTGAGTCTGTGTGACTTGTTGTTGTTCTGAAGTTCGCTAAAGTTAAAGAAATTTGAGGTACCACTATTTTTTCAACAGGTTTACCGTTTTATCTTGGAAGAAATTAATCCATAACCTTTGATACAGTAAGGGGATTAAATTTCTTAAGGACACACAGTAATTTCTATGGATTCGAATTACTTCTTTTATTTTATGTATTTTCTGCTTCATCTTATTTCTGTTCATGTTTATTAGTTAACCTTATATATACAAATTAATATAACATAATTTGAGAGTTAATACCTCAGATGGTCACTCAACTTTGCACTATTCTCTCAGAAAGTCACTCAACTTTCAATTTTCCCTCAAAAGTCACTCAACTATGCACTCTTCTCTCAGAAAGTCACTCAACTTTCAATTTTCCCTCAAAAGTCACTCAACTATCACTCCTTCTCAGAAAGTCACTCAACTATTTACTCTTTCCTCAGAAAGTCACTCAATCTATTAAATTATTTTTAATTAAAATTTATTGATATTAATTATTTATATAACAAACCAAAAATTTTAAAAATAAATTAAATCATTTAGTGATCCACCCACCTAACCCGACCCATTAAAAAATATGATATGACCCATTTTATTTTATCTTTAATCATAAATTAATCCCTCTCTTTAACCTTGAATTAGGATTAGATTAATTTAGGATTAAAGATAAAATAAAATGGGTCATATCATATTTTTTAATGGATCGGGTTAGGTGGGTGAATCACTAAATGATTTAATTTATTTTTTAAAATTTTTGATTTGTTATATAAATAATTAATATCAATTAATTTTAATTAAAAATAATTTAATAGATTGAGTGACTTTCTGAGGAAAGAGTGGATAGTTGAGTGACTTTCTGAGGAAAGAGTGAATAGTTGAATGACTTTTGAGGGAAAATTGAAAGTTGAGTGACTTTCTGAGGAAAGAGTGGATAGTTGAATGACTTTTGAGGGAAAATTGAAAGTTGAGTGACTTTCTGAGGAAAGAGTGGATAGTTGAGTAACTTTTGAGGGAAAATTGAAAGTTGAGTGACTTTCTGAAGAAAGAGTGGATAGTTGAGTGACTTTTGAGGGAAAATTGAAAGTTGAGTGACTTTCTGAGAGAATAGTGCAAAGTTGATTGACCATATGAGGTATTAACTCCATTCAAAAATGTGCATTAGTTATTGAATCATCCCATTGAATTTATGTGATAAAATTGGCACTTTAAAAGCTAATAAAATTGAAACTAAAGAAATATCATATTATTAGCGAGGATTATATTCTCCAATCTTATAATTTCGTCTTTCATTTTTTCTTTTTCAACCTTTTTATAAATATAAAAAAAAATAAAAATAAAAAGATCTGAATTGGATCCAATTGCTCACAAAGTTCACGGATACGGAGTCTGTGTATCGTTAAAACAAGTGGTGATTTTTATAGTTATAAAAAAATTGTCTGGTAGTGAGCACTATACGTAACACGCTGCCAAATAGCAAGTACAGTACTTTGTATATATAAAGACAAAAATGCTTTACGAAGAAATGAACATTTCAACGTGAAAGTAGCTAATGAGAATATTATTCAAAATTATATCATAGATATTAAAATTTCATGTGACTATTTTGAAAATTTATTTATAAAGAAATTAATTTTTTAAGTATTTCATAGATTCATGAATTATTTATAAACGGATCGAATTTTAAATTATTCTAGTTTGAGAAATATGCTATTAATAGTGGTCGAATTTTGAAGATCAAGTCCATATCATTTTAATTTGAGAAATAAGTCTCTAACGATCCTCAAATTATGAAAATCAAGTTCATATCATCCTAGTTCGAGAAATACGCCACTAACGATACTCGAATTCAAATCATCAAATTCAAAAAATACATTACTAACGACCCTCGAATCATGAATAAATCTCTCAAGAAAGAATTAAAATTATAACTACAATATTTATCAATAAAGAATTGATAGTATCATACATAGATCGAAAATGATCACTTTTTAACAAACAAATGTCAAGTTTGATACGTCAAATGACATTAGTCAATATTTATGACTAGCTATCAAATACTATTTAAAAGATTATTCTAAATCTACTTTTCCAAAAAGATGAGGGATCAGTCTTGTCATTTTCTTTTTTTTTTAAAGATGACTTTAGTTAGTATTTATGTTAATCACCAATTTGTTATAACCATAATCCATTAAATTATATTAGATAAATAGTGGATAATATAGTATAAGATGCCCACATAGTTCCCTTTTTTAGTCTGATTAAGAGATAAGTATAACAAACAATTAATGTCAATTTGGTAATCAAGCTCTTCATAAATTGATATGTGACCTATTAGGTTTGGTGAGGTGTGATAATGGGTCACTTGCTTTGTGCAAAATTTGAAGATCATGATTTTAAATTTTGGTAGGGACAAAAATTCATAAATAATTTTTTTCTTAGTTTTCTAAACTTATATTCTCGAAATTTATCTTCATAAAACATATTCCAGATAACCTGGAATTTTTTACCAAAATAATTTATTATTTAAATCAATTTACATCAGTAATATATTTTTTCAAAATTTTATAAAACTAGTATAAACGTTGTTGATAGTAACATATTAGGCCATCTTTTAATTCTGCCAAGAAACAGACCAAAACTAACGGGGGACGGCGTTAAAGTTGGAATACGTTACTACAAATAATGTTTTAGAGTTTAAGTTGGAATACGTTACTGCAAGTAACGTTTTAGAGTTTAAGTCGAAATACGTTGGTAACGTTTTAGAATTATTATACTAAAACCCTGTTTTGATCCTTCTATCTTAAATCCAATTTACGCATTAGCCGCACTTCCCTCACCTATAACCTAAACCCTATTTCATATTATTTTTTTCCCCTTTCATCCCTCGCTAAGAGAGCATATCCATGCCGCTGGTTCGATTCTTGTCGTTAGTGTTGCCGGAAAAGGAGATTCACATTATTTCAGCGCCATAAGTATTTCGAGAGGTAATTTATTTGCTTAAGGTATGTTTTTTTTTACGAAGGAATTGAATTGAATAGTGAGTAGGATTCTATCTTGTATAAATTGAAGAATGTGCCAACCAACTCATGAAATTGGATTCCAAAATAAGTTGTTATCTGGTTACTTGTTTTGTTTAGTTCGATTTAAGGATTTCTTTCATGGTCACTGAACTCAGAATTGTTATTTAAAGTTATAACAATTGTATATTGTTGAAGAAGATTGCGTAGCAGTGCATTGAGAGAGTAGCTATAGTCATTGTTACATTGTCTTTTAGATTAGTATATGTTTGTTAGTTAGTTACATAACATAATTAATTTGTTAGCCTAAATTGTGTAGCTCATTAGTTGGAAACTTTGATTATTGTAATTAGCACTTTAGTCATTTATATAAATAGTCTACGGTACAGATGTAAACATACAATGAAACTATCTAATAATGATAATCTATATTCTTCTCTATGATTCCTCAAATTTGTCTCATCTCTTCAAACAATTCTCTGCAAATTTTGATTGTTAACATATATCAAGAAAAAGATTATACTCGAGTTCTATTGTTGCTTAGTGTAGTCTAAGATGGTTTGTCTTATATCAACACAATTCCAAATTAAAGAGAATGACCTTAAAACTTTTAAATGTGATTTCATAACTTTACATCACTTTTGAAGTATGTCGCCAAGAAAAAACTACATAATAGTTCAGGCTAACATTTAAGTTTACTTTCATGTGTATTTCATAGGTATTTTTTTATGGCTAATGTAGTGAATACAAGTTGGATCCCGGTCCATTGGAATCGAATGTATTAACGGGACAACTTACTCATAGATCACAAGATATATGGGAAGGAAATGTTAATATGATTCTTAATACGAGGAGAGAAGATGGAAATTTTTGGAAGCTCATAGAGAAATATCCCATCCATCCACGAGTTCTTGAAGTAATTAGATTATCTGGATTATATGGTGTCTACAAATCTAATCGGCCTGCTATTGACCGTAGTTAGATCACTGCACTAGTTGAGTGGTGGCGTCCCAAAACTCATACTTTTCACTTTAGAACAGGCGAAGCAACAATTACCTTGCAGGACGTAGATGTGTTGTTGTCACGACCCAAATCGGGGACGCGACTGGCACCCACATTTACCCTCCTATGTGAGCGAACCAACCCATCTAAACCTTAACATTTCAATATAATATCAACAGAAATAATGCGGAAGACTTAAACTCATAATAAACAACTCAACTATTATTAATATTCCCAAAATCTGGAAGTCATCATCACAAGAACATCTATCTCAAATTACTAAACTAAGAATGTCTAAGAACTAAAAATACAAAAAGCTAGTCCATGCCGGAAGTTCAAGGCATCAAGACTTAAAGAAGAAGACCCAGTCCAAGCTAGCACGCATTAGCTCACCTGAATTTCCGATGAAGTGAAGACTGGCTTGATCTACTGCTGAGTCGAAGTTGACGGAACGTTTGCTGCATAACACAAATAACAAGGGGAAAACATAAAGTAGGGGGTCAGTACAACCACACGTACTGAGTAGATATCATCGGTTAACTCAAAATAGAAGATAATACATATCAAGTAATATTATAAATCAACTATAAACTCAACATGTAGCAACAACAAGTATTATAATCGTCAATAAATACCATCAAGTTCATCCATGAGGACTCAAGCCTCATTACCATACTCATTTGGGAATTAAGTTCATTATGTTGAGTATATTAACATCTTTCGAGATTCATTATCTTTCTTCCTCTTGTGTCGGTACGTGACACTCCGATCCCCTACCACTATGTGTCGGAACGTGACACTCCGATCCCCTATATGTGTCGGAACGTGACACTCCGATCCCCTACATGTGTCGGAACGTGACACTCCGATCCCATACATGTGTCGGTACGTGACACTCCGATCCCCTATATCTACGTGTCGGTTCGTGACACCCGTCCCACTAATACTATGTGTCGGAACGTGACACTCCGATCCACTAATGCTATGTGTCGGAACGTGACACTCCGATCCACTAATATCATTCTATCCATTCCTCAAGCCTTCTCTATACCAAGGCATCATCAATCCCATTACTTTAATTCATCAAGCCTTCTTTCATACCAAGGCATCATCATTAATATCATAGATTAAAGTTTCCTTCAAGATTTGGGATTCAATGGGTTTCATCATGCTTGTTTTATCAAAATCACATTATCATATTCATGCAAGCATACAATTAAGCATATAGACAGGTTTACAATATCATCAATACATATCATACACTATTAAGAGTTCACTACGATTATCGTAACATAAACCATAACCTACCTCCACCGAAGAATTGAAATCAACAAGAAATTCCCAAGCTTGTTATTCCCCTTTGCTTCTCCTCTCTCGTTCGATTTCCCCTTTCTTTCTCTCTTGTTCTTTCTGTTTTGTTTTCTTATGTTCAAACCCTCTTTCTTTTACCCTAATTAATCATATAATTAAGTGTGAAAAGGACAATAAACCCCACTAATTAACTTAAGGTTACCCTTTTAACCCCTAAGTAATTAGACTTATTAATGTTAATCCTCAATCTTTATAATTAAGGAAAGAATAGTCAAAAACGACCCTTAAAACGTGTGGAGAAATCCTAAACTGCCTGGGACTGCGCAACCTGTGACGGGCCGTGTCGTGCCTGCGGACGGTCCGTCACGGTGGTCGTCGCAGCTCCCTCGAGCTCAAGTGGCCTGTGACGGCCCGTCACAGCCGTGACGGTCCGTCCTGTCCTCCGTCCCATGACGGTCAGAAACTCGTTTCTTGCACCAAATTCTCAAAAGTTGAAGTGTTTTGCAACGGGGGCTCACGACGGTTCGTCGTGGATGTGACGGCACGTCCTGCAGGTCCGTCACAATTTACAGAGAGTCGATTTTCAGTACCCAATTTCAAAATTCTAAGTGCCATGGGACGACACTCCCTCGACGGGCCGTCGTGACCACGACGGTCCGTCGGGACACACGTCGTCTCTGCCCGTTTTTCCAGAAATGCACTCTGTTGCTCAAAACGACTAAACAGGTCGTTACAATAGATACCAATTTACCCATCGTTCGTCCCCGAACGATCAAAAGAAGGAAAACAATGGCGAAAAGGAGTACCTGAATCCGTAAACAGATGTGGGTATTTTTCTTGCATATCTGCCTCCTTCTCCCAAGTAGCCTCTTCAACCGGTCGATTCTTCCATTGCACTTTGATGGATGCAATCTCTCTCGACCTCAACTTGCGAACTTCTCTATCTAATATAGCAACCGGTTCCTCTTCATAAGTCAAGTTCTCATCCAACAAAACTGAATCCCAACGGATAGTGTAGTTTCCATCTCCGTGGTATCTCTTCAACATAGATACATGAAACACCGGATGCACTCCGGACAGCCCTGGGGGTAAGGCTAATTCATAAGCCACCTCCCCTATTCGCTTTAGTACCTCAAATGGTCCAATGTACCTTGGACTTAACTTACCTCTTTTTCCAAACCGCATCACCCCTTTCATGGGCGAAACCTTCAACAAGACTTGTTCACCTTCCATGAACTCCAAGTCTCTAACCTTTCGGTCTGCATACTCCTTTTGTCTACTTTGAGCCGCTAAAAGCTTTTCTGAATAGCTTTCACCTTCTCCATAGAATCTCTTAACAGATCAGTCCCCCAAGGTCTAACTTCAAAGGCGTCAAACCAACAATGGGAGATCTACACCTCCTCCCATACAATGCTTCAAATGGAGCCATGTCAATACTGGAGTGATAGCTATTATTGTATGAAAACTCCGCCAAAGGTAAAAAGCTATCCCAATGGCCGCCAAACTCTATCACACACGCGCGAAGCATATCCTCCAACACTTGAATCGTTCGCTCAGACTGACCATCGGTCTGAGGATGAAATGCAGTACTAAGGTCCAATCTAGTACCTAATTCAGCGTGTAAGGTTCTCCAAAACTTAGAAGTAAACTGCGTACCTCTATCAGATATGATTGAGAGTGGAACCCCATGCAATCGAACGATTTCTGAGATGTAGATTTTTGCTAATTCTCTGCATTGTAAGTCACCTTGACAGGAATGAAGTGAGCAGACTTAGTTAACCTATCAACAATCACCCAAATAGAGTCATACTTACCCAATGTCTTTGGAAGACCAACCACGAAGTCCATCGCGATTCTCTCCCACTTCCATTCAGGAATGGGCATTCTCTGAAGTGTTCCTCCGGGCCTCTGGTGTTCATACTTTACTTGTTGACAATTTGGACATTTGGCCACAAACTCAACAATATCTCGCTTCATTCTACTCCACCAGAAGTGTTGCTTTAGGTCGCGATACATCTTGGTTGCACCAGGATGTATAGAATATCCGGAACTATGAGCTTCTGTAAGAATAGTGGTGATCAAATCATCGATGCGGGGTACACATACTCTTCCCTTGATCCTCAAAACACCTTCCCCATCGATTATTGCTTCCTTAGCCTCTCCTTGCAACACTTTATCTCGAATTCGCCTTAGTTTCTCATCATCAAACTGTTTCCCCTTAATCTGATCAAGAAAAGAGGATTTTGCCTCTACACAAGCTAACAATCCTCCCTTCTCGTTATTTCTAACCTCATAAGGTCATTAGCCAAAATCTGCACTTCTCTAGCCAATGGGCGTCTAGAAGCTTGCAAATGAGCTAGACTTCCCATGCTTCCGGCCTTTCTACTCAAGGCATCTGCCACAACATTCGCCTTCCCCGGATGATACAAGATAGTGATGTCGTAGTCCTTCAGTAGTTCCATCCATCTCCTCTGTCTCAAGTTCAAGTCTTTCTGAGTGAATACATACTGTAGGCTACGATGGTCCGTGTAGACTTCACACTTAACCCCATACAAGTAGTGTCTCCATTGCTTTAGTGCAAATACTACCGCGGCCAACTCCAAATCGTGGGTCGGATAGTTACACTCATGCACCTTTAATTGCCTCGAAGCATAAGCAATCACATTCTTCTCTTGCATTAGCACTGCACCCAACCCAGAATAGGATGCATCACAATAAACAATGAAGTTTTTGCCCTCTACCGGCAAGGTAAGGATAGGTGCGGTAGTCAACAAAGTCTTAAGCTTCTGAAAGCTTCCCTCACATTCATCTGACCATACAAATGGAACATTCTGCTTAGTCAAGTTCGTCAGTTGGGAAGCAATAGAAGAGAATCCCTTGACGAATTCGGCGGTAGTAGCTAGCTAAAACCCACAAAACTCCTTATTTCTGACACGTTTGTAGGTCTTACCCAATTCTTCACTGTCTCAATCTTGGATGGATCCACCATCACCCCATCCTTAGAAACCACGTGCCCCAAGAAGGACACTGAATCTAACCAAAACTCACACTGGAGAATTTCGCATAGAGCTTCTTCTTTCTCAACAACTCTAACACCATTCTCAAATGCTCTTCATGTTCCTTCTTACTTTGGAGTATATCAGTATATCATCAATAAACACAATCACAAAGAGGTCCAAGTATGGCTTGAAAATCCCGTTCATCAAGCTCATGAAGGCAGCAGGGGCATTCGTAAGACCAAATGACATACCACAAATTCATAATGCCCATACCTAGTTCGAAAAGCAGTCTTCGGAACATCGTTGCTCGTATTTTCAATTGGTGATAACCGGATCTCAAGTCAATTTTTTGAGAAGACACAAGCACCTTGTAACTGATCGAACAAGTCATCAATGCGAGGAATGGGGTACTTGTTCTTATAGTTACCTTGTTCAACTGTCGGTAATCTATGCACATTCGGAAACTCCCATCCTTCTTCTTCACAAATAGCACGGAGCACCCCAAGGAGATGCACTTGGTCTAATGAAGCCTTTGCTCAACAACTCTTGAAGTTGTGCCTTTAACTCTCTTAATTCGGCGGGAGCCATTCTATACGGGGGTATAGAAATGGGGCGAGTACCGGGTTCCAAATCAATGCAGAAGTCTATATCCCTATCTGGTGGCATACCGGGAAGATCTGCAGGGAACACATCCAAAAAACTCACAGACTACCGAAACTGACTCAATCGATGGTACTTGAGTAGTGTCATCCTTAAGATGTGCCAAGAAAGCTAGACAACCCTTACTAACCATCTTCTGAGCACGAATAAAGGAGATTATACGCACCGGATTGGAAGTGTAGTCACCCTCCCACACTAACAGATCTGCCCCAGGCTTGGCTAACGTCACTGTTTTAGCATTACAATCCAGAATCGCAAAATTCGGAGAAAGCCAAGTCATACCCAGAATTACATCAAAGTCACCCATTTCTAAAATAACCAAGTCTACATAAGTGTTGCTCCCCACAAAATTCACCAAACACGACCTATATACCCTTTCAACTATCACAGACTCACCCACCGGAGTAGAAACACGAATAGGCATGTCAAGTAATTCACAATGTAAATTTAGACCATTAGCAAATGAGAAGATACATATGAAAACGTGGAGCCAGGGTCAAATAATACAGATGCCATGCAATCACAACCAAGAGATTACCTGTGATAACAGCATCAGACGCCTCCGCTTCAGACCTCCCAGGGAAAGCATAACAATGGGCTCTATCATTCGCTGTCCGTTGCCCCTACCATGTTGCGTAGTAGTGGCTCCGTTTTGCCCTTCACCTCTGCCGTTTTGGTGACCACCATTACCTCGGCCCCACCCCTCCAGAATAACGACCTCTACCATTACCACCTCTTCCTCTAGCCATTGGGGCTCTGTAACTCTGTTTTGGACAATTCCTCCTAATATGTCCAATCTCCCCTCCCCATCCATAGCACTCTCTGGAGTCAGGCATGGGTCTCTCTCGGAGTAGTGTTGACCGTTCTGAGGTGGACCCCCAACTACAGTCTGTAGTGAAGACTGAATTGGTCGAACTGAGTGACCTCCGGAGTTCTGTCCTCTAGAGTAGGAACCATTAAACTCTCCTCCCCTTCGAAACTCTTTGATGTAGACGTTGTTTGAAGTCATCCGGTTTCACTCCTTCCACCTCTATCACAAAGTCTACCACCTCTTTGAAGGATGTTGCTGTTGCCGCTATCTGTAAGGCTGAGATCCGCAATTCTGACCTCAACCCCTTCACAAAACGGCGGATCCGTTCTTGTGGACTGAAACAGAGTTGGGTGGCGTATCTCTGGATAGTGCGCGAAATTTAGCCTCGTATGCATTAACCGTCATTCTACCCTGTTCAAGACTCAAAAACTCATCCCTCTTCCTATCCCTCAAAGTGCGGGGGATACTTTTCCATGAACAAACTAGAGAATGACTCCCAAGTCATAGGTGGTGCCTCCGTTGGTTGACACTCAACATGTGAACGCCACCACATTTTGGCGTTCCCTTGGAACTGATAGCTCACGAACTCGACACCAAAACTCTCTACTATCCCCATCTTGTGTAGTAGCTCATGGCAATCAACCAGAAAATCATAAGCATCTTCAGATTCTGCACCCTTGAAGACTGGAGGTTTCAGTTTCAAGAACTTACTAAAAGTTCATGTTGATCGTTTGTCATAATAGGCCCAGTAGTCAGACGTGGAAAGGTGCCTATTCCCAATGTTGCATCCATGCGGGGAGCCATAGTAGCCGCATGTCGTATCTCTGAAACCGGAGGTGTTGGTGCACCACTGAAGGTGCTTGACCCTGATCAGACACCCGCTAAGATAAGCAAGTACTTGGTTGATCATCTCTGGGGTAGGTTGGGGTGGCATTTCCTCATTCTGCCTTGTTCATTCTCCCCTTCCTCACCCCTCTTATCACATCCTCAGTCAGTGGAGGAGTCACCGCCCTAGTATCAGATGGGCTAGGGCTGCTCGTCCTCTCCTCTAGAGGACGTCCTCCCACGACCTCTTCCACGGCCTCTTGCCGTTACCCTTCCTCGAGCCCAACGCCCCAGTGGCTGGCTCAGTAGTTTCCTGTCTTTCCGTTGTCGCTGCTGTGCGGTCGTTGCTCTAGTTCTAACTATCTGCGAAATAGAATGAAGATGGTCAGATACCAATTTGTATCACCTAGATACCAATTGGACTCAAGTAGTAGCACGAAAGAAAGAATGAAAGAATGGAATTTTCCTAAAGTCTTATAGCCTCTCAAAGAAAAGTAAAGGCGTCCCCTACCGTTCCTTAAGACTCTACTAGACTCGTTCTTGTGTGATGAGACCAACGAACTAATGCTCTGATACCAAGTTTGTCACGACCCAAATCGGGGACGCGACTGGCACCCACATTTACCCTCCTATGTGAGCGAACCAACCCATCTAAACCTTAACATTTCATATAATATCAACAGAAATAATGCGGAAGACTTAAACTCATAATAAACAACTCAATATTATTAATATTCCCAAAATCTGGAAGTCATCATCACAAGAACATCTATCTCAAATTACTAAACTAAGAATGTCTAAGAACTAAAATACATAAAAGCTAGTCCATGCCGGAAGTTCAAGGCATCAAGACTTAAAGAAGAAGACCCAGTCCAAGCTAGACGCATTAGCTCACCCTGAATTTCCGATGAAGTGAAGACTGGCTGATCTACTGCTGAGTCGAAGTTGACGGAACGTTTGCTGCATAACACAAATAACAAGGGGAAAACATAAAGTAGGGGGTCAGTACAACCACACGTACTGAGTAGATATCATCGGTTAACTCAAAATAGAAGATAATACATATCAAGTAATATTATAAATCAACTATAAACTCAACATGTAGCAACAACAAGTATTATAATCGTCAATAAATACCATCAAGTTCATCCATGAGGACTCAAGCCTCATTACCATACTCATTTGGGAATTAAGTTCATTATGTTGAGTATATTAACATCTTTCGAGATTCATTATCTTTCTTCCTCTTGTGTCGGTACGTGACACTCCGATCCCCTACCACTATGTGTCGGAACGTGACACTCCGATCCCCTATATGTGTCGGAACGTGACACTCCGATCCCCTACATGTGTCGGAACGTGACACTCCGATCCCATACATGTGTCGGTACGTGACACTCCGATCCCCTATATCTACGTGTCGGTTCGTGACACCCGTCCCACTAATACTATGTGTCGGAACGTGACACTCCGATCCACTAATGCTATGTGTCGGAACGTGACACTCCGATCCACTAATATCATTCTATCCATTCCTCAAGCCTTCTCTATACCAAGGCATCATCAATCCCATTACTTTAATTCATCAAGCCTTCTTTCATACCAAGGCATCATCATTAATATCATAGATTAAAGTTTCCTTCAAGATTTGGGATTCAATGGGTTTCATCATGCTTGTTTTATCAAAATCACATTATCATATTCATGCAAGCATACAATTAAGCATATAGACAGGTTTACAATATCATCAATACATATCATACACTATTAAGAGTTCACTACGATTATCGTAACATAAACCATAACCTACCTCCACCGAAGAATTGAAATCAACAAGAAATTCCCAGCTTGTTATTCCCCTTTGCTTCTCCTCTCTCGTTCGATTTCCCCTTTCTTTCTCTCTTGTTCTTTCTGTTTTGTTTTCTTATGTTCAACCCTCTTTCTTTTACCCTAATTAATCATATAATTAAGTGTGAAAAAGGACAATAAACCCCACTAATTAACTTAAGGTTACCCCTTTAACCCCTAAGTAATTAGACTTATATATGAATGTTAATCCTCAATCTTTATAATTAAGGAAAGAATAGTCAAAAACGACCCTTAAAACGTGTGGAGAAATCCTAAACTGCCTGGGACTGCGCACCTTTGGACGGGCCGTCGTGCCTGCGACGGTCCGTCACGGTGGTCGTCGCAGCTCCCTCGAGCTCAAGTGGCCTGTGACGGCCGTCACAGCCGTGACGGTCCGTCCTGTTCTCCGTCATGACGGTCGAAAACTCGTTTCTTGCACCAAATTCTCAAAAGTGAAGTGTTTTGCAACGGGGGCCTCACGACGTTCGTCGTGGATGTGACGGCACGTCCTGCAGGTCCGTCACAATTTACAGAGAGTCGATTTTCAGTACCCAATTTCAAAATTCTAAGTGCCATGGGACGACACTCCCTCGACGGGCCGTCGTGACCACGACGGTCCGTCGGGACACACGTCGTCTCTGCCCGTTTTTCCAGAAATGCACTCTGTTGCTCAAAACGACTAAACAGGTCGTTACAGTTGTATGGATTACCTGTGAATGGTGATCCACTATTTGGTAATGAAATGATAAAGACCATAGGAGATCGGCAAAACATTTGTCAAAGATTATTAGGTTTTGTTCCTTCTCGTGAAGACTTCAAACAAATTCCATCAAGGTCGCTACATTTAATTCACACATGTTAAGCCAGCCACATTTGTCGAACATGGAAACACAAGATATGGTTAATCAGAAGGCAAGATGTTACATGTTCTGGATGATTGCAGGTATGATGATGGAGGATACATCTGGTGGTTATTTGAAGCTTATGTACCTGCCTATGCTCGAAGACGTCGATAAAATTGGATCTTATAGTTGGGGGAGGGGGACTTTGGCATACTTGTATCATTTTCTTTGTAAAGCTTCAGAGAGTACCCAAAATGAATTTCCCACATAAAGCTTCAAACTTCCTTACTTGATGAGTTGTAAAAGCCCTCCACATAAGATTAGTGAGGTACCTATTTGGAAATTGAGATTGAAAATTACTTTTAAGATGTCTCAGACAAAATCGATGAAAGGCCCGAGGTTCCTGCAATCGCAACAATTCCGATAAACTAGTTAAGATTCCTTTTGCCCTATCAGAGATAATACAAATATCTTCTCTATCTTTTATCACATGTGCACTCAATTTCCTAAAAAACCATTTTCATGTCTCTTTCGACTCTTTGTCAACAATACCAAATGCAAGAGGAATAATGTTATTATTTCCGTCAACTCCAACAGCAATTAACAATTTTATCTCATATTTACCATACATATGAGTTCCATCTACTGAAATAACAGGACGACAAGTTTGGAACCCATCAATGCATGGCTTGAAAGCCCAAAATACAGACTTAAAAGTTTTTACCTCTGGTGAACTCAATGACTTTACTCTCTCCATCATCTTCTAAAGGTTCATCCTCCTCCGAATTTTCATCACTTCTTTGAGCATGTGCATCATTACACAAATCAAAGGTAGCTTCATCTTCTCTGTAGAAAAAAAAAATTTCATGAAATATAAAAAAATGAAAATAATTAATTATTAATGCTATTAAATAAAATTAGTTGAAAAGATTATTCTACCTGATTTCATATTGATTGTGGCTACTCTCAATATGTCTTGACTACCCGAGCCTTCATCAAATGAATGATGAATACCATGTGTTGCAGTGTATGTAAAATGAGGCTGACTGAATGTGGCAAATCCATAATTTTGAGCCAATAAATTCATATAATAACCATGTTGATCATTCATTCGAAACAGATTATCTTGATTTATTGCTCTAATCTTTATATACATCTCCAAAAGATTTATATCAATCTTGTTCAAAAATTTGTGAGGAATGGCAAAATATTGTACCAAAGATTGGTCATTCTCAATTTTGAACTCAATAAATCTTATAACGTTATCTTGAAATGAGCATGGATATTTCCAGAAATATCCAATTGAATATTTTCTCCATCAGTCCCCATTTTCTCATGCAACAATTTAATTAATTCAACGTAGTTGGTCGAAATAGACATGCTAACAATCATTCTGGCACATTCGTTATATCGAAATCCGTTCATTTCAGTGATTATTTCACCGCCCCAATACAAAGCAATCATCACGTTATCTTCAAAATTAGCCATCAAAAATCCTACACACAAAAATAAGATGCATTATAGTTATTAAAAATATGTTATAAGTACATTACAATATATTGACAAGCCATACCTATTGAAATTTTGTGAGTATTGATTCAACAATAGGGCATATAAGCAGAAGCTTTGTAGAATTTTATTTGAATGTGCTAAACATTCTACACAACCATTTCTTATAATGTTCTGTGGCCAACACTTTAAGAATTTATTTTAAAGTTAAAATGTAACATACAGTAACGTTTTCTTGGACGATCAAATCTACAAGAAATCTTCACATACCCGTGACATGATAGAATCGTTACTCATGGTAATATTTTAGTATTAAAACGTGACTCAGAATAACGATTTAACGTCACATTTTGTACAAAGATTCTCAGGTGGCAGGCCTGTGATTTGATTTGATATAATCGTTACTCCAAGTAACGTTTTATATGTAAAACGTGACTCCCAGTAACGTCTTCGATGTCAAATTTCGTACAGAGATTCTAAGGTGACAGACTTGTGATTTTGTTTGACAGAATCGCCACCAAGAGTAACGTTTTCCCTTTAGAATTTACAAAGATTCGAAAGTGGCAGATTTACAAAGACACGTTACTGATGGTAACGTCTTAAGCTTAAAATGTTACTGTCAGTAACGTAATGCTTCTTAACGCCGTCTACCAAATACTTTTAGTCTGTTTATTTTTTGAAAATAAAATATAGCCTAATATGTTACTACCAACAACGTTTATACTAGTTTTGTAAAATTTCAAAGTTTCATATTATTTTGGTGAATTGAATGAAATAATAGATTATTTTGGTCAAAACCAAATAGACCTTGGTTTTAATTATTTTTCTAATTTGATTTGGAGTTAAGTTTAAGAAAAAACAAAAGGGCTTAAATATGTATTTGAATTTTGAGAAAATTTTATTTATGTTATCCGCTAACAATTTAGTTTATTTGTCACTTTCATTTGAAAAAAGGTTCATGCATGTCATTATATGTTAAATTAAAATGGCATAAACGAGCCAACCTTATAATAATTAATCTAAATGAGTCATTATTCAATAAGCTTAATGGGATATTTGAACCTTTTTTTCTTTTAAATGAATGATTTAATTAACAACATGATTAAATGAACAACGTGTAAAAATGACTTTGCATTATTTTCATTATTGTATTAGATTACTATTTGATAGAAGGTTAAGTATAGTGGTCAAATCTTAAAAAACTTCAGCTACAGAAAAAGGGAAAGAAAAAGATTCTAAAGAAATGATTCTAATCCCCTTCTATACTACTAGTATTAAAACTAATCTCATTGTCCTTCTATTTTTGTTACTACATGTTATTTTTTTTTTGCTTTGGTCATTGTATCTTTCTGTTGTTACTGTTCTATTTCTGTATGTGCTATCTATTATTTCTCTAGTAATTGCTTTGCCTGCTTCACTTTTGTATTTTATCTTTTTAAAATTGGTTTTACGATTTTATGAATAATATCGAAGCAAGGATAAAATCAGTTGATCGATAACTTGAGTCTAAATTTTTTCGCTTCACAAAATTGTTGGGGTTGGCTACAAGGCGAAAGCAGAATGTCAAGGTCGTCTTTTATACCTCAAGCTTGGTTGTAGCCATGAGGTTGAACTGACCGTTCCACCTGCAGTTCATTGATAGCATCTTAGGTGAAATTTAGGTGAACCATAAATTGATTTCACAAGGTAAATATTGACATTTTGACATATTGTGATGTCATTGATGACATCAATAGAAAGAATTCACTCCTATAAATAGATAGCTCCTAATTCATTTGTAATACACCTCTAACTGTCTTCTCATTTCCTAAGACATTTGTTTTTCTTTCTCTCTTGTAATATTTCACTTGTACTCTTTTGGAGTGAAATAAATCACAGTACTTTTTTGAATTGAAATAAATATTGGTTGATTATGTTCGAAAACTAAGCAAAAAGAAAACAAAAATTTACCGAATCTCATTAATTCCTGACGTTCTTTTTGTTGTTGTTTTATTTACTACTTATTAGCTACACTTAAATATAGCAGTTGTGATTCCATCACTCTCTATATATTCGTCTTCCGCAACAGCTTCGCGTGTTCTGTTGAGAGTGTTGGGTTATTTCACATCGGAAGTGGAATGGGCTGGTGGTCAATTTATAAGCGTGAGGGAAATTATCAACCTTTGAGCTAACTTTTGTGTTGAGAAGGCCCAAGACCACCCAACATTGGTATCAGAGCCCAGGTTGTCAACAAGTCTCAGCCCATCGAGAGAAACTGAGTTGTCGTTCTCTCCAGCCCAAGGCCCGATGTGTGAATGAGGAGATTGTTGGGTTATCCCACATCGGAGGTAGAAGGGACACATCGGAGGTAGAAGGGACTGGTGGTCAATTTATAAATATGAAAACGTCAAACTTTTGAGCTAGCTTTGACCCAAGACCTCCCAACAGAGAGTACATCAATTTTGCTGCTTCTGTGAGGAGTTGTAAACCTCCTGAAGACGAAGGTATAATGTCAATTAATGAAGTTACAAAAAAACAGCAGCAGGGGAAGAAATCAAGGTAAATGTATAATGTACATCAACTCTTGTGTTTTCAAGCTAAACAAAGAACATACAGAAATGAAGTCGATGAAAAATAAAAACAGAAAGATGTAGGAAGTGACTAGTGATTCCTCATAGTTCTGTACTTGCACTTCTCATCTTTTGTCCAAGGTTGCCAGCAGCATCTGAGGCCTTCTCTTTTGCATCTTCATACTTTTCCTTGGCTTTCTCATTCATAGTATCCTTCGCAGATTTATACGTTTCGCAGACATTCGATTGTGCGTCTTCATATTTATCTTTCACCCTCGTCGAGTCTCTTGAATCAATGGTACTTCTATCCGTAGTCATTTTTATGGTTTGGTCGTATGCATCCGACGCTTTACCTTCCACCGTTTCTTTTGCATTAACAGCACTATTAGATGCCATGTCTTTGGCATGATTCAACTTATCAGATGCGTATCTATAAGCTTCTTTGGCGTGATCCTTGGCCTCAGATGCTTTATCTTTTACATTAGCTGCACTACTAGAAGCCATGTCTTTCGCTTGATTCATCTTATCAGATGAATATCTATTTGCGCGATCCTTCGCCTCACCTACCATGTCTGAAGCCTTGTCCATGGCTTGACCTGCTTTGTCAGTGGCAAAATCATAGGCATGGCTAGCTTTATCTTGCACTTCTCTCCCCATTTGGGAAGCTGTGTTCATTCCATCATCCACTTGCTCAGCAGCGAAATCATAGGCCTCGGAAGCTTTATGTTTGGTTACTTCTTTAGCATTGGCTGCCATGTCAGAGGCCGTGTTCATTGCACGTCCTGCCTCATCAGAGGCAGAGTCATAAGCATAATGAACTTTCTCTTTCGCTTTATTATTGATATCACCTGCCAAACAGGAAGTCCAGAACAAAATATTAGATACAACTACAAAGAACAGCAGAGTTAAGAAATTTCACTGCCATACCTGCTTTCTCCGATGCAGAGTCATACACATTGGATGCTCCCCCGGTGGCACGATGAGCCATTTCAGCAGCTGCATTCATTGCTTGAGTTGCCTTCTCGCAACCAACATTCTTAGCGTCAGATGCCATGTTTACCATTCCACCAACCTTCTGAGCCGCCTCTCTTTGGGTTCCTGTTAGCAAAAACAGATCATTAGTCACTCCTTCAAAATGTTTCGTGGTGCATCATCATTGAAAAAAAGGGAAAATTACCATACGCAGTAGAACTTATAGCGCCCCTAGCATCTGATGCTGCATCTTTAACGTCATCTTGATACCTAAATATAAAGAGTAAATACATTATCCGTTCTAGACATGTTCATATATAATAAAGTCATAATGCCATATTTCATGATCCTCAACTTGAGGCCAATTGTGTGTGTGCGCAAATAGATAGACATTCGTCATATATGACAATTTTGTGAGCTATATATGTAGTATGTCAAACACTTATGTTTAATTTTATACAAATTTAAAATATATATTCAAAATTAAAAAGCATAATTGTTCGTTAAGAATGATGTTTGAGTATAATAAAACGGCAGGAGGTTGCCTTACTGGGAGAATTTGTTAGAGGCCCAATCACCCAAAGAATTTGCTTTCTCTTTAGCACTCTCCATAGCCTTTTCGCCTTCGATTTTCACCTCTCCGGTAGCCAAATTCGTTCTCTGCTTCGCATTCTTCGCAGCCTCTTCTTCCTCCATCCAACACGAACACATAATCATCATCATCGCCACTACCCATAGTATAAACAACAATTTCTTCTTCTCCATTTCTACAACTGAATACTCAAAAAAAAAAAAAAAACAGCTACACTTTGTAATTTTCAAAAAAAAAAATAGTTTTAAGTATTAAAAGTAATTTTTGGGAAATTTTTCTAAACTGTGTAATGAAAAAATGGAGAGTGAAATAAGCTAGATATAAAAAGGGCGGTTATTTTAAAAAAAATTTAAAAAAAATTAGAAGAGGCGGTTGGTTTTCAAAAGTAGTAAATTAGACACGTGGCGATATTTTGGATGGTGCGCGTACATGTTGTTCTCTGATTCTGCCACGTATGTCGAGTCACCTGTTAATGGAATCTTTTTAATCTGATATAAGTTTTTTTTTAGTTTTTTTTTAGATAAAGGATATTTCAATTGAATCCTGGAACTTCTAAAAAGAAAAAATTTGTTAAACATTTTTTATTTGAATTTCATTTTTTTAATAACGTGTGTTTTTATTCTTTTACAAGTAGTTACATTACTAGCATAAGATATGTTATTATTTTTAAGTATATTATAACAAATTTAGTCAGTTTAGAATGATAATTTAACAATCTGAGTTGATAACTCCAAGATTGTTATTTGTATATGCTCTTCTTAAATTATATCAAAATTTCATTTAATCGAATCGTTCTTTCTCTATTCATTCTCTTAAAAGCACCACGCTTAACCTTTTAAATCTTAATACATAATTTTTTTCAGAAATTAAACACTAAATTTTAAAGAAAAAATATTGTTATACAATTTTTTAAATGGAATTTAAAATTAGATAGCAACGCAAAATAATATTATTTTTATAAGTTAATGTAATAGCCCAAGAAGTATTAACTTTTGTCTTCGTCTAATGTTCATCCATGACCTGCGAAAGGCTCTCTCTCACTCTGTGGTATGTTGGGAAATACAAGGCACTACCAAGAATGCCTGATAGGATAATAGCGGAAGAATACCCAAGTCTATACTTTCCCTTTTCGATTTGAACCAAGAGAAGACAAACAACCATAAGCAATATGATAGTAAGGCAGCAAGTATTTCAACCAAACAAATATAGCAAGGCAATAATAAACCAATCACACAAGACACCAAGATTTACGTGGAAAACCCTTCTATGTGAAGAGTAAAAAACCACGGGACCAAAAGCTCCACTATAATCACCAAGAGTTACAATATTGTTCTCCAAAATTGGCCACAAAACAAGTGCCAAACAATGAGCAACAACAAAATAAGATTGAACCAAATCTAGAGAATTAAAGGAACAAAATCACCAATTTCGCATCTACTGTTCACGACAGCAAAACTGAAGCTGCAGGCCACCAAATCCAACTCTGTCAGTTCCTAATCAAAGATTGAGATGAAGACAATATGCTGTCCAAAAATCAGCTCAATTGGACAAGAAACGAAGCGGGAATCGCAATTTGAAGTTGGCTATGAAGGCTGAATTTTGAATTGCGAAAATCTCTCTTTTCTCTCTTTTTGGCTGCTGAAAAACTCTCTCTCCTAGTCTGAAAATAAGACCTAAAATAGGCTTATATTTGCCTCATAAGAATGGGCTTATGGGCAAAAATGGGGTTGGTCCAAATTTGGCTTTTATTTATCCACATAGGAAGGGAAAAAGACCCATAACCCAACATGGTATTATGTAAAGTCTTTCGCTTATTTTTTATTGTTTTGATTACTTCATATAAATAAGGGAACTACGAAATATATCGTTCGATAATTTAGTATACGAATATGATCGAAGTGTATAAATTATCTATACATATCTTTATATATATATATTATGTATAATATTGTATGTATATATGGTATAAAATATGCATTACATGTAGCAGATATTTGTAAGGGAAAATTGTATATAATAGCAAACTAATAACCTAAAATAAATGGAGTAGTTAGGGTTTGATTTAATTGTGCTCCATAGCAAACGTTTGCAAAAAATTGTCAGGCACCTCTCTCCCAATATCTCGCTCGCCACTCTCCTTCAATCTCTCGTTCGCTTCCTCACTTTTTATACAAACACAAGTGTATAAAAAATATTTCTAATTGTATAAAGCAGAAAAAATTGTATAAATACATATATTTTTGTTCCCTTGTTTCAGATCTCGCTCGCCACTCTCCCAAATCTCACTCGCCATCCTCTCCTTTCTCACTTATACAAATAGAAGCGAAATGTATAAATTGTGTTTCTGTTTGTATAAAGCGTGAGAAAATTATATATACACATGAAAGTACATATATTTTTGTCCTATACACTTATAATTATACAATAAAAATACTTACCTGCTCAGTTTCTTTTGTCTTTCTCTCTTTCTCGTTTTATACAATTTTTAAATTGTATCTAATTTATCTCTTTCTCGTTTTATACAATTCGATTCAATTGTATATTCTCTGTCAAATCTCTTTTGTCTATCTCTCTTTCTCATTTTATACAAATTCAAATTGTATATAATCGTTTTATACACTTATAATAATACAATTTCTTTTATACATTCCGTTTTTATACAGTTCTCTACCCAAGTGTCTTTCTCTCTCTTGTTTTATACACTTTGTTTTATATAATTTGCTTCAATTGTATATGTATAACGAATTATACAGTTTCTATGTTTGCTATGGAACACAATTATTCAAACTTTACTATAGCATACAAATATAAATTTTTTAGTTGCTATATATGAAAGTTGCTCCATTTGTAAAACTAGATAGTCTTAATTAAAGACATTAAATGGTAATTTTACCAATCCCACTTTAGAAGTTAGGAAGTCTAGTAATTGACTTTTTGCAGTTGCGTAATTATCTATTTTCTTGATATCTTTGATTTGTAGGGTTCCTTTTATATTCTCATCTAATAAAAAGACAAGAGTACAAGATTATAAGTTTAAACAAAAATATCTTCGAAATATGTGTTTAAGTGACCAGGGTTCCTATAGGAAAGTACCATACAATTGGACATCTGCAAAATGATTTTCAGAGAAATCAACCATCAGTTTCGAATCTTACGTTAGCCTGTTTTTATCACATAATATATTTAAAATTATCAAATTAAAGAATATTTAATATATTACACGTACTTTTTATTTACAATTGTAAAATTAAAAAGTTTTATTTTATTTTAAAAGTTTCATATTAAATTAAAATATTTCAGATAAATTAAAACGAATAAATATATTATACTTGCGATAATTGATTTACTTATTTCTTTGTCCAAAAAAAAAAAAAGAAGGGGGAGAGAAATGATCATAAGATGTTGATACTTGAGATTTGGAATCTTTCTCGTGAAAATAAGAATCATTTAACGCGGAAACTTTAAATTTATGATTTTCTTTAAAATCAATTTTTTATAAATTATTTTTGTATATTATAACAATATATACATAATTTACATTGAAATTACCAAATTTTAATGACGTTAAATTTCAAACTATGAAGTCTTCGTACAAATAGCATATAGATTGTCCATATACAAAATAGTGAAATCCACACATAATTATAATATTCTGTATTCTGTATTCTGTATGTATGTTGCTAAAAAGTCTGTACTAAATAAGTACAATTAATAAATTCTGATTACATATAATAAATCAAATGAGTTTGTGATAGAAATTAGAATCTCAAATATAAATTCATATAGTTTAATTATTGAATTCATCTCTAAAAATTATAATATACTTTATCTTCTTAAAGCAACTATTGATACTCTAAGAAAGAAAAAAAGTGATTGAGGCAACTTCAGAATTTTAAATATATATAAAAAATTAATCTTAAATAAAATGTTATAAAGGATAAGGTAAAAATTTGGTAAGAAGTCGTATGTTGTTTCGCTTATAATTATTTCATTTTGATAGTTAAAGTATTGCTCTTATATTGTATTGCCATTTGTTATTATTTATTGCTTCTTATACTTAGATTATACTCTTATTTGATTCTAGTTATTATTTCTTTTATGGAAAAATGGTTTGTCATGTCCTCCAGTTTTTTATCATTATTTTTTTGTTTTTATTATTTTATTTTATTTTAAAGCAGAGGTATATTAAAAACAACTTATTTGCCTTTTAAGGTAATGATAATGGTGGGAAGGTAAATTTATGTATGTACGCACTCGTGAAATATATTAGATATTCTATTATGCGTTTGTTTTGGTTTTCTGAATCACAACCTTTTTTTTTGTTGTTTGCTTATTAGATTATGGAATAATTATTTTACATATTAAATGACAATTTAATATAAATTTAGAATTTGAGTAACAAGCGATTTTCGAATTTATATTTTATGGGTTCAATCTTTAAGGTTCTTTGCATTGAACTTAATATATTTCTAAAGTTATAAATTTATATTTAGTATATATTACTATAAATTTAATAAGTTTGAACTTTTCTCCTAGGAGTAGTTAAAAAGTATGATGAAAAGAAAATAATAATCTCACAAAAAAAATCTATTTTATTTTATTGATTTTGTTTTTTTTTTCATTAATAATTTGAGGATAAGAGAAGGAAAAATAAGAGATGTAATTACAAGGTGTGATTAAATTTTTGTAAGATTATATTATTCTTTTCAATTAGTTATATACTTCCACTTGTGTACTATTATTCTTTCCCACGAGTAACATCTCCCAAAATAAATACTATTTAAAAGAAGGATCGAAGAAATATATTTGTAAATTTTTTCCAAAAAAAAAAAAAAGATTTGTTATTTTTGTCCCTCACAATAATTAGTCTCATTGTGTTCTTCATCAACATCACATTACATCAATATTTTTGAACAAAAAACACATCACATCATTATAGTACTAGAGTGAATATGTTTTCTTCATTCTTACCTACATATTTTGATTTTGACATTTGAATATGAAAGCTAAAATTAATAGAAAGTAATTTTCTATGAAATGAGTCTTAGGACTCACGAATAAAATTAAAATGAATTAAAATTTAAAAATAAATATCAAATATTTAAATAAAAAAATATATAGTACATCAAATTTCTTGACTTTGAGAGTTCCAAAACCAACCAATGAACAAAGTTGAATTGACATGATATATTTTAAACACCACCAATTTATGAGTAAAGAAAATGAGTAGATAGTTAAGGTGTAGATAGTTAAGGTATATATATATATATATATATATATCTATATATATATATATATCTATATATATATATATTATATATATATATATATATATATATATATATATATATATATATATATACATATATATGTGTATATAAATTATATTATATTGTATTGTATTATTTTGATAAATATAATGTTTGAATAAATTTTGTTATTTATACCGTTATATAATATCACATGTCGACAATTTAAACGATAAACTTAACTACTACTATGAGGAAATAAGGCTACATTTGGAGCTAGGTGGGAGTTCTTGGGTTTAGACGAATTCAATAATTTTTCATAAATTTTCTGTATTTGTATTAGAAAATTAAATAAATATATACGTATATTAACTCGTGAATCCTAACAATACTGATTGATAGCTTAGTGGTAACTAGTAAGGAAGGGATCGTGAATTTTTCATGCTAGAGTGGGTTCAAATCCTAAATTTAAGATCCCAAACTGTTAATTTAACTCTGCCTCTTACTACATGATAGTATTATCATTAAAAGAAAAAAAGGAAAACGTCACAATACAACCCACCAGACCTTGCAAACACCTATTCTAACATCTACATAGGATAATCTTTAACCTCCAAACCGATTAAAAATTACAAAAACAATTAAAATATAGCCCAACACCCTACAATTATAATGAAAAAATACCCTTAACTTAATTTTAAATCAATGTTATTTCAAAAGAAACTAGTAACTCTTTCTAATAAATTAATCTAAACAGATATACGAGCTATTAAAATAGTATAAATATATATTAAAAAAATAGACTTTAAGTCATGTACCATCCTTAATCAATTATCACCAAAATTTTCTTTTGTTTGCCAATTCTTTAGTAGGCCAAATATTAGAATTAAAAGACCCTTTTTTCTTCACCTAGGGAACATAAACGTGAACAGAAAAAAGGAAAAAAAAAAGAGATTGGTCAATTTATTATAATTGTTTTCCTTTTGGTTGATCTATTTCTTTTAGTCAATAAAATATATCTTTTTTTATATAATTTTTTTTTGAAATATTTAAAATCATAAATTAAAAAATATTTATTATATTTATCGTATCTTTTATTTATGGTTACACAATTTAATTTATTTTTCTTAAAAAAAACTGATGAAGTATATTATACTTGCACTAGTTGATTGCCTTATTTCTTTGTAAAAAAATAAAGAGAGGAGAGAATGACCATTAAGATGTTGATGCTTAGGTTTTCTTCATAAGAATTAGATTCATTTGACGCGGAAACTTTGTATTTATGAATTTTAATATATATATAACACATAAAATTTATATTAAAATTACCAAATCTTAAAGACGTTTGAAATAAAAAGTTTTTATCCTTCGGGGTGACCCAATGGTTTGAACCTGAGACTTTTATGTTGGAGGTCTCAAGTTCAAAATCCCTTATTAGTGAAAGAAAGGAATTTGTCTTCTAGATCGAGCTCATCACACTGGGCTTGTCTAGTGTGAGTTACCTCTCCTGTCTGGTTTGCGAGTTATAGACAAGGGGTTGACCTTTGGAGTTGAGTTCATCACAACGAATTTGCATAGTACGGATTTCCTAACCCATGTGGTTTACAAGCTATTGATAGTACAGATTTGGAATCTTAAGATTCATTTGATATATATATACACACACACACACATCACATAGAATTTATATAAATAAAAAGTTTTTACCTGTCACGACCCAAATCGAGTCGCGAGTGGCACCCACACTTACCCTCCTATGTGAGCGAACCAACCAATACAAAACCCAACATTTCAATATAATATCAACAGAAAGTAATGCAGAAGACTTAAACTCATTAATGAAAATCAATTCAATAACTTCTAAAAACTCAACATCTATTATTTCCCCAAAATCTGGAAGTCATCATCACAAGAATATCTATCCTCAAATTACTAAAACTAAGAGTATCTAAGAAAGCTAAAATAAGTAAAAGCTAGTCCATGCCAGAATTTCGAGGCATCAAGACATGAAGAAGAAGATCCAGTCCAAGCTAGAAGCATTAGCTCACCCTGAAATCCGATGTAATGAAGACTGGCTAGAATTGCGGTTGAGTTGAAGACGATGGTACGTTTGCTGCACTCACAAATAACAAAGAAAGAAACATACAAGTAGGGGTCAGTACAAAACACAAGTACTGAGTAGGTATCATCAGCCAACTCAAAATAGAAAACAGTATATATCAGATAATATCATAAATCAATTACAATACTCAACATGTAGCAACAACAAGTACTATAATCATTAATAAGTACCGCCAAGTTCACACATGAGGACTCAAGCCTCAATACCATACTCATTTGGGAATTAGGTTCATTAGTTTGAGTATATTAACATCTTTCAAGATTCATTATCTTTATTCCTCATGTACACTCCGCTCCCCTACTACTATGTATCGGTACATGACACTCCGATCCCCTAATACTATGTGTCGGAACGTGACACTCCGATCCCCTAATTCTACGTGTCGGTTCGTGACACCCGATCCCCTAATTCTATGTGTCGGAACGTGACACTCCGATCCCCTAATTCTACGTGTCGGTTCGTGACACCCGATCCCCTAAATCTACGTGTCGGTTCGTGACACCCGATCCCCTAAATCTACGTGTCGATTCGTGACACCCGATTCCCTAATTCTATGTGTCGGAACGTGACACTCTGATCCCCTAATTCATCAATCCTTCTTTTATACCAAGGCATCATCAATCTCATTATGTAGTTCATCAAGCCTTCCTTTATACCAAGGCATCATCGTTAACAAAGTGAATTAGGGTTTCTTCAAGATTTAGGATTCAATAGCTTCATCATGCTTATTTTATCACAATCACATAATCACATTAATGCAAGCATACAATTAAGCATATAGAAGGGTTTACAATACTACCAATACATATCATTCGCTATTAAGAGTTTACTATGAATAATATAAAAACCATAACCTACCTCCACCGAAGAATTCGTGATCAAGCAAGCAATTTCCCCAAGGCTGCGTTTTTCCTCTCTCTCTCTCGATCGTTTCTCCCTCTCTTGTTCTTTCTATTTTTCTTATTTAAACCCTCTTTCTTTTACCCTAATTAACATATAATTAAGTATAAAAGATGATAGAATAACCCACTAATTAATTCAAGGTTATCTCTTTTAACCCCCAAGTAATTGAGTTATTAATATTAAACCACTAACTTTATAATTATAAGCACAAATAGTCCAAAACGCCCCTTAAAATATTTACAGAAATCCGACCCAGCCTGGGATTACGAAACCTGTGACGGCCCGTCGTGTCTGCGACGGTCCGTCCTGCTGCTTTCGTCACAGAGTTCAGAGACTAACTTTTTACTAAGGGTCTGTGACGGTCTGTCGTGCCTACGACAGTCCGTCCTGCACTTCCGTCATGAAGTTCAGAGAATTGCTCCCAGTACCCAATTCTCAAGAGTTGAAGTGTTTTGAAACGGAGGCTCGCGACGGTCCGTCGTGTCTGTGACGGTCCGTCCTGCAGGTCCGTCACAGAGTTCAGAGAGTCGATTTCAGCACTCAAATTTCAGAATTCTAAGTGCTTTGAAACGAGACACCCTCGTCGGTCCGTCGTGCCCATGACGGTTCGTCGTGGGATCCGTCGTCTCAGCCAGTTTTTCCAGAAATAAAATCTGCTGCTCAAAACGACTAAACAGGTCGTTACATTACCCTTCGAGTTGACTAAGTGGTTTGGACTTGAGACTTTCATGTTAGAGGTCTCAAGTCAAAATTCCTAGCTAGCGAAAGAAGGGGATTTATCTTCTGGGTCGAGCTCATGCACTGACTTGTCTAGTGTGAGTTACCTCTCCTGTCTGATTTGCGAGTTATAGGCAAAGGGTTGACCTTTTGAATTGAGTTCATCACAATGAATTTGCATAGTACGATTTCCTATTATATGTGGATTGCAAGCTATTGATACTATATGTTTGAAATCTTCCTCATGATAATAAGATTCATTTAAAACCTTAGAATATATGAATTTTAATAAATTATTTATATATATTAAGTAACTTCATAACACATAGGATTTACATTAAAATTATACCAAATTCTAATGACGTTTCAAAATATAAGTCATTGTTATCCTTGGAGTGATCCAATGGTTTAGACTTGAGATTTTCATCACAAGTTTGAAACTCCTTTCCACCAAAAGTAAGGAATTTGTCTTTTGGATTTGAGTTTGTTGAAATGAATTTGTCTAGTGCGGATTACCTCTCCTATGTGGTTTGTGAGTTATTGACAAGGATTTTGCCATTTTCAGTTGAGCTCGTCACGTCGGACTTGCGTAGTGCGTATTACCTCTCCTATGTGGGACTATAGAAATGCAGATTGGGCTTACCTGTGCCCATCCAAAAAATAGCAATTTCAAATTTCTCTTTGTCATAAGATAAAATTAAAAAAATAATATAAGTTGTAATAATATGAGTCGTAATTCAGTCAATATTATCTCTTCAATTTTAATTAAATAATTTTGGATTTGAAGCTTCAGTATAAAAAACAAAAATTGTTAGAAACTGCTTTCCTAGTAAATGAGTCTTAGGAGATTCATGAGTAACAAGTTCAAATTAACTGAAGCTTCAAAATGAATTTAAAATTGAATGATTTTTTTTAATATATTACATCAATTTTTAAACCAACCAATAAACAAAATTGAATTCACACAATATATTTTGTTTTTGTATGATTGAATTGACATGATAGATTTGAAACACCACCAAATTTATAAGGAAAAAAATGACTTAAATATATATAGTTAAGATAAACGCCTGTTGTTTCTATCCAAAGTGTGACAAAATTGATTAGTCAATTTTTTTTATAAGTACTTGTCATAGCTTAAGGTTCTTTAAAATTCACAGCACTCTTTTAATATATATATATATATATATATATATATATATATATATTATATATATATATATATATATATATATATATATATATATTTCAATTAAAGTTAAAAGTAACGAAAAATGGAAAAGTATCTGAAATATATTTTAATTTTGATCGTAATTGTTGTTACGATATCAAAGTCCGAAAAGGACCTTTTACCCTTTTACTATTAAATATTGTATTTTAAAGGTATATATGTGCCTATGTGGACATCATAAATATTGCATCATTTTAAATGAGTAATATATCCACGTGAACGCATATATATCTTTAAAATATACTATCTTCCATAAAATTTGATATTATAATAATAATTTTAATTAAAATTAAAATATTTTTTAAACTCTTTTCGTAATGAAAAATGATAGAGAGAAATAATAAGATAACAATGAGACTTCATTGGTATATAATGAAAATTTTACAATATTAAACAATAAATTTTAATCACAATAAAAAAATGTATTTAAAGTACCAATAAACAATAAATTTTAATTCCAATCAAAGAATCAACTTACAAATTAACAAATAAGGATCATTTTGAAAGGATAAGTATTCTTTATTTTAACATTTTGAATATAAAATATCTTTATAAGAAAAAAAATATCATGCAATATTAAACCATGCAAAAAGGAAATATGATCAGTTAAATCACTAGCAATAGTGTTGTTGACCAAACATTCAAGAGAGTCTGCTACTTTTATTCCTGTCATATTCATTACAATTTTATTATTTAAATATATATTCTTTATTTATTTTTACTTATTTTTATTTCTCAAATAAAATTTTCATTATTTTCATAATAATAATTAATTTTTCATATTTTACTACATTATTCTTCAAATCTTCTTGAAAATCTAATAAGTATGGTTATATTTATTTTTTCACAATGAGTTTATAACAAATAAAATGAACGGAGAGAACATTTGAATATTATAAATCTTTTTAAGACTTTTGGAAAATAATTAATATAATTTTAAAATTTTATACTTCAAAGGTATTATACGTTACAAAATTTTATAAATAAATTATCATTGATTTTTTTATTTGACTTTAGAAATTCAAATTATATATACTGAAGTCTAAAAAGAGGATAGTATAGTATCATACCTTTATAAATGTAATTTCAAAGGTGAGAGGTGGGTAAAATTTACTCGCACCATTGAGGGTTCACATTAAGTCAATATTTGCATGTATTTAAATTTATAATTTATTTTATTTTATGAAATTATATAATAATACATTTTGCATTTATTTAATATAACATTGGGGTGTAGTTAATTTTTCCGTGAAACATATTAATAATTTAGATACGAAATTAAAATAAATAAAAAAAACTTTATATAAGTCTTCGACGACCATACAGTTACTGCCTTTACCACATTGACGGACCAATGTCACAATAGGTTGTTTTCTGTGTAGTTTTGGCATTTTGTGTTAGTCTTTTCAATTGATTTTGTACTTTGAAGGGCTTATTAAAGGCTGAGCTGAATGTGTTATATAGCAAAATGCAAGTAAATGTGTTTCTTGTTTGTGGGGTTTCTCTTCTTGCGCATGTGTTTCTTGGTTCTGGGGTTTCTGTTCTTGCCCACCAAGTGAATGATGAAATGACTTGTATAAAATTTGAACTTTGAGCAAAAAAATTGGATCTTTTTAAGTAGAGATATCTTTCTTTTAACCCCATGTTCTGAAATGTGGAATTTGGCTCAGTTTTGAATAAACTGCTGAAACTGTGTTGAAGTTTGTTTTTCATCTTAAGCAGAGAAGGGGTTTTGTATTTTTCTCTTCTGGATTGAGAATTCTTGAATTTTTTTGTCAGCTTAGTTCTTGGTAAAATTCTGAATTTGATGGTCATTTTGATAGATTCATTGTTTTCAATATTTGGAATTGCTATCTGTGGAAAGCTTTGTAATTGGATAGAGACTTGGTTGTGTTTCTGAGAAATGAACAGTTCTGATTGTCTTTGAACAGTTGAAGAATTTTCTTATTACCACAAAAAAATTGTAGTTCATTGTAATTTCAAGGCTTCTGTTTTTGATTTGTAGCTGACAATCACTTTTTTTTTTCACTTTGTATTTATTTGGTGTTGATAGTATATATTACTACTATGTTAACTGATCATAAAGAGATTAGTATTATGTTAAATTTGACACTTGGTTTTCTGCTCATTTTTACCAGAAATTATCATGTGGAGTGGTTCTGCTGAAGTAAGTGAGACGCCGCAGTCTTATCGTGCTATTAAGGTATATAATACTAAGCTCCTCTCTTTTCTTTTTTTTTTCCATATGCGTTAGTTCCATTTTTGCATCCCCATGGATGAGAAATTTTGCTCCTATATTGTTAGTGGAATGAGAGAGCTTACTCTAAAAGTAGGCTTATTCTTAGCACAACAAGTAGTTATTAATCCCATTTCTTGGTTAATTACATAGTTAAAGTTAGAGGCTTTTCCCAGTATTAGGAGATGTCAATAGTCTTAGTTAGAATGGAACCGGAGGGTGTGGCCGAGGACTCTACGAAATAGGTTGAGAACCATAAGGTCTTTGGTTCAATTTCCGACTGCAAAATGCTAATCTATTTGTCCAAGTCTTGGTGTACACGGTACCTGCCACAGTTGTCAAAAAAAAAGGAGGAGGTCCTAGTTAGAATTCTATAAAGGGAACTAGAAATTATAACAAAAGATTCTTGCCTCAATGGAAAATTCTGCTGGCTGGGGTTTTTGTCGTTGAAACATTGTTAGTTTTCTAAATGCAATGAAGCAGTTCTCCAAATGTCATTTCTCCCATACCACCGTACCGTTTTCTGTAAGTGTTAAACTTATATTTCCCTTTTCTAAATTAACTCAATATCTCTGCTGGTTATGATGACGACAGGTGCATTATCTAATGTGCATGAAGCTATTTCAGTTTATAACTAGAGTTTCAGTATTACTTCCTGAAATTGAAGCAGCCCGTCCTGGATGCTCTTCCGGAAGAGAGGCACTTTGCCGGTTGAACATTGAAATTGACATAGCCAAGACACTGTGTCAGCGTTGCATTGAATCTAGTAAATTATACTTGGTATGCATTCTGGAACAAGCTAAGCCAACCGGTTTTGTTTTAAGTGTTTGTGTTAAATTTATCTTCCAAATAAGCTTACACTAAACTGTTTTTGTTAAATATATCTAAAAAATAATGGGAGATCTACCAGCTAAGCTATACTTTGTGTGCAGCCGACTAATTTCATCTTGGCTGTTTTTGTAAAGTATATCTCCTAGGTATTGGTAGATTGACCCCATTTCTTAGAAATTTAGCTAGGTAAACTGGTACAAAACTTTAAAATCTGGTGGAATTTCTATTCTAGATCAATATACATGGTTTTTTCCTTGATGCCATCTTGTTTATGTTTCCTTGGAGGTCAGTAGCTTAGGTTAGTCCAAGGAAGAGTGTACAACTATATGGGATGGGTGGGATGTTAGAGGCACATTCAAAGTATCGTCATTCATGATTCTAATACAGTCCTTCGGTTTATGCAGTTATGTGTATGTATGATACCTATAGTACATCTAGACTTTATGAACGCATTATGATGATACTCTTATGTCTATTGTCTTCATTCACTGAACAACACTCTGTATGATGTTTTCAGGCGCTTACAGGAGATTCCATACTTTCAAGATGTGAGAAATCAAGAAACTTGTTTAAGCAAAGCTTAAGCCAGGTGCAAAATCAGGTTCCAGTATCGCTGGCTGCAGAGGTCAGTCAGAAAACATTCCCTTGATAGGTTCATCTATGCTTATTTTCTATTCCTGTGGTCTTGATTGCATAATTCTTGATGTGTTTCATTTATTTAAGTGTATTTACGAGCCTGTGGTGCAACTGGCTGCAGATTTCACAACTGATCGCTGAACTGAGTGGTGTTGTATTCAGCTTGGACCCATCTGAAGAGGAGGCAGGGAAGGTTCTAAAGGAATTACTTAGCCGATATGCAAATACAACAGATTCAGCTGAAGAACATGCCTTTGAGGCAATTCAAGTTGCTATGTGGAAGCTTCATATCACATCTCTAAAAGCTCTTTCAATTGAGAAAAGATCGATAAAAAAACTTCTGGATAGAGTTGGTGAGGGTGAGACATCAAAAAGGAGGATCTTATCGATATTTCTGAAGCTCCTTAATAAGCATGGAAAATCAATTGTGACAGAGCAAACAGAGAATGGCTCTCTTCAGCAGGAAGACTCTTACCAATGTGAAGCGAACTCTCGTTTGGGATGTCGACTTGATGATGCTGAAATGGACGTTCTGAGGAGCTCTCTACCTCCGGATGAGTTTAAATGTCCTTTGTCTTTGAGATTGATGTATGAGCCCGTTGTAATTGCATCTGGACGAACATATGAAAGATTTCAGATCCTGAAATGGTTTGCTGAAGGTAATGATACATGTCCAACAACTAGAAGAAAATTGGCTAACTTATCTTTAACTCCAAATCACACAATGAAGGACCTAATATCAAGGTGGAGTGCAACACATGGACTTAGCATTCCCGACCCCAGCATGGAGGCTTCAGGGGCTCACTTGTTGAAATCTCGTTGTAGTTCGACCGCTAGCTTGAGCAGCTCAATGAATAATCTACTTCTTCCCAGCTTCAGCAATTTATCTCATGAATCTTCAGATGCTGGTCAAGTGTCCTATGCTAAGAAACTAAGCAACTTCGATGCGATATCAGAGGAAAGCAATGTCAGAATTCACAAAGTTCGATTTCAAGATATGGACCTGAATCCTTTAACCAGGCTCAGTTCACTTTCTTGGGGGTCACAATGCATCTTGGTCGGAAAAATTAGTAACATTTTCAAATATAGCGATCAAGCTTGCAATTGGACGTCATTCGAGGATTTTGTTCCTGCAATGATTAGATTTCTGAAAGATGCACATGATTTAAATGATCTAAATTCCCAAAAACTGGGATGTCTATCATTATCAACTGTTCTGCAGAAATGCAGGTAAATCTTTACCCCGCCCCCTTTGTGTTATAATTTTTGTGAAATTGGTTCTACGCTTTTTAAGTTAAAGCTTTACTTGAGTGTGAAATGAATTTGTTCCAATTGGTTAAGGCCTTTCAGAAGCATTCTGGTTCAGAATTTGAATATGATACTAGAATGTTAAGTTGTAGTCAATGATGCAAGCTCAACTTGTCCGCTGTTTCGTTTACTTTTTGGGTTCTCTTGCCCCTTTAGTCTTGTTTTTGTTTCCTCACCACTAATCCTAGATGGGGTTTTTTCATATCAGGAGCAGTTTGGCATATTTGAATGACGACACTTTTGCACTTCTGGTATCATTTCTTGGAACGGAGGTTTCCAAAGAAGCCCTTTCTGTATTGAAGGTGTTGTCCTGCCATCAATATTGTCAACAAAAAATTATGGCTTCGGATGCTCTGACTCCCATTCTAAAGATGCTTGATGACCAGAACAGAGAATTGCACGAACCAGCCATCAAAATATTATGTAACTTGTCCGGAAACAGCATAATTGTTTCGTTCATCACACTTTCAGATGTCATTCCGAAGTTGATCCCTTTTCTAGAAGATAAAGCTCTAGCAAGAGACACTCTTATTATTTTGAATAATCTGTGCATCACTGAAGTTGCTACAGCTTCCGTAGCTGAGACAGATGGATGCATTCCTTCAGTTGTGAAGCTACTCGACAGTGATAGTCTCGAGGATCAGGAGCATGCAGTGTCTCTCCTTCTGTCTTTGTGCTCTCAATGCATTCAGTACTGTCAGCTTGTCATCCACACGGATGGACGAGTCTTTTCTGATCTTGCCAATATATATGCCAACGGAAGTAGCAACGGGAAGGTAATGGCTTTGAAGTTACTGAGCCTGTTTAATAATAATGGAGAATCTTCAGTTGCAGATGTTGACATTTCTAAAGGCTCTACCGTTGACTATACTCAGCGAAAATCGAGTTTAAAGGTGCCAGGATTACTCCGGAAGTTATTTTCGAAACAAGGTTCTGTTGCTAAAAGTAACAAATAGATGCTTAATACTCTCTGTAGTGTGCTGATTTCTTGTAAATAAACATGTAAAGGATTGCATTGCAATATACTATAATACAATTTTTTTTTACTTTAGATTTTTTTGAATACTAGAGTTAACCACACACGTCTTGCTCGTATACTTTTATTATTTTTACTTTAATTTGTACTCCCTTTGTCCCAGTTTATATGACATAGTTCGGATTTTGAGAGTTTTGACTCTATTTCCATTAACCAATTTTCTTGACACAAGTGCACCTGAGGTGGTGATGCAGGACCAATTGAGGGCTCAGTTGGAGATTGGTGTGAGTGAAAATCAATGTATGTGTCAAACCAATTTTCTGAGCAGGTAGATCCTATTACATTTTGCAGAAATATCAGTCCGAATTTAGTATCATCTATGTCGCTTGGACTCTTTAAAAATGTTTGGTGTATGTTAGACACTTCTAAAAATAGTGCATTTTGGAGAATCTGATATGGACGTGGCAATTATTTTGGAGAGTCGATCTGAGTATCCATAATAGTTAGGAAGTAGTTGTTACCATAAAAAATTAGGAGTTTTACAAGGACTCCATAGGTCTAAATGGATCATCTCAAGACTAAATTATAGATGGATGGAGCCAGCCACCTTAGGTGCACACCCTTCTTCGAAATATTATACCAATAAATAGATCTTGAAAGCACAAAACTCAGAAAAAATAATTAACATTTTAATTCCTTAACTTAGAAACTGAAAGAAAATTATATCTAAACAAAATATCCAGATCACTGATTTAATTTTTGGAAAAAAAGTTTGATATATCCCTAAACTTAGTTATTTAGAGTTGATATATACTCATTATGAAAGTGACTCATATATATCTTTATTTGTATACATATAGCTCACATATACCCTTAGTTCTTCTGGCATGTCGAAAGATTGAATTCCTGGGTAGCTTCTTCTTCTCCATTACCAATCTGATTTAACTTTTCTATGTTGGTAATAATAATTTCGTTGCAAAGATTAGCTTTTTTTTTTTTTTTTTTTTTTTGTATAAACAATGGATTTCTTCGATTTTCTATTTGCTAAATTTTCATGGCCCTGCGAGGATACACACTTCTTCTTTTGTGACATTTAAAAATACTAGGGTTTCAGGTTTCTCTTTTTTTTTTTTTCACATCAGTAGTCAATTTGGCGATTTTGAAATTTTTTTATATAAATTTATGCACAAATGAATTCCAATTCAATTATTCTTCTACCATAACTTAAAAAGTTTTTATCTTCTATATAAAAAAACAATATATTTCTTAACAAAATGAAAAGAAATATTTTGAGCATATATATAAAATAGTTTTGAAACCTATTTTTTTTTTTAAAAAAAAGAACCATAAATACATAATATACTTATCAAAAAAAGAAGAAAAAATAAAGACCACAAAGTGCATTGTTTATATCGATTTTTCAAACATTGAGACTAAATGAACCACAAAAAATTTGGAGAAAAACGCCTCTTCATCCTCTCTTTTTTAATTGATTTATCATATGCTCATATTTCTTTTAATGTAGTATATATTGTTACGTATGTTTAACTGATCATTGTTCGGTGTAATAATTTTTTTTTTACAAAATATGTATGAACTTCAACTTTACTGAACTGATATATTTATAATAAAAAAAGTTAAGAATATATTCAAACAAAGTAGGGTAGGAGGATTGTTATTCAAACTAGTTAGAGACATTTTTTTTTATTTTAGAAAAGACTCAAAAATACCCATGAACTATTAGAAATAACTCATATATATTCTTAAATAATATTTTAGTTCAAAAATACCCTTTCGTTAAAATATTGGGTCACTTTTATCCTTACTTTTAACAGAGGTGTATTAAGTGTCATGCAAACGCCACGTGAATGTCATGTGGACGCATAACTTTTCCAGCTTTTTGATTTTCTTCTCCCAAAGCATAACTTTTCCAGCTTCTTGGGCTGAAACAAATTTCATTTCTTCAAACAAAATTTCTAGATTGCCCCTTTCATCCTTTTCTATTCCATCAACAAAACGAGTCTCTTCATTTTTCCTTACTGAAGAAATTTGCAAGACCATGGAGGTAGATGTAGATAAGGAAAGGACACAAAGCTTACAGTGAAGTATAATGAGTTTTAACAAGTTGACAATTTCGAGATTGATGTACCTACAAAATCTTCATCTTTCTGTCATAACATTTTGTAGTGAAATTGATTATAATATATATATATATATATATATTTTCCCTTGCATATGTCATGTATTTCCTCTTAGAACAAGTAAAATATTTAGTCTAATGGTTAAGGGGTTACAAAAATATTAATTCACTTTTTGTATTTTTCATTCTAGTGAAACGTACCGTTTCTTTGATCTTCCATTCTGTACACTAGATATGCAATTAGGGATCGTTTGGTTACTGGATAAGGATTGAGTTATTCAAGTATTAAATATTGCATAAGCTTTACCATGTTTGGTAGCATATTTTTGTTAAAGTATAAAATTCAACACACACAATACTATGTTTGGTTATAAAATTAGAAAATCACATAACTAATACATGTTTAAGTTATGAGTCAATCTATGTATTATTTTATGCAGGGTAAAAGATGGAATAAGTTATACCTGAATAACTAATACCTGAATAAAAATATGTATTGACAATTTTACCCGCATAACTAAATCCTACATAACTAATACCTGCATAACTAATACCTGCATAACTAATACATGCATTACTAATACCTGCATAACTAATACCTGCATTACTAATACCTGCATAACTAATACCTGCAACCAAACGGCCCCTTAATGTTTTAGTTTCCTTCGTTTAAGTCACTTTGTAGATTTTAAGTTTCATGCTTACTTAAGGATGTGTTTACAGCTCATGTGACAGAGACGCAAAAATCCACTTCGTAACCTAGAACAATCGCGAAATCAGCTTTGAAATTCAATGGCGTCCATAAAGGAAATTTGTGAAACCCTAGGGGAAATCGTATAAGAGAAAGGAAAAATTGTATAAGAGAAAGAAAGGAGAAATCGTATTATGTTTTAGAGAAATAAGAATGGGTGAAAATTGTATCTATTAGAAAAATGAGGGAAAAATTAATAATTAAGATTTTATGAGTCTATGTGGAGGTGAGGGTTTTGGTGCTTATGTGACGTCCATGTGGCGTCCATATGACACTTGACATATCTCTGTTAAAAATTTAGGGTAAAAGTTACCTAATACTTTAACAGAAGGATATTTTTGAATCAAAATATAATTTAAGGATATATGTGAGCTATTTTTGATAATTTAGAAGTAATTTTGAGCCTTTTTTCTTTTTAAATATAATTTTCTTTACATTAATATAAAAATAAGCTTTGGAAAGGTACGTGAGCAAGAAAAACAGAGAAAAGATAGTCTTACAAATAAAAAAAATCTATGCTCTTCATTTCATTTGTCTTCTTCAGGTATTAATAGTCAATTATGTTATACTTCTCCAATATTAATTTTTTTTAAAAAAATTATAGTATAAAATTTAAAAAATAAAAATAATATTAAATATTAAATCTTACAAATTAATCTACAACATGTATAACATATAAAATATGTTTTGATATCACGATTTTAAATATGTTAAATAGAAGTTAAAATTTAAAAATTATCAAAAATTATTATTTTTTGAGAAAAATTAAAAACAAAAAGATAAATAAATAAAAATGTATTATTAATCTTCTTATAGTTGAGGTATATTGTTGCTTACGAATATGACACAATTTAATTACTTTGCTCCCAATGTTATTTTAGTATTAAGATATTCAATTCATTAAATAGTTTATCGCAAATTCAAATCCAGTACCATCAATGTCAAAGCCAACCCAGAAGCCAGTACCATCGATGTCAATGCGGTAAAAGATTATATTATTTAAATATGATTAAAATTATTTTTAAATACATATAATATATATTGATTTCCTTTCATTATTTTGAGTTATTTGTTCATATTTTAAATCCTAAAAATTATTTGCCATTAAATACTATACATTTAATCCGCCCTTAAATTTGAGTTAAAAATTATTTTCTTAGTCTCATTTTATATGACATTATTATTTTTTGGTCAGCTGCAAAATAAATGTCACATTTTTTTATATGATAAAATTTAAAGATATAATTTTTCTTTTATCATTAATTTTCTAATATATTTATAAGGAGAGATAAAAATGAATTTTTTTTAAAAAAAATAATTTAATAAACATTTCAAAGTGTTCAAATGAGTGGTTTGCGCTAATTGAATTTAAAGAGCATCAAAATAACTACTTTATAAATAGGACCCATCCAAAAGTTTATTTTATAAGCTTTTAATTTGTACAGTTGAAAGGCTTATTAAAGGCTGAGGCTGAGTGATTTTAACTTTTATAAAGCAAAATGCAAATGAATGTGTTTCTTGATTGTGGGTTTCTCTTGAAATGGCTTATATTTGAAAAATAAGGAGAGAAATTGAATCTTTTCATGTAATGAAATCTCTATTTGAAACCCAAGTTTTGAAATTTATTCTGGGAATTTTTATGAGTTCTTGAAAATGTGGTGTTGGGCTTAGTGTTAAAGTTTGTTTTTTTCATCTTAAGAAGAAAAGGGTTTGTGTATTTTTCTCTTCTAGGTAAGCATTCTTGATATTCTTGGTCTCTTGTTCTTTGTATTTGCTTCTTGTTGATATTATTTAGTAGTATGTCAAATGTGACACTAAGTTTTGTGTTTTTTTTACCAGAAATTATCATGTGGATTGATGCTGCTGAAGTAAGTGAGACACCTCCATTTCATCATGATATTAAGGTATTATGAGTCCTAAGCTCCTCCTCTCTTTTTCTCTGTTTTCTAGTTCCTTGTTTGCATTCCTAGAGGAGAGAAATTGAGAAAAAATTGACAGTAATGAGAGGTCTTACTTGAAAGGTGTCGTTTGGTGTGATCGATAAAGAAAAATAATTTCCGGGTAAGTTCTTAGTACCCCTCAATTCTTTGTTTAGTTACAAAGTGTGGGATAAGTTATCCCTACTTGTGGTTGGAATACTAATCCGAGGTAATTTACCTCGGAATAAAAATATTAAATAACAAAAGTACACCTTCTTTATAAAAAAACAACTTGTTCGTAGAGGGTATTTTTGCAAACAAATAACTTATTATTAGAAATTATGCCATGCATATGACAAACCAAACAACCAATAAAAAATAATTTTAGTAAAACTAATCTCATCATAACTTATTTCAACATTTTTCGATCATAAGTAATCCCAACATAATTTGCATTCAAACCAAATGATCTCCTAAGGGGTTGTTTGGTTGAGAATAAGTCATCCCAGGATAAGTTAACTATATATCACATCACAAAGATTGTGTGACAAAAATAGTCTTGCATTTTAGTCCAAGGATTATTATATCTTACACCTTACATCAAATGATTCCTTAGTTAGAATGGCCCATTGGGTGTGGCTTAGCATTCAACTAAGTGGGTTGAGAACTATGAGGTTTGAGTCCCAATGGAGGCAATCTGGGAGCAATGATAGACATCGTAAGAGAAGAAGAAAAAAAGTAACATTTTTTCTGAAGGGATTAGATGAAACAACCTATGGAACAGTGAGTTCCAATCTTCTTTACCGTCTATTCAAAGATGGTGCAGGAAGAGTGGGTGTCGCCTGTGGAAAAGATGATAGGAGTGGAACAATGGTGTTTGCACTACGAGTAGGATCCACTTACTGGAATCAAGTGAGGTCTAAGGAGGATAGAGTGTACGTAGATCTTATCACTATCTCGTGGAGATAGAAGGGTTGTTTTCGATAGACCCTTTGCTTAAGTGACACATCTCAAAGCAGTTTGAAAAATGGAATATGAAGTGAAAGTAGTAAAAGCAACGAAAAGACCTGCTAGGGGAAACATAATACGGTAAAGGAAGCAATGAAACAACAAGCAATACCAAATTAAAGAATATAGTACTTATGACAATACTGATAATGAAACAACTGCATCTGTTTATTCACATGTCCGAACCATCTCAGTCTCCCTCCGTCATCTTGTCCACCACGAAAGTTACTCCCCACCTTATGCCAAATAACTTCGTTCCTAAACCTATCTCTCCTAGTATTTTCACGCATCCATCTCAACATCCTCTTTTCCTTTAATACTAATTTTTGAACATTCGAGTTCTTGACCAGCCAACACTCCTGACTCCCCATATACAAGTTAACTGGCGTGACAACAAATTTATAAAATTTACCTTTAAGTCTTGATTGTACATTCTTATCACATAAGACACTGGATGCAGTTTTCAATTTTATCTATCATGCTATAATATAATATGTAACATCATATTCAATCTTTCCATCTCCTTGAATTATGACCCTAGATACTTCAAATTTCCTTTTTTTGATAATGACTTATGCATTAATTCTTACTTACACATCTGAGTATGACATGTGAATTGTGTCATTGAATTTATACTCCAAATATTTTGTCTTAGTCTTGCTCAACCTGAAGCTTTTAGACTCGGGGTACCGTAATTTTTTTCTAGATCAAGAAACATCATATGTAAGCTCCTCTTCCTTTCTCCCTATACCGCTCCATCATTCTCCATTTATGTCTTCTATAGTCGAACACCCCACATGAAACCAAATTGAAGTTATTTGACACTATGTCAAGATGAGTCGTTGGCCGGTCATATATCTTCAAGCTATATTCCACGAATGATTAATTAGCTGATGTTTTTACAAAGGTATTGGGAAGGTCGCAATATGATCTACTTGGAAAATTGGGCATTTGGAGATTCTCAAGCTCCAACTTGAGGATGCGAAGAGAGTACAATAATAAATATATGGTTGAATTGTATTTATGGTAGTTATATAATTGTAATAATTATGTTAATTGAATCATTGTAGTTCAATTAGGAAAGAAAAGGAATTGTAGTAATGAAGGTGATATTGTGAATATTGAACAACACAAAAGGAAGAGGAACCCAATACAACATGTGTTAACGCTGTGCACACAAGCTGGCCAGACACTAAGGTTATTAAAAATATAATAGTTAGATGGGATTTTGTAGTTGAACATTGTTAGATTTCTAAATGTGCTAATGTATCAGTCAATTCCTTTTAAGCTTTAAACTTATATTTCCCTTTTGCAAATAACTTAATATCTCTTGGTTATGATGATGACAGGTGCATCATCTAATGTGTATGGAACTAATTCAGTTTGTAACTAGAGTTTCGATATTACTTCCTGAAATTGAAGCAGTCCGTCCTGGATGCTCCGGAACAGAGACACTTTGTCGGTTGAACAATGAAATTGACAAAGCCAAGACACTACATCAACACTGCAGTGAATCTAGTAAGCTATACTTGGTATGCATTCTGGAACAAGCTAAACCAACTAGTTATTTGTTGAGTTTTTTTTTTTGGGTTAAATTTACCTCCCAAATAAGCTATACTTCACTATTTTTGTTAAATATATCTCTTATGTAATGCTACATTGAACCCATTCCTCCGAAACTTAGTCAATTGAGGTTTATTGAACTGGTGACAACTTAAGGAAGACTTTAAAGCTCCGTGCGGCACTTGACAACTTAAGGGAGAAAACTTTTTATTACTTGGAAGATTGTTTATACTTTGTTGGATGATTTACAAATGAGTGACAACTCTATTTATACTAACACCGAGCTAAAGTGTTAGTTATAATTATTTTACAAGAGTTATAATTATTTTACAAGTCCCTAAAATATTTACACTTTAATCCTATTCTAGAATTCTCTACATTTTCTAGGAAATTCTAAGACTAAGTTGGAAACTATCTAAGTTATTCTAGAGAATTCTAAGGAATTCTATAGCCTTCTTAAATAATCTAAAAGATTCTACAATTTTTGCAAACCTCTCCACAACTCTAGACTCTTCCGCCCCTATCCAAGTGCAAAATTTGACTGTGAGGTGGCGGGACGTGACATTAGGTTAGTCAAGGAAGAGAGTGTAAGACTGTGCGACGGGTAGGATGGTAGAGGCACATTCATATCATAGCATCGCCATCCCTACTTCTAACACAATTCTTCGGTTATAGTTTACACAATTAAGTTTTGCATGACCAATGTAACATTTCTAAACATTATAAACACACAACGAAGGTACTCTATTATCTTCAGTCACTAAACAACTATCTATATTGCATTTCCAGGCATTCACAGGAGATACTATACTCTCACGATGTAAGAAATCAAGAAACATGTTTGAGCAAAGCTTAAACCAGGTGCAAAATATGGTTCCAGTATCGCTGGCTTCCGAGGTCAGTCAAAACATTCCTTTGAGAGCTTCATCTATGCATATTTTCTGTTCTGGTGGTCTTGATTGCATAATTTTTTATGTGTTTCTCCATGCTAGTTAATAGAATTTTCAACTAAATGAATAAGTCCATAATGCTCATTTGGCTGCACATAATGTTGCATGGAAATTATCTATTGTATTTTCTTGGTGGCAATCCACCTTAATGACAAATACTGGCTGCAGATATCACAACTGATTGCTGAACTAAGGGGTGCGATATTCAGCGTGGACCCATCTGAAGAGGAGGCAGGGAAGGTTATAAAGGAATTACTTCATCGGTATGTCAACACAACAGATTCGGCTGAAGAATATGCCTTCGAGGCAATTCAAGTTGCTATGTGGAAGCTTCATATCACATCTCTAAAAGCTCTTTCAATTGAAAAAAGATCCATAAAAGAGATGATGGATAGAGTTGGCGAGGGTGAAACAACGAAAAGGAGGATCTTATCGATATTTCTTAAGCTCCTTAATAAGCATGGAAAATCAATTGTGACAGAGCAAATTCATAAGGAAGACTCTTACCCATTTTACAATCAGTGTGAAGTGAACTCTCATTAGAGATGTCAACTTGGCGGTGCTGAAGTAGACGTTCTTCTGAGGAGCTCTCTAACACGAGGACTTGATTCTAGATTGGTAAAATATGGAGGTTGAAGATTAGGGTTGAGGGTTAGTAGGTATAGCGTCGTCTAGTTTCCTTTTTAGTATTGTTATTATTAGTATCTTATTATTCGACTGTAGCATTGTAGCCTCTGACTGTGTTATAAAATCAGAATTACTGGTTCTAATAAATTATTCAGAAACACGAAGTAACTGAGAATTTTTATAACCAGTAAATAAGAGAAAAGAAATTTATTTGTAAAAAAATAATTTAATCTGTAAAACTTACCAGAATCTGGAATACTCTTTTTAAAATTCAGGAAGAAAATCAAGTCCACTGAATTCACAGTGTCCCCTTAAGGAAATTATTCCCCTCTAGTATCCGAGGTTTGATTTGGAATAAACCTCCCAGGGTAAAATGATTTTAATCAGTAGAGTATAGATACCAAAAACTCTACTGTCAGCGAATCAATCCACAGCAGGAAAGTACACGAAGAAATATATGATTTTAAGAAGAAGGAAGATCAGAAAATTCGTAGGAAATATTCTGAAGACTGAATGGTATTTATAGGCAAGAAGAATATATTCTGAAGGTTGCAACCCTTTCAGAATTAACACGACCATTAATGAAAGGTTGCAAACTTTCAATGGTTGACTGTTTCTGAAAGTTGCAACCTTTCAGAACAGTCATGGCGGGAATTTAATATAACAGAATTTAAAACGGGTCACTCGCGGATCCGAGTCGGGTCGGGTTTTAACTAAAAAGTTGAAAACATTTCGGTTATCAACTAATTTATTGAAAATAATTTTTGGCCATTTAAATTAATTAATAAATAATTAAAATAATTTTGTCCAAAAAATTATCTCTCGATCATTTGCCAAGCCAAAGCCAAAGCCGAAGCCGAAGCCGAAGCCGAAGCCGAAGCCGAAGCCGAAGCGACGAGCGACGACGACGACGGCGCGAGGGGGTCCCTCTTTCCAACCCTTTATCAATTAATAGGAGTGTTTATTCATTTAAACTCTCCTATTTTCCTTTCCATTACCGATGAGGGACTATTGCCTTTTTCAATAACATTAGAGGACTTTTCAAGTTCCCAACCTTTCAAGTTCTAAACCTTTCAAATTCCTCTCCTTCCCTCTATTTCCCATCAATTCTTGCTACATACCTAACAATCCCCCACATTGATGGGGAATAGTTATAACATAGGAATGCACGGACAATTGTGTACTTTACAAGCAAGGATTAATTGCATCTGGATAAGTAGGTTTCCCCTTGGACTTTCCGTAGTGAACATATGTCGGATATACTCGGTCAATCGGTAGATTGATATCTTTGAACCGTCGAACTTTGGTGTATACCTAGACAACCATATGTCCCACACAATTAACCCTTTACTGTTTATGATTCTTACGTTTGTGTTCGTTTCAGCCATGAACACCTCCTGGTTTCATGAGTGTATAGAGAATAGGCTTTTGACATAAAATTCTCTTTGAAGCGGCTTCCACTTCACACTCACATAGGTGATTTCTAAACGTGTCATCTCGTAGATACACTATTTGGTCAATCTACCAAACTTAGCAAATCATTAAAACTTTAAGCTTTATTACCTCATTAACAAGCCTTAAAGTCTTAACCTTTTCCTGAACATTGTCTTCATCATGAGAATGGATTGAGTTAATTGACAATGTCGAACCGTCAGCCACAACTTTGTTTTTCTCCTTGAATCTAGCTCTTGGGATCTCCAGTCTGCTAGATAGAGTTACCGTCATGCTGACTTGTCCTAAGCCGTAAACCCATTCCCTTAGATGATCTATCAACTGCCTCTCTCACTAGGCCTTTCATTAGTGGATCTGACACATTATCGCTTGACTTTACATAGTCAATTGTGATAATTCCACTAGAGAGCAGTTGTCTTATGGTGTTATGTCTACGTCGTATATGACGAGACTTCCCGTTGTACATAACGCTCCCTGCCCTACCATTGCTGGCTTGACTATCGCAATGTATGCAAATTGGTCCAACAGGTTTGGGCCAGAATGGAATATCCTCTAGGAAATTCCGGAGCCATTCCGCTTCTTCACCAGCCTTATCCAAAGCAATGAATTCAGATTCCATTGTGGAGCGAGCAATACATGTCTGTTTGGAAGATTTCCTAGAGACAGCTCCTCCACCAGTATGAATACATAACCACTCGTAGATTTTACATCATTTGACCCGGTGATCCAATTTGCATCACTATATCCTTCAATCACAGCAGGATATTTATTATAATGCAAAGCATAATGTTGTGTCCATTTTACATAACCCAACACACGTTTCATAGCCATCCAGTGAGTTTGATTCGGATTACTAGTGTACTGACTCATTTTACTATAGCACATGCTATATCTGGTCGTGTGCAATTCATAATATACATCAAACTTCCCAACACTCTGGCATATTCCAATTGAGAGTCACTTTGACCTTCATTCTTTTTAAATGTACAACTTAAATCAATTGGAGTTTTGACTACATTGAAATTCAAGTAATTGAACTTATCCAATACTTTTTCAATATAATGAGATTGAGATAATGCTAGTCCCTGGGGAGTTTTGATAATCCTGACCCCTAAGATCAAATCAGCAACTCCTAAGTCTTTCATATCGAACTTGTTGGACAACATGCGCTTAGTAGCATTTATATCATCAATTTCTTACTCATTATTAACATGTCATCAACATACAAACAAACAATGACTTCATGATTCATAACATTTTTGATATAACACATTTATCACATTCGTTAATCTTGAATCCATTTGCCAACATTATTTGATCAATTTAGCATGCCATTGTTTGAGTGCTTGCTTGAGTCCATAAAGTGACTTTACAAGTCTGCACACTTTCTTTTCTTTATCAGGAACTATAAACCCTTCAGGTTGTTCCTGTAAATTCTTCCTCTAACTCTCCATTTAAGAAGGCTGTCTTTACATCCATTTGGTGGATTTTAAGATCATGCACTGCTGCCAGTGCTATTAACATCCTAATTGATGTTATCCTTGTTACTGGAGAATATGTGTCAAAGTAGTCCAGACCTTCCTTTTGTCTGTACCCTTTGACTACCAGTCTAGCCTTGTATTTTTCAATAGTCCCATCAGGTTTCATTTTCCTTTAAAGATCCATTTTGATCCTAAAGGTTTATTTCCTGGAGAAGATCAGTCAATTCCCAAGTGTGATTGCTTAAAATTGATTCAATCTCACTATTGACTGCTTCTTTCCAATAAGTTGACTCTGACGAAGACATAGCTGCTTTAAATGTTTGAGGCTCATTTTCAAGCATAGTGCTACAAAATCTGGTCCGAAAGAAACAGATTTTCGTTGTCGAGTATACTTTCGCCTAGGTTCCTCACTAGTTAGAATATTTTCCATTGATTCTTCTCGTGGTCGTTTAGATCTTTCACTTGTTGACTCACTTTCAGTTTTATACGGATAAATGTTTTCAAAAAACTCTGCATAATCTGATTCAATTATCGTATTACATGAATCTCAGGATTATCAGATTTGTGAACCAAAAATCGACAGGCTTTACTATTCACAGCATATCCAATAAAGACACAATCTATGTTTTGGGTCCAATTTAACCCTCTTAGGTAAGGAACTCTACCTTGGCTAAGCACCCCCACACTTTAAAATATTTCAAGTTGGGTTTTCTTCCTTCCACAACTCATATGGAATTGATTGTGTTTTTCGATGGGGTACTCTATTGAGTATTTTATTAGCTGTAAGAATGGCTTCCCCCCAAAGATTTCGCGGTGAACCAGAATTGATCATTAAGGCATTCATCATTTTTTAATGTTCTGTTCTTCCGTTCTGCCAAACCATTTGACTGTGGTGTATAAGGTGCAGTAGTTTGATGAATAATACCATATTCCAAACATATTTCTGCAAAAGGAGATTCATATTCTCCACCCCTATCATTCCAAATCATTTTTATCTTTAGATTCAATTGGTTTTCCACTTCATTTTTGTATTGCTTAAATGCATCAATTGCTTCATCCTTACTATTAAGCAAGTAAACATAACAAATCGAGTGCAGTCATCAATAAAAGTTATAAAGTACTTTTTCCACCACGAGATGGTGTTGACTTCATATCGCATATATCTGTGTGAATTAAGTCTAAGTTTTAGAATTTCTTTCAACAGACTTGAGGATGTTAACAAACTTACTTTCCACACAAATTTCACATTTCGACTTATCGCATTTAAAATCAGGCAATACTTCTAAATTAACCAATTTTCGCAAGGCTTTGTAATTAACATGTCCCAAACGGGCATGCCATAAATCACTTAACTCCAATAAGTAAACAGAAGCAGAATTTTTATTGATACTGTCAATAACCATTACATTTAGTTTGAAAAAGACCCTCATTGAGATAGCCCTTTCCTATGAACATTTCATTCTTACTTATTACAGCTTTATCACTAACTAGGACACACTTAAACCCGTTCTTAACGAGTAGTGCAGCAGAAACTAAATTCTTCCTAATAGTAGGGACATGCAGAACATTGTTTAAAGTCAACACTTTGCGGATGTCATTTTCAGCATTACTTTCCCAGTTCCTGCAATCCTTGCTGTTGCTGTGTTTCCCATGAATAAATCTTCATCGTACTCAGCAGGGTGTACGTTGCAAAGGCTTCTTTTGCAGAACAAATATGTCTAGTAGCACCTGAGTCGAGAAACCCCTCCTTGGGATTTCCAACTAAGTTACATTCTGATATCATTGCACACAATTCATCTGCATCTTCCATCTTTTCCACGATGTTTGCTTGACTTTTGCCTTTGCCTTTGTTTTTGTCCTTTCTTGGAGCATGACAATCAGAAGATCTATGACCAGCCTTGCCACAATTATAACAGTTGCCTTTGAATTTCTTCTTGGCCTGTTCTGACTTCTGCCCGTTGGACTTCTTTCTCTTTTTGTCTTTGGTAGGAGCTTCTTCAACAATATTAACTCCAATGATTGTTGAACTCTACGCGACTTCTTTTCGGCATTTCTGTTATCTTCCTCAATCTTGAGACGAATCACAAGATCTTCAAGCTTCATTTCTTTACGCTTGTGCTTTAGATAATTCTTGAAATCATTCCACGAAGGAGGCAACTTCTTGATCATTGCAGCCACTTGAAAAGCTTCGTTTACTACCATATCTTCAGCAATCAGATCATGGAGAATAAGTTGAAGTTCCTGCACTTGTGATCCAACAGTTTTACTATCTGCCATTTTATAGTCTAAAAACTTTGCGACCACAAACTTTTTCAAGCATGCATCTTCTGTCTTATATTTCTTCTCAAGTGCATTCCACAACTCTTTTGAAGTTGTTATTGCACTATAGACATTATATAAGTCATCCTCTAAAGCACTCAAAATGTAACCTTTACATAGGAAGTCTGACTGTTTCCATGCTTCAACAATCATAAATTTTTCCCTGTCTGGCATATCATCAGCAGGGACTGGAGTATCTTCATTTGTAAATTTCTGCAGACCAAGAGTGGTAAGCCAGAAAAATACTCGTTGCTGCCATCCTTTGAATTCACACCTGTGAATTTACCCGGTTTCTCTGCTTGTGATACAAGAGGTCGGGTTGGTGCAGCAACAGCCACTGTCACACCAGTGTTTTCCATTTCTGATAACAAAATTGATACAATATAAGTAAGCAATAAAAATATAATTGCAGACTTCAGGAGATAAAATCACAAAGATTTTTGTCTCCACCAGAAACACAGATTTAATAATTTCCTTAAGATTGTAGCCTCTGACTGTGTTATAAAATCAGAATTACTGGTTCTAATAAATTATTCAGAAACACGAAGTAACTGAGAATTTTTATAACCAGTAAATAAGATGAACAGAAATTTATTTGTAAAAAAATAATTTAATCTGTAAAACTTACCAGAATCTGGAATACTCTTTTTAAAAATTCAGGAAGAAAATCAAGTCCACTGAATTCACAGTGTCCCCTTAAGGAAATTATTCCCCTCTAGTATCCGAGGTTTGATTTGGAATATAACCTCCCAGGGTAAAATGATTTTAATCAGTAGAGTATAGATACCAAAAACTCTACTGTCAGCGAATCAATCCACAGCAGGAAAGTACACGAAGAAATATGATTTTAAGAAAGAAGAGGAGATCAGAAAATTCGTAGGAAATATTCTGAAGACTGAATGGTATTTATAGGCAAGAAGAATATATTCTGAAAGGTTGCAACCCTTTCAGAATTAACACGACCATTAATGAAAGGTTGCAAACTTTCAAATGGTATTGACTGTTTCTGAAAGTTGCAACCTTTCAGAACAGTCATGGCGGGAAATTTTGAATATAACAGAATTTAAAACGGGTCACTCGCGGATCTGAGTCGGGTCGGGTTTTAACTAAAAAGTTGAAAACATTTCGGTTATCAACTAATTTATTGAAAATAATTTTTGGCCATTTAAATTAATTAATAAATAATTAAAATAAATTTTGTCCAAAAAATTATCTCTCGATCATTTGCCAAAGCCGAAGCCGAAGCCGATGCCGAAGCCGAAGCCGAAGCCGAAGCCGAAGCGAGCGAGCGACGACGACGACGGCGCGAGGGGGGTCCCTCTTTCCAACCCTTTTATCAATTAATATGAGTGTTTATTCATTTAAACTCTCCTATTTTCCTTTCCATTATCGATGAGGGACTATTGTCTTTTTCAATAAAGCATTAGAGGACTTTTCAAGTTCCCAACCTTTCAAGTTCTAAACCTTTCAAATTCCTCTCCTTCCCTCTATTTCCCATCAATTCTTGCTACATACCCAACAAGCATTACCCATTATTTCGTCGTTTCTACTTTTCTCTTCTTCATTGTTTTCAACATGATTTCTTCGCTATTATATTTACCTTACATGCTTGTCTTTTGAGCTGAGGGTGGATTGGAAACAGCCTCTTTATCTTCCCAACGTAGGGTAAGGCTGCATTCATTATACCCTCCCCAGATTCGACTTGTGGGATTATATTGGGTATGTCGTTCTTGTTGTCTTTGAGATTGATGTATGGTCCTGTTGTAATTGCGTCTGGACAAACATATGAAAGATTTTGGATTCAGAAATGGTTTGCTGAAGGGAGTGATACATGTCCAATGCTTTCTGGTGTGTTGAGAAAACAGGATGTACGCAGACTTTACCTCTATCTTTATGGAGTAAGTTGTTTTCTATATATAGGTCCTCAACTTAGACTAGTATACTATATATGATCCTAATTTCCCAAATATATTACATTTAAATTGTTTACTTATATCATTAGAAGCAACCAAGGTCCTTAGCTTTGAGAAAATATTTAAAATTTCAAAGAAAAAAAATGTATATTTTTAGCCTATTTAATTCTTTCGGTTTAGGGATTTGACATTTTAAGGAAAATATCGCTCATGAAATGTCGAAAGAATCTAAGCATTCAACTCAAATTTTTAAGATAATAATTCAACTCATTTTGTTTCAATCCGCCATGCATAAGATCTGCCCTGCATGTGTTGCCCGGGGTAAAGATTCCAGTGTTTACCAAGATTTTTTGAATTATTTTCTCAATTCTGATTGATTGCCTTTTTTGATCTCATGCTTTCCGTCGGTCAACAACCAACTAAATCTATACCTCTTCACTACTCGTACAGGCTTGACGGAGTGAAGCTGTATTGAGGGAATCTTTTTATCTCAATCAATCAAGAATGCCTCAACTCACTCTAAACCCGTCCCGTCCTATTGCCATCTCTACTATGCAAGAAAGTTCGTAACACTAACTTGCACAATTAACTAGGCCTACATGAAGATTGCAATATTCAGATTGATCTTCAGGTGCAATGGATCATTTGTGTGTATGGCCCAAACATAGTTGTTTGGGGTAGTTGTGTAAAGCCTTTTCTTTTTTCATCTAGGGGTCGGAGCCTGTATTGGAGCTTCGACTAAATTTAGATCGCACACTACACGACTTATTCGGTTGACACTCCTATTATGATTTTCTCCATATCCATGACTTAAAATTCAAAACATCTGGTTAAGGATGGAGCAGTCACATCACTACACCACAACTCATATCGGTGTGTGAAGCCTTTACTCAATGAGAATAGGTCCCAACTTTTAAGGGCAAAGATGTAATTTTAGCTATAAATTCGATAAGACTCAATAATTTAAAATCAAATATTAGATTTGTGTTTTAAAAAAAAAACTCATTTGATATGTATATATAATTTATTGAGAATCTATAAACAAAATAGGATTATAATTTTATGAAACTTTGGATACTGGTTTAATTTGTAGGACACCCAAGTATGGTTACCCTTCTGTTGTTCTCAACTTTTTTGTTGGTGACTCATATATATTAGATAGGAATAATTAATGTAGGGCCTAATTACTCTTGAGAATTTAATATGAACATATGTTGAGGTGAATCAAAATCAAAATTTAGTTTTATCATTGAATCAATTATATACATATAAAAAATAATGGCTTCAAAATTTATTTTGTTTTAAAATTTACTAATTCATAGAATATATATATATATAGATATATATTTATTTATATTATATATATCTATATATATATATAGATCTATATCTATATAAATCCCTATATATTATATATATATTATATATCTATATATATAATATATAATTATATATATTATATATATATATATATTACTTTGCACTCCTTCTCTACACCAAATCTAACAATTTAAAATTAAAAGTAAAAACAGACTGCACTTGATGATTGCTAAGTGGTGAATAAAAATATAGTACTAGAAGTTTAAATTTCGAATCTCAAATTAAAGTGAATTGTGAATACTCTAAATCATTAAGCTAACCTCTAGTTTGGTGTTTAAGAGATTCAAAATTTATAAAACTTGATAGACAATTAAAATATGATGTAGATAACCTGTTAGAAGCATGCATCAGTGATGGATAAAAAACTCATCAACAATAAGAGTCCGTTTGGATTGACTTAAAAAAAAATAATTTTTAAAAAGTACTTTTAAAAGTACTGAAATTTATTTTTAAAATAAGTAATTATGTGTTTGGATAAAAGTGTTGAAGTTAATAAAAAAATTGTTAATGTGTTTGACAAATAAGTGCTAGTAAACACTTTTTTAAATCAAAATATCAGAAATACCCTTAAAAGTTGTTAACATGATAAAAGTTGATTAATTTAAGCTTTTATACTTAAAAAATGAAACAAAATTAATTAATATTTTACACCATAAGTAATTAATAATAATATATAATAATAATAATAATAATAATAATAATAATAATAATAATAATATATAATAATAATACAACTATATAATAATAAAATAATAGTACATAACAATAATAATAATAATAAAATAAATAAAAATAATAAGAAAATAAAATAATAAGAAAAATAAATAATAATAATAATAAAATAATAACAATAATAATAATAATAAAAGAATTAAGGGTAAAAAAGTAATATACATGGTCAACAAAATGACTTTTAAGTCCGAAAAAGCACTCAATAAATAAAAAACTGACTTTTAAATCAGTTTGATCAGTTTTTAAGCCAATTCAAACAGGCTCCAAATCACACGTAAATAATTTTACATTTACTTCAAAATTTCATTATTTTACTTTACATATATACTGAACTATTTTTTTTCCATCTTAAATTATTTGACAATCTTTATGGTGAGTTATTCACAAGCTTCCACCTATTCAACTTACTTCCTCCAAAAGCAAAAAAAAAAGGTTTTACTTCCTTTTCTCCAAGGGACACACTAACTAACTAGTAACCATTTTTGGAAAGAAAACATATCATATTATTAGTTCATTGTCTTTGCTCTAAATTTTGGCTTTCCAACTATGAAGAGAGAGAAGAAAAAAAAAATCATCATTAATTATAATAATATTTGGAAACATTGCATCTTTCATTATTCATATCACATCAAAATTATTTCAATTACCCAAAAGAAAAAGTATATTTTCTTTTTTACTTTTGGACTTTTTCCACACCCCAAATCTTTAATTTATACAAGAATACTACTCTTAAGTGGATAAGGTACATGGATGACTTCAATTGGTTGACTTGCTTGAAAACTCATTCTTTATCCCTTCACCAATCATACTATTAGAATTTGGATTGGAGATTTTAAATTTTATAATAATTTTAAATTAATGTATAATATTTATTAAATAAAATATCTATTATTGAAAGTATGAAAATTTTTCATTGTTTTTGTCTCTTATAAATTTTTTTATATGATTTTAATTTATGTGGCTGATCATCCTCTCGAATTAGTTAATGATCATTAATATTGCATTCACAACCTATAAGTCAAAAAAATTGTTTGTACTTTATATGTTCTATGGATCTCTATATTCTAAATGGATTTAAGAATATTGTAAATATTTTGACATGAAAAATCTTTTGTTTAACAAATATGTCAACTATCACTAACCTATGTAGCCATGTTTTTCAAAAGATCAAAAATACTTATATTTTAAAAAGTATTTATTTTATGAAATGAAGGTGTTTTGATTAAGTTTTTATGAAACAATAAGTACTTTCAATTATAGCATAAGATGGATAATACAGTTTCACCAAAAAAATAGCAATTTTGATCTTTTTTTAGGACAAGATTACCAGTATACAAAAAATCACGTATGCATTGCAAATTATAATCAGTAAATAACTTTCCTTTTTGTAATTTTCACTTAAAATCATTTTTGAAAATATTGGTCAGACACAAACTATAAACGAATTTACTTCTAAAATAATTAGCCAAACACGAAGCATAAAACACTTTTAATAAGAAATACTTTTCAAAATAAGTTAATTTTGACAGACTGATTAAACGTAGACACTACTTATTAAGCTATTATCAATTTCAATGTACACTTAATTAAATTCAAACACATAATACTTATTAGTAAAAACAATTTTAATACTCACAAATATTTTAATAACATTATCAACAACTTTTAATCAATTAATTCAAATGTTATAGTCACCCCTATATATAGTGGTTTCCTCATCACAAATTAGTAGAAAGTTTATGTTATAAACAAAAATTCCATCAGATCATTTTCATCCAATCAATTTACTATAAATAAATGCATGATAGAAAATAGATTTCATTGAAATACCGAAAAGATTCCTAATTTTTCATATGAATTATTTCTATCTTTTTCTTACTGATTCATATATATATTATATATATATATATATATATATATATTATATATATATATATATATTATATATATATATATAATATATATATATATATATCCCTGTAGTCTAACAAATAAAACATATTTATCATTTTCATTAACAAACTCATATTTATTGATTAAAAAAAAAGTTAAAATTGATTTTTTAATTTACAAAGTACTCCACTATACAAAATATTACCTCAACCACTTTTTTTTTTAAAGGGTTAAGTTTGGAGGGCTAAAAAAATAGAGAGGTAAATTTGAAAGCTACATGGCATTTTTGGGGTTAGAAACCAAATTTTAGATTATTTTTTTAATTCAGTAAATATTAATTTGTTAATGAAGATGATAAATATGCTCTATTTATTAGATAAGGAAAGTATATAAAACTATTTTTTCATTGAGGGATATGTTATTCTGAATCACAAAATTAAGGAATATTTTTATCATTTTCAAGATTAATAATTTCAAATCATAAGTACTGAAATTGTAATATTGTTTTTTTCATTATATTCTATATTGAATAATAATTTTAGAATTATTATACCTTCCCAATTCATTAGGTCGATATATTAATTACTTTCTTCATTTAAATTTATCTGTCTTATTTTTCAATTTTTAGCTTGTTTTAAAAAGATGATTCTTTACTATGTTTTATACATCATCTTGAATCTTACTGGAGTATTTATTATTCTTATTATTTTTATTATTATTATTAATTTTCTTTTTTTAATTTTCTAATCTCACTTCTATTTATGATTTTCCATAGTAGCATTACTTGTTACGAGTTGTCTCAGTCACCAAACGGGAGACAACTGTTTGGCTAAGTTTGTCTCTAGTTGCCTTTCACTTTTTTTTTTCCCTATTAAAAGAAGTTTCACAATCTAGGCCCGAATATATTTTTTTTGAATATAACTTTTTTTTAATTAAAAATGAATAAATATTTATTATCGTAAGATAATTTTTGACGATATAGTCTTAGTACAGCTAGTGATGGTTACTTTTGAATATGAAAATATTCTCTGACACACATACATAGATGACATTGCATGTGAAATTTAGAGTCCTTTCAATTTTTGTTTTTGACAACATGCTATAAAAGGAGTTGAAAAGGATAAATTTCTTATATCGAAAAGTCAATTACACGTTTAAATTATTACAGTGATTTATTACACATTTAATTTTGTTTGAAGTGATATTAATACCTCCTCAAGATGTGACATGACAAAGAAACTGTCCTCATCTTCCTTAAGGTGCGTGAGAAAAAAAAATATATGTTAGAATGAAAATTTGAACACATGACACTATTTTACTAGTCATTATACTATTATGTATTACAATTTTTAATATATCAATTAGTTCAATTTTCTTTCCTTTTTAATCTTTTATTGGTGGTCCCAATTTCTTTAAAGCGTTTACATTTTTCTTAATTTTGACTTCTTCTTCTTCTTAGGAATCACTAGATTTGTCACCGTTGATTGTTTGATGGAAGCACATCCAACACTCTGTCCTTAAAGAGGAACTTATAAAAAAAAAAAAAATAGAAAGCGTTAGGACCGAAAATAAGTAGGTGTAAATGCGGAAGCTAGCAAAAAGCAACCTCAAAAGACCACGAGTAAGAGACAGAGAGAAATATACCAATAGACACAAAGATTTAACGTGGTTCGGCCAATTGACCTACGTCCACAAAGGAGATGAGCAATCCACTATAAATACGAGAGTACAAAATACAGAGAGAAACAACCTCAACCAATTCACTCAGAATACATGGAGGTTTACACAAGTGATAACATATCAAGCTTGTGACCCATAAATTCTCCCTGTAACCAAAACTCTCATATCCTTTAAGATTACATTGTGAATGCTGATTCAGTTAGAAAGAACATTCCTCTATTTATAGAGTCCTAAACCTTTTCCTACAAGAAAATGATTAGTCAATCCAAAACCTTTTCCAAAAAAAAAAAACCTATTTATGGTAAGAAATTTAGGGCAAATAAAACCCAACAAATCTCCCCCTTGGCCTGAATTTCTTACAAAATAAATTTGTCTACCTTCTTGACTTAATCTTCAACAACTTGCTTAACCTCTCCATAATCTCCTTCGCAAAATTTATGTCTCAACACAGAGAACCTCTCTGAAATAATTTCTCCAACAAAATCTTCATTACTGTTAAAAATGTTGCGGCTAGAACTACACCTGTCAAGATAAACACCTCCTTCTAACCTGGTTCAATCATCGATTATCGAACCACTAAACCTGACTCCATCATTGAATTTGGCTTTGATATCACTTGTTGGACCGAAAATAAGTAGGTGTAAATGCGGAAGCTAGCAAAGCAAACCTCAAAAGACCACGAGTAAGAAGACAAAAAAAATATACCAAAAGACACAAAGATTTAACGTGATTTCGGTCAATCGACTCACGTCCACAAAGGAGATGAGCAATCAACTATAAATATGAGAGTACAAAATACAGAGAGAAACAACCTCAACCAATTGACAAGGAATACATGGGAGGTTCACACAAGTGATAATATATCAAGCTTGTGACCCATAAATTCTCTCCCTAACCAAAGCTCTCAAATCCTTTAAGACTACATTGTGAATGCTGATTAAGTTAGAAAGCAAATTTCTCTATTTATAGTCCTAAACCTTTTCCTACAAGAAAAAGATTAGTCAATCCAAAACCTTTTCCTAAAAGAAAAATCTATTTATGATAAGAAATTTAGGGCAAATAAAACCCAACAGAAAGGATTGGAGAATATGATGACTTCAAAAGAAAAGTTAATAATTTTCAAGTTAAAATTCATGATTTTCTGTTGAACTTGCCGGAGAATTCATCGTAGAAAATTACCAAAAAATAATTATGAGAAAAATAATGATTTCTATTGAAAATCTGATAACATTTATGCATAAAATTCATGATTATATTGTCAAAATTTAAAGTTCATGAAGAAAGTGATTTCTCCATCTTTGTCTTCTATATTCTCACTGGAGCACTACCTATAATCACCACAATGTCATTTTTTTATGTCTCAAATCATCAATAGCATATTTGATTAATCATTATCCACAAAGAATACTAATGAAATGCTTGATTTGCATATTAGTTATCAAGATTTTTAAAGAATTTTACATATCTGAAATTTTATTTGTCCCACCGGCAACAATGGCGTTGCTCATTGCCTATCGCTTCCGCCAACATTTTTCAACTTCATAATTAACTTATTGACTCCTATTTTCTCTTCAAATTTTTATTTTTTCTTCAATTTATGAACAATAGAGAAGAAGAAGACGAATAGATTTAAAAAGAGAAAAGTATGATAAGAGGAAAAGATGTCCAAATATTCTTTTGAAAAGTTTAAGAAAATATCAAGAGATAATTTTTTTAAAATAAAATAAAATATTATTTATGTATGAAAATGTGTGTGCAAAACTTTTTTTTTACAGAACTAAGATTGTCTTCAGAAGGGAGTGTTAATATCGCTTTGAACAAGATTAGGTGTGTAATAGATCGCCGCAATAATTTAAGTGTATAAGTGACTTTTTGATACAAATTCAGAGGATAATTTATGCCTTATCCCTATAAAGGACGCAAAGCATTGTTGTCACATTCTTTATCCTTGCAAATTAAGACAAAATGAAAGTAATCCTTTAAAAAGTCATGTGTGATAAAGAAAGTGTCACGTTGAAACAAATGCTAGTTTTATATAGTATTGATAGTTAGATAATTTATGTTATATGTGGTGAAGTGTTGACCAGTTAAAAATTTTCATGTTCAGAAGATGAAAAATGTGAAAATGGATGTGTGGATTTACTAAAAGAGAGAGATAAAATTAGAAATGATATTTGGGACAATATGAAAGTATGTAGAAAGAGCCTGAGATGGTTTAGATTTGTGAAGAAGAGATGCATTGACATATATCCCAATGCGGTTATTCTTGTTGTTCTTGTTCTTTAATTTCTACATCGACTATAGTATTATTTGGGTGTAGATACTTCTTTTTCTTTTCATGATGTTTTGTCATGCATATTTAGTACTTTAGGAATAGAAAAAATTAAATGTCATGCGAAGGCTAATAAAGCAAATTTTAAAGACCATGAGTAAGAAAATAAACAAGAAATATATATCAAAAGACATAAAAATTTAACGTGATTCAATTTACATACCTACATTTGCTAGAAGAGATGAGAAATTCACTATATAAATGTGAGAGTAAAAGATATCAAGAGAATTAATCTCACACAATTTACTCTTGTTTTTGTAAAAAAGAAGGCAACCAACAGGTGAAAAATCCTGAAATAAAATGTTTATTTCGATAACGGAAAATTTTATCCCTCTGATCTTAGTTGTGATCCCCGATCAAACTAGAGCTTAAGGGCGCCTTTTTATTTGCATGAGTCAAAAAGAGGTCCATAAAAGTAATTAGCAACGCATCACTTGTGCTTTATCGTTTCCCCTGCACATAACTCTCAAAGCCCATAGGAATATATTTATGATATTAAGTTAGAAGTAACGGACTTCTTTTTATCGAGTAAAAAGACATTTTCCTAAAAGAAATATGATTGGCCAAATATGGAGACTTTATGTTCTCCTTCTACAAAAAGGAAACCCCAAATATGGTAAAAAGCTCATGGTGAATATCCAACAAATCCTTCCCTTGGTCTGAACAGTTGTATTTGGTAATTTTATTCTTTTTTCTTTTTTTTTAGTTTTTTGGTTCTATCTTGTAGTTGTCGCTCATTGTTTGATAATTCTTTGGTGCTAATTTTAGAGAACACATTCGTTATTCTTGTTGATTATAGTGGAACTTTGATCTTGTTATTGTTGCACTTCACTTAGAAGTTTTCATGTAAATTTGGTGTCTCGTATCGTGATTTATTTTGTTTTGTCTTGTTTGTTTTTGGTTGATTTATGAAATCAATAGATATTTTTACACTTAGTTTCGTCATAATTTATTATAGTTATTTCTCTGTTGCATTTTTCAAGAAAATGTATTTTATATATTGAAAGAATGACATAATAAAATTATATATACTTCTATTTATAATTTCTTAAAATATCTATAAAATCAATAATAGAAAAATATTATTGAAAAGTATATTATATCATTTATAATAATGGCTTTTGAACTAAGTGAGGAGTTGGATGTCCACTCATTAAACCCTACCATAGCTTATCAACACATTCTTGATTTGCTTTGATTTTAAGGCCCCTCTCTGTCCCTCTCCCTTTATCTGGAGGTCGGTATAAGTGAATTTAATATATTTTTATGTAAAATATAAATTTATATAATAAATAATATATAACAAATATTATTTTATTTATAGTATTCTTTATATAATATTTTTATTCTTACTCTTACTATTGTTGTTAAAAAGAAGAAGACATATTTCACTATTGAGAAACTTTTTGTTAATTTTTCAGTTTCTCAATTTAGTTTCAATAACAAGCTCTTATAATTATTGATCTTATAATTATTGATCTTATAATTATTGATATGTCACATACTTTAAGAATATTTGTGAAATTATTCAGTTTCTTATAGTTTCATGTCCAGTCATATGCCCCAAATGTGATAACATAGATGAGTAAATTATGAACACATGATGTTAAAAATATTATTTTTTTTTAATTTTAATTTATGTGATATTTTTTTTGTCTAATTTTTTAAAAGGATGATATATTTGTACATTTAAAAATAATTTAAATTACACAAAACCATATATTCATGTACCCCGTATTTTTGCCTATAAATCCACTCCTGCTAAAAAATATTTACCTTAGTTGCGCGGGCTCTTCACATTTGTTGCTGCATTCATCTCAAATTCTTAAAAAATACACTAATTTTTGTAAATTTGACACATATCCATTGACATTTTTAAAGAGTCCGAACAATATAAATATTCACAAAATTTAAAACAGAGAGACTACACTTGATTTGATGATATCAAATCTTAACCGTTGAACTCATCAAATTCTAATTCTGAATCTGTTCCTGTCTTTTATCTATATCCAAATAGTAACTTATACTTTATCTATATAAATCTCCATTCAATATTATCAACTTCCACGGATTAGAAGTACAGTACCACAAAACTCAGATTTGCCAAAAATTCATTTCCAATATTTTTCAAAATGAGCATTCTTGAAAGACAAAGTGCTATTTTTGAACATTTGTACCAATGCCCACAACAACAACAAACTTCTAATTCTTTGCCAAATCAAAATCTTGCTCAACTCAATAGTTTAATGAGTGAAAATACAATGGAATTCAGCCAATTTCAGAATTTTCCCTTCAAGATTGACACACAAATTGATTTTGGAAGTGAAAAGAGGAATTGGACAAGCAAGAAGAGAAAATCAGAGGTTTGTAAATGTTGTTTTCTATTTTTATTCTATTAATGATTGCGTCCGAGCTCGCTTTCGTCACCTGAATAGATCAAACTTTACTAACAAGGTGAAAGTTTAGATAGTCAGTCAACTGAGTTACTGAGATTTTTTATTTTGCAAGCACCTCAATTAGGCCACTAAGTAGATATTTCTTGCATCTCGATTTATGTGATGATGTTGACTGGATACGAAAACTTAAAAATATAAAAACAGATTTTTGAAATTTATGATATAAAATAAATGATAGTACATATAAGATTATATGTATATGATATTTACCTCCCACGAATACGAGTATCAGAATGTCATGTCACTCAACTAATAGTTATATCTTTATTTTAATACGTTGAAGAAAGTATAATTATGACTTTGTAAAATAATGATTATTACTTGAGTTACCATCAGACAAATCAATCTATCGAGATTAAAATAGATGAAAAGAAATCACCAGACGTATTTTTGGCTTAGCAATTTGAGCCCTAATTTTCCTATGTTGTTTGTTCATTTTTCAGGTTTATGAAGAATATGAATGTAAAGTTAAAAGACTTGATGGAGAAGCAGGGGAAGTAAAGACAGAGATGATAGTGAAAAGTGAAAAAGGGAAGAATTCGAAGGAGAATTTAGAGGCTAAAAATACTGATTTTATTCATGTTAGGGCTCGTCGCGGCCAAGCTACTGATAGCCACAGCTTAGCTGAGAGAGTAAGTGATCTCTTACTACATTAATAGTTTCTAGCTTGTAGCATCACTGTAACTTAAGCTGTCGTGGATTACAAGTTTGAGTCGTGAAATCAGTCATTGGTACTTGCTTAGAATAGAATGCTTATATTACGCCCTTTGAAGGTGTGATTCTTCCTTGAATCTTGGGTGAATGTGGAATGCTTCATCCATTGAGATGCTTTGTTTATTGTTATGTTGTTGTAGTTGTGGCTACCAATGGATTTATGTTTTAAACTCTAGTAGAAGGTAGCTAGCATAAGTATCGCCTTATGGACCATAGGTTCAAGCTTTGAAATCAGGTCAAGACAGACTGTCTACATTACACTCCTATAAGATGTGGCTCGATCACAAACTCTAGGTGAATGTGAGATGCTTCATCTTCCAAGCTACCGTGTTATAGTGGTGGCTATCAATGAATTTATATCACCTACCCTTAGGAGCAACAGTGAAGTTATTTTTCGTGTGACCTAATATGTTACGGATTCAAAACCATGAAATCAACTATTGATGCTTGCGTCAGGATAGACTGCCCATATTATATTACTCTGGGTATGAGGCCTTTCCCCGAACCCTAAGTGAACATGAGATGCTTCGTGCATCGAACTGTCGTTTTTTTGGGAATTAATTAGGCCAATTAGTTTTATCAATCAATTTTTGCAGGCAAGAAGGGAGAAAATAAGCAAGAAGATGAAATGTTTACAAGATTTAGTACCAGGTTGTGACAAAGTGATTGGCAAAGCAGGAATGCTTGATGAAATCATCAATTATGTTCAATCTCTTCAAAAACAAGTGGAGTTTCTTTCCATTAAACTTGCCACTTCCAATGTGAACACAGATAATTTATTTGCCAAGGAGTTACCTAATCCAACATTTTTACAACAACAAGGAAACATTAATATTGGTGTTACACAAAGAAGAGAAAATTGTTTGATGTCTTTCCCAGAAGCTTCTCTTGATTCTTCAAATGTTCTGGTAATTTCTTTGATTCTTTGAAACGTAATATAGTTAAGTAATTAAAAATGTTGAGTTCGTTTAAAGACATGTCTTATGTCATATCGGGATAAATTTCAGGACTCCTTGTATGACCTGTACAATTATTCTTCCTTTGAGCTAACTTTTGGAATTTGTTAGGTCGAAAAATCATTTCTTTACTCTGGTATCAGAGTCAGACCCATTAAATCCAATTTATGGGTTGTGAATACACTCCCGTACATAATTGTGCACACTCCAGTCTAGAAAGTGTATGGGCGTGAGGGGGTGTTAAAAGAAATGTCCCACGTCTAACGATAGGGGCGAGATTTCAGAACTCTTTATATAGCTTAGACAATTCTTCTTTTATTAGCTAGCATGTAGGGCTAAATTAGAACTAAGAATTATTTATTTACGGTAACACACAATTTAACATGATTTTAGCCACCTGAAAAACGAAACTTTTTTCCACTTGTTTGACCTAAGAAAATCAGGCCAACGTGTGAAGACATAATATAATTAAGTAACTAAAAATATTTTCTGTTTTTAATTCTAGCTTAAAATAATCTCGAAGATTTTTCATATTTTCTTTTATATCACAAGTGGAATTGTTTCATTTGCAGGCATTACAACAACTACCAAATCTTGAAACTGATCTACAATGCCTTTTTGGTGTACGGTTTCAGTAGTAACAGAAAAACCAAATTATTTAATCAAGGTAGGTTTTGGTTTTGACTAATTAAATTGATGTGAAAATTCAAAAAAAAAAATCATATTTTTCTGACATTATGTTTTTAATGTTTTTTTGCAGGTGCAGGAATGATAAATTGCAATTATAAAGAGTAATTAGCTATTAAAGTACAAATTTTCTTCACATCTTTTAGTACATTTATTGGGCATATATATAAGAATATGTTCACATGTATAGCCAATGTTGGGACTGTTTATTTGGATGTAATTGTCTTTTTAAAACTCTTTCTCCCTGTTTGTGTTGATTTAAAATACTTTTATAAAAAAATATATACTATTAGTACTTTGCAATAAGAGATGGTTGGGTTTATGTATTAACAAAATTCATTCAAGCATATTTGAATTTAACCAAAGGTTCAATTAGGGAAAAGACTCAAATATGCCATCAAACTTTCAGAAAAGGCTCATTTATATCATCAGTAAAAAATTTAGCTTATTTGTGCCATTATCGTTCAAGAAAAGGCTCATTCATGTAAGTATCTTTTAACAATGGTTTTGCAAAATCATTTGTAACACGTGATCAATTATAATTCGGCCACGTCATCTATTTTTTTAATAAAAAAAATTAATTCAATTTTCTTTTCAGAATTTTAATTTTGTTAATTTAAAAAATTAATGACGTGACCGAATTATAATTGGCCACATTTCAAAAATGATTTGTTAAAAAATAATGGCATGAATGAGTCTTTTCTTAAACGTCAACGACATAGATAAGCCAAACTTTTAACAAATTACATAAATTAGTTTTTTTCTGAAAGTTCGATGACATATTTGAGCGTTTTCCCTTGAATTTATAATTGACAACATAAAAAGAGTGAAATCAAGAATAGTCCTTTTGGCTAGCTTAGCATGAAGAGTTTTTCAAAACCCCAACAAACTCATGGGCAAGGAATTGTTTAATAGGGGTAATAAAAGCACACCACACTTAATAGACCAAAAAAAAGTGGTGTAGAATAACATACAAAAGGGATTGACAAAAATTGTGTAAATGGCACTAGGGTTGGGTGGATAATTCACAATGGCTATAGAGTCAACTTCATTGGATATACCTAGATACCATACTCAAACACTATACATGAGAGCATACAATGGCCCATCTTGAGAGAAAACAAACACATTAAGATTAGGTACATCCACCAAAATAAAGAGTGATTTTGAGAAACTTTTGTTTTCCCTCCCTAAGTGGGGGCTCAAAAACATTATCAACAACTAACTAATCCTTGTAACCATATTAAGCAAAAGAGGATATCCAGATTGGGTCTAACTAGTAATTGTCTCTTATCAACCTACAATCACATCAATGAGAGTCTCTAGAAAAATCAATTAGAATCCAACAAAAGATTCAATTGGATATGATCAACAAATGCCCCTAATAATGTCAAAACCTTCCTTTTGACTTTTATATCCATGTACACTATCGATGGATCACTCACTTTATAGTAAATGCCTGAAAGTAAATTTAAAATTCGACCTTTGTGACCTCCCCCAAAGGACATAGATCACATCTTTTGACTAGTAGCCTCAACCATAGACACAAACGCCACCGACAAGGAAATTAGACTTTTTAATTTTGTGGTTCTAAATTAAAGTTAGGTCAAATGTACCTAAATGTCATTTAATCTTATAGTCTTAAACATGTCACGTGGAAAGTTAAAGTTAAAATGTTGCTAAAAAAGAAATGAGTCATTCTTTTTTGAAACAAACTAAAGAGAAAATAAAGTCATTCTTTTTTAAACGGAGAGAGTAATATTTTCCTAAGTCAGGTTGTGGCCCAAATAAGTATCAATGCGCATTCCATCGAGGTGGATGCCCAGTACTCTCTTGAACTAAACTTCTTTTAGTATGAAATCTTTGATAAAAAAAAAAAGAAAAGGAAAATGCATAAGTACCTTCCAAACTCTGTTTGAAATTTCAGAGACACGCTTATATTATGTTAAAGTCTTATTATTCCTTACTTTATTTTATAAATAATTTTCTACCCTTTTTCGACCTATGTGACTCTATCTTGTGGGTCCAGCGCGTATTGACATTTTTTCCCAAGCTAGTGCCACATAGACATAAAAGTGGTATAGAATTATTTTTAAAATAATTTCAAGGGTAATAAAACCTTAGTATTGTATAAGTGTGTCTCTAAAATTTCAAATGTGAATTTGAAGTTACTTGTGCATTTTCTCATTAAAAAAATTGATTTATTAAGAATGGGGACATACAACACCATCCTTTTATGGCTATTATTGAAGATTGTACATTTTTATTGGATACTCATAAATTTTCTATTAAACATATCTAGAAAGAGGCGAATCAATGTGTAGACTTTCGAACAAATGACACAAGCATGATGAAGAACTAATAATTTGGGGAAACAAGGATATAGGGTTTCTTCAAGTGACAAACTTAATTAAATCAACATTATTTTTAATATAATGTAACCTGTTTTAACCCTTTCCAACGTATCAATAAGAAACATTTTCACTCGGTTAAAACTGTTAGTAAACTTTTTCTTTATGAAAATAAGCTTCTTAAAAATGAAGAAAATGACTTTTTCACAAAAAAAAAAAAAAAAAAGTTTTATAAGTATTTCACATTAATTCTATTCTCCTTATCCTTCGACATACTTTATCTTTTGCTCTCCCCCTGACCCCCATGCCCCTCACCCCTATTCCTACCCACCGTCATATAGTTATCTTGATTATATACAAATGCTATTAGAATACTAAATATATTTTTAGTAAAAATAATAATAATTTCTCAACACACCCTTAGAATCATTTAGGGGTGTCAAATGAGTGGTTTGAATTGAAATTAGAGATATTAAACTGAGTTGAATTATAACTTGGGTTGGGTTCTAACTCACCAAAGTTTACTTTGGACTCAAATGGGCTTTAAACTGATTGAGTCTTGACTCACCCAATTTAACCCGTTTAATCTCAATAATTTTAATATATAGCTATATAAGTTTTATAACCACAATTTAAATTTCAACTCAAGAATTATTTTAAAAAAAATACTAGTGGATAGATAAATCCTAAAACATATAAAATAGATAGTAATTTGTGCCTTCAATATATGAATATACTTTACATCAATACAAATAAAGAGCCTTAAAGTTTGTTGAAATTCGAAATTATATTGGGCTCAATTGAGGATTCTCTTTAAATGAGTTAAGTATTAAATGAATTGAAATTAAACTCAATTGAAATTATCTTGAACCTTTCTGAATGGATTTGACGAATTACCTATAATTAGGCTCATTTTTAGCTAGCTTTAGCTTTATCTTAAACTTCCAACAAACTTACTAAGAGAACATGGGGAAGGAGTCAAGAATGATATAATAAGCAATAAAGACTCCAAAAAAGCACCAAGGCAAGGTGGGACACAACATAATGAACTTTAGTTATGAACCTTAAAAGCAGTCTAGGGGGAAGAATTGAGATTAATAGGGAAAGATAAGGAAAGGTAGTGATAATTGATTGGTAGTGGGTATGTGTCCCCATTTATTTTTTAAATGCTAGTATCAAATTTGATTATAAAAGGAAAACATAATAATATAACATAAGATATGAACAATTGATTTTACATATTACTTAATTATTAAGTATAATATATAAATGTATTCTTTAACTTGATTGCAACTGACATAGATGACCACCAACTTTGTGTATGCACAATTAGTTTGTTAAACTATCATAAAGTTGAACAAGTATACAAGTTTGTTCCCATATAAGACATGTGAGATTCACAAATTTTGTCATTTAGGACGTGTGAGTCTATTTATTCAACTTATAATAGCTTAAAAGAGTCTACCTATGCACATTTAAAATTGAAGAACTTAGGTATCAATTGAAGCCACGTTTATGTATCAAACCCAATTATAATAATAAGATATTCAATAATATAGAATACGACTAGTATAGAGAGATCTGACGACAGTAATGAGCAACCAGTCCCTTTTATTGATAGGGCCTTTAGTACTTAGTACTGCACATTTGACAAACCAACAAGTTGTCTTGAAGTCTAGCTAGAGTACCAATCATTCATAAATTATTGCTATTGTGATCTATACCAGTAGGCAATAGTAGCCTTTAAGATGACTCAAACAACAAGGCCCAGGGTCCTCTTTATAATCACATACTAGTGTTAATAACCTATATTAGAGTTAGGTATGACAATAGGTCTGAGATGTACCACTAAGGTACACAGTGAAATGGACGAAATCCCTTTATTCGAAAATATAAATTTATCATTCAAGAATAGAGAAACTTTTAGAATGTGTTTGGTATGAAGGAAAATGTTTTTCGAAAAATGTTTTTCAATTTTTTCATGTTTTGTTGAGACAAAAGTTCTGAAAAATGTTTATTAAATCAACTCATTTTCCTCAAAATTAAAGAAAATGATTTCCCTTGAAAAATTAAGGAAAACATTTTTCAAAACTCTCCTCCAATTTCAAATTACATTTTTTTTTGGGGGAAAAACATTAATTTTAAAAATATATATTCAATTTAAAATTTTTGTTTATTCACCCAATCCCTGATCCACCACCCACCCACCACCGGCCAGCCTCCCCTCCCCAAAAAATTAATTTTGCTTTTTAAAAATATTTTCAACTTAAAATTTTTATTTTTAAACTCCTACCCCCGTGCGTTCACCCCCCCCCCCCCCCCCCCCAACACCGGAAAAATTAATTTTGTTATTTAAAAATACTATCAACTTTAAATTTTTATTTTTGCACTCCCCCCCCCTCCCACTAGCCCCAGCCCACCCCGACAACCACCCATAAAATAGTAATTTTATTTTTAAAAATATTTTCAATTTTATAAATTATTTTTTCTCTAGTAAAAATAAAAGATGTCTCTCAAAAACATTTTTCATTCATAAATTTAACACTAAAAATTATTTTCGAAAATATTTTCTACTCACCAACCAAACATGAAAAAATAAATTCAAAATCTACTTGTTTTCAGAAAAACATTTTCTAAACAAAAAAATTTTCTCCGTACCAAACACACCCGTAGTAGGGGACGCTTTTCCCTTCGACGTCGAGCCAATCAATTTTGCATAGAAATGCATAAAGCCAAAACAAGAGAGTTAGACAGGTGGAGGTTAAATTACCAAACTTCATCTTCTTTTCCACCACTCTCTACTTCGTCGTCGTTTCTATTATTCGAAAGGAATTTCAATTTATCGATTGTCTCAATCTTAAATTAGTTGAACTTTGATTAGGTAAATTTTCTTCGAACATCGAAAAATGTTTCAGTTTTATAAATCTAATAATATATTCAAAATTTTATTAAAAACAATGAATTGTTAAAGAAAAGAAAAAGGAAATCTCATAGTTGAATGTGTCGTTTTTAAACTTTATTTGTTGTCTATCTTTAGTGAAGGGTGCAACTTTTTCAAGTGCAATTTTTATAGTTTGATATATTTTGTGCCTGCTGTAATTTTTGAAATTTTAACGAATCTTTCATAGTTTTCATTGAATTTAAGAAATATAATTTATTGAATATTTGAGGAGATCAATAGTGCTATTTTAAAGAAATTTAAAAGATCAAAATTACTTTAAAAAATATATATTCAAGAAACTACTTTAAACCTAAGCTAACCATAACATACCAATAATTATTATTATTTTCTCTTTAAGATTTACTGGTGCAACAAAATGCTTAACTAATCAAATTGTGACACGTTGAAATAATATATCTTTATTCTTAATTTGAGCTCTACTTTTTGCTTTAGATCAATCTTTATGTACTCAATTGATGTGAATGTAACAACTTATCACTATCTTTGTCAACACTAATTCTCAATTGCCATTATAGTAAATTAGTAACAAATATTTTATTTTATATATATCAAATAAAATTTTAAGATAAATAAAAGATTCAACATAAATTTTGCCAAACTCATATAATCACCTCTATCTATCATTACACAACTACAGAAAATATTGTTTTTGTATAAATTTGTGAATATGTGTTTATTTATTTATTATTTAATATGTTTAAATTTTAAATTTACTAAGTTAAAACCAAAGATAAATTATACACTAGTGTTTAGAAGATAAATTTTAATTATTTAGTATCCAAACTAAATTTAATGTTCTTATCTTACTGACTCTCCATCTCATATTACCCAAGGGCTGAATCTTAGTAGTAAGTTCAACCTGTCAGAAACTAATCGAAGCGACTAGGGCTGAAATAAGTTCTTTTTCGCGTTTCTTTTGGTATTAATTTCTAAAATAACAACTTATAAATATACTATGTGTAGAATTATACTCCTTTTTTTGGTTTCCCACTCAATGTCGTAAACATTTAAGGGGGAAGCACTTGAGAGGTATCTCTAATTAAAGGTGGACCGATCTTATGCATCCCACCGCTACCCTTGTTGGTTTTATATATATATATTATATATATATCCAACTCTAAAGGATGATTAACTAGATTGTTCTCAAAGTAAAAAAGTTTCAATCTTGGGAACTAGAAGTTTGGTGTAGAAAAATGTCAATCACAAACTTTATGTCATATCAATGTTTCATCTCATGTTCCTAACCCCCAAACAATGCAAACCAAAACTGGAGACAAAGGGAAAAAGAAGTAAGTAAATGAGACAACATATAAAGATTGGTTGTGATTGTAGACACCATGTGGCAATAGCTTTTGGAATTTGTCTTGGAGCTTTTGGCTCTTTTATTGCATCTCATTTCAATTTCCTCTATCAACCAAAAGTCAAATTTTCATAAACTTAAAAAGTCAGAAAATGTTCTTGAATACATTTGAGGAAGGCTTGAATTTATTTTTTTGGATGACCCAGAAATCCGTCTGGGGGATAACTATAACTACAACTCTCAAAACTCGGAGATACTGAGGCATGCACCCCTTTACTATTCTCCACTTAAATACTAGGCCTAGTTCTTATGGCGCTGGACTTGAATTCACAATCCAAGTCACAAGTCCATCAACCTCAGTCGCTTGAACCAAATGCATAGCAATCAGTTCTTCCTATAAGAAGCTCACACTAGCTAGATTGTATGCAAAGTATGAAGCTATAACAGTTTTAGTATGGCATTAATAGATAGGTTTCTACAAAAAAATGTCAGGCCGATGCATGTCACAAGATATGTACAGTAGCTCCTCCCAAGGGTTCAGTCATTCGACAATTCAAGTGGTACATGAGTTGAGTTTAGAAAAGTTCGGTTTCTACCTATCTCTTTGTCATGTTCTGATGCTCTCCTTCCCTTTAGAACTATAAAGGGCAGTAGTAGCTTCCTTTTTCCTTTATTTACACTTTGGCCGAAGACAGATCTCAAGGAACTCTGTCCATTTGATCCAAGTCCTGATCTTCTTCTGAATTACCTGTACTATTCAAAACTACGCCTAAATATAAAAGCTGCTAATACACATTTCCGAGGGGTAGGGACGTGGGTGTATCTCTTTAGGCCTACACCTAAAAAGATGAAAACATAGCAAACTGGAGCAGAGAGAATGTTTCATGAACACTAAACGTTAAGCCAGTTGCTGTCCAAACTCTGATTCTCATGCCAGATATGGCAAATGATTAATGATGCAAAATATTCTAAGAGATTTCACTTTAAACACTATTGAGTCTACAACTTTCAAGAGACTCAAACCAATGATATAAGTTATGACATGACTACGATTTAACATTTTACACTCCCTTCCAGTTTATGTTACAAACTTTCCTTTTAGTCAGTTTCAAAACTTCTAAATTTTGGAAGCAATTAGCTTTATAACTGAGCAAATGTTATGGCAGCATGTTTAAAGCTCTACTACTTTCAAAAGGTTTATAACCACACAAATGCTATGCCATATTTGAGACCATAAGTTTCAAAAGTCCCGTCTTTATTTCTTTCTCAACTCCATACGGATTTAAACCATCATATGAAAGCACATTCATTGTTGTTCCTGTAACATGAACAAAAGAATTAACGACCACAATACTTCTAGTGCTATTTCCGTGAAAGAGGTTGCTGGCATAGTTGTTGCCACCGAAAGCAAGTAGACCGTGTGTAGAGTCACAATAACAACATACCCAATGTGAGGGTGGTGTGTACGCAGCCTTGTTTCCGATAGACCCTCCGCTCAAGTAAAGCATAATAAAATCACATATGGAAAGGAAAATACTGTAACGCAGAAGACAACGGTAACTACAACACATGGGTTAAAAAGCAAATATATTATGTGCAGATTCATGCAAGAAAATAACAAAAAATTAACATCACAGGTTTCAACACGCAACAAATGAAAAATTGGAGGCGTCAACAATAGGGTTTGCAAGTAATGATAGAACTGCACAATTATAAAGAAACATGGACAAGAAACTTGGAAGTGATTTCTTTCTCCAATGACCTCTATATTGAGTGTACACACAGAATTACAAGCCCCCGATGTCATAAAAATATAATTACCGTCATTTATTCACTAAATATTCCAAAATTTCAAAACTGAAATCCCATTCCTCAGGGTTAGTACAGGACATAAATTCTATGACAACAAAATTCATTGTATAACCTCAGTAAACCAACTATATATCCCTTCATTTTTCTAACTTCCTTCAATAGTATAGTCATAATTGAAATTTAACAAAACTCCATCATTTCGGGAAAATAATCAATTAGAATTTTTACCATAATCTATAGTTGGCTGAGCCTTACGCCCTCGCTGTAGCTGGAGGTGCTGCATCATCGCCCTCTTTCTCATTCCCTTCCATCTGACTAAGCAACTGTTTATTCTTCTCAAGTGCAGCTGCAACTTCAGGAGGCATATACTTCTCATCGTGTTTAGCCAACACTTCAGTAGCTGCAAAATAACAATCCCCACCTCTCGCCTTCTCAGTTAGCTGTAACTTTTTCTCACTCAAGATTTCATTCTCTTTCTTCTTCATCTCTTCAGTAAATGGCTTTATAAACCCTTCTACTACAACGGAGTGCCCTTCCCGAAAAAGATCCGGTAACGACCCATCATACTTAACCAAAATATCAGTTATCAAATCAGTTATCACAAATTCCATTTCTGGGGAATTGGGTATTGGTGTTACACTATTTTCTAGTACTAATCCACCGAGTCGAAATTTGGATCTTGTAGGGTTTTCAGCATGTTTTGCTAGAGCATCTGTAGGGGTTAAATAGAATACAAGTTGGTCTTGGAATTGGTTAAGGACTATTACTATGAATCCTGCTATGCAGCTGAATGTGATGGCATAGGTCCACAGACGGCGGGTTTGGAGTTGCCGGGCTTTGGCTGCGATATCAGGCCGAGCTGAACGGTGAGATCGTGCGGGCCGGGAGAGTGTGGAGAAGGATCTGAGGGTGAAAACAGTTTGGTTGGTATTAAAATGGGGTAATACTAACGGCTGCGATTGGTGGTGGAAAACTGAAATCAAAGGGTGAGATCTCGATAGAGCAGCGGTGGTTGTGGCAGTGGCGCCAGTGACGGCTGAACGAAGGCAATGGGAAGCTAGACGAGAAACTAAACGAGAAGAGAGTTTTGAAGCCATTGAGATTTTGTGGAATTTATCAGCTCCTGGATGGAGATAATAAGGAGGAAATTAAGGTTAGGCGTTGGGCGTTTGGTACTTCCAAAGTTCAGGTTCGATAATTCTGTAATTGGTAACTGAAAGTAGATATCAAAGACCAAACTTTCAAAGTTCACCAGTAATTTTACCAAATTATTGGCGTATCAAAACCTTCAAAAGTTTATTTATCACTGGCGTATATAGGTTGAATCGTCTAAGAAATAATATGGAGAGTTGCTAATACCATTCCTGGAAATTCCAATAAGTACAAGGCAATCCTAGCCACTATGAAGCACAACTGCAATACATGAAAAATAATAATTAGAAAGGTAACTGCAATCTATCAAATTTTAATAACCAAATATATTCTTGAAATTTCGCGCATAAAAATTATTTGCAACCTTACTTCACAATTTTGATATGTTTAATAAAGGCAAGGTTTTAATAATATCTTTAGAAGCATCTTCCTATTCTCTTTTCTTTTCTAATTCTACTTCTCATTCTCTACTAGAATTATCTTCGATTAACTCAAACTCTAGCTGATTGGTGCAAATCGATTGGGTCTCATTGTTCTAAGCTGTTGTAAATCCATTGTGTATATTAGCTGAATTTAGCTCCAGTTTACCATTAATTAACAATTCTACAATTCTGAGAAGTAATTCATAAATTGTCAGTATTACTTTTTTGTGATCATTGGAGCTCATTAAAAGATCTTTTTAAACAAACACTACTAAAAAAAAACAGTGAATACCGACCCACATGAGTAGAGGCATTTTGTGACTGGTATACCGAGTGAGTAGCTGAAACTGAGGCTCGTTTTAAAATATTAACTCGAGAGGGCTCATCAGATGTCACGACCCCAGTGGGCCTTCTAATAGCATTGATCTTAAATTTGTTTTTTGGATTAGCGGATATTTTTGATTTACCCTTGTTTTTATCTACCATCTATATCAATTAAATATAAAGATTAAAACAGAGTAGTAATGTCACAATGTCGAACAAATATCAAACAAAGTTATCTAGGCCTTATAGGATCAACTAGTGTTGGTACTTATGCTTAACAAACACATTATTCATAAATTAAATTTTAATATTCATACTAGATGGACACAAATCGATCTTGCAAGAAATTAATTTTGTCATCAATAAGATCAACTAGTGTTGATACTTATGCTTAAGAAACATACTATTCCTAAATTAAAGCTTTGTATTAACACTAGATGGACACAAATAAATCAATTTTGTCATCAATAGGATCAACTAGTATTGATACTTATGCTTTACAAGTATATTATTTCTATATTTAAGCTAAGTGTCAACACTAGATGAACACAAATCGATCTTCCAAGAAAAACACTCAATGGACACAAACAAATTATCACAAAATTAAACCTAAGTATCAATATTAGATAGACATAAACACATTATAAAAAAAAAATGTACTTGAACTTTAGAAATTTAGAAACACCAAACTTTATCTCCAACTTTGATAAAAGAATCTCGTATCAACTTTTTTAGATGTTGAGCTTCCTCAATTGCCTAGCACCCAAAATCAACCCTTTCAACACTAAAAAAAAGATTCAATAATTATTAGTTACTACATGGCACAAACACAACATTGAAAAATCAACCCTTTCAACTGCCTATTTCCTAAATTTAGAAACAAATGATTTGAAAGATTCAATAACTATTAGTCAACATTTGTGTGTTATTTTTCCCAACAAGATCCTCCAAAAAGTAGTATAATCTTTTGAGGATCAAACTCATGCGGGCACAATACTACTTTTTGGATTCGACATAGGTACAACAGCTTTTAGAGAGTCCGAGCAACTAAAACTTATAATAGGCCTGCTGTTTGCCAGGAAAGTTGTGTAAATCAGAATATAACAGAGTCTATCAGTATGGACAGATTCATATACCCAATCTCGAACTTTTTAGGATTAAGGAGCAGTTGATTGAAATAATCAATACAAAATGTTGATACAACACACAATTGCACTTCATTGAAGATTAATCATTACTACATGTTATTCTAGGCCTTATAGGCTTATATCATCAGCTGGGCGTTCACAACTAACAACATACTCTTATTCGAATGATGAGACTTATTTTCGATCAAAGAACGAAACAGAAGGAACAAACATCAACATAGAAAAAGAAAAAGAGAAGATCGAATTAAAAATTAATCCAGTAAGATAAACTTACCGTCACTGCCGGAGTTTGGTGTTGCCAAGTGAGTTTGATGTATACTGCCTCTTTTTTTAGCTGTTGCCGGAGATTGCAGCTGCCAGCCACGCGCTGCTGCTGCCGCCGATCTACGCTGCTACTGCTACCTGTTGCGGTTGCTGTTGATCGAGGCGGCGCACCGCTCGGGAATAGTGGCTCGACCTGCTGCTGCAGCGCCGGTCGAGGATGGGTGGGGTGAGCGCCGGTCGGGGGTGGGTCGCTATGGGTTTGAGCTTCTCATTTATTTTTTTTAAGAATGTTAATTTTGTTAATTATCTTAATTTAAAAATATTTATTAAACACAGATAGCGTAAAGTTGATATTATTTTTTTAAAAAAAATATTTTAAATATATCGACTTTTCAGGATCGGTAATTATTAATTTATTTTAATATAAACTCACCTCTTATGGTTGATTTTATATATATATGTTTTATATCAGAACCACTAATATATAAAACTTGATTTATAAATTTTTTGAGGAGTATATAATTAATCAACGTATTTTTTACTCTGATAAATTATTCTTTACATGTCATAGTCTGCGAAATGATCACTATATTTGACATCCATTCAAGATCGAACATATAATTCTGATAAGACTTGTTTTGTACAGTAATTTACGATATTATGTTGTCTATTTCATAAAATCAGATAAGACTTTGAAGGTTATATATGTACAAATAATTAAACAATTAATTGTATAAATATAAAATTTATAATTAATTGTTATCTGACATTTCTATGAGTATTATCTCACATTTCATATTCAGATGGATGATATTTTAGCCATTCACTTCTACATCATAAATGAGATATTAAGTTCATGATTTGACGATACACGGATAGAATTTGTACATTACTTTGGAAGTATAAGTATAATTATCTCCTAATTCATATCTACGTAGTTTCATACTCTAAGCTAGCGTTTGGCCATAGATTTCCAAATATTCTTGGCAAATATTATTTGAGTGAAAATTTGGGTGAAATTTCCCATCTGTTTGGCCATAAAATTTGGGAAATATATTTCACCTTTTTAGAAAAATATGATTTATACGCACAAGTTTTAAAAACTATCAAAACTAACTAAAAGTTTGTATTACAAGTCAATTGAATGTTCGTTACAACAATAACAAATAATGTCCATGACACTAAAACAATGTGATAATTTGGAGTGAATGCAACAAGAATTATTCCATGTATCGTGAAGTAGACAAAGTACATGACTTTGTTACCTAAAGCCAAATTTTAATAATTTTCATCAACAATCATATCATTATTTAATATTCACTAAATATTTCATCACTATTTTGGTGTTCACGTAAAAAATGATATAATACAACGCAAGCAACAACTAGAGAGGGTGTTTTTGTAAAAGATAAAAGATTGGGGTAAAATTTTAATTTTCAAAATATCCCAAATAATGAGATTTGGCCCAAATACTAGAAAAAACTAGTATTTGGAAATTTGGGATATTTGCCAAAAATATTTGCCAAATAATGGCAAATTGTATGGACAAACATTATTTGCCAAATTTTTCCCAAATATATTTATGGCCAAACGGGCCCTAAATATGGATTGTTGATGTTCTTTTGTTTATTCCACAAATTCTAACGTTTTATTTATAAAATTATATAAAATTGTTACACTTTTTGAAACAATTGATTGTAACTGTAAAATGAAAATTTAATGTTATGCACAATAGCAAAATTATGATTAATAGGAATAGTTTAAACAAACATACCTCGAATTTTGTTTTATTAAAAGTAATTAGATTAAATAAAAATTACCGACCTCATGATGTTGGTATTTTATATGAATTTAATTTTTAACTTACATAAAACCGTCATTCGGAGGATGATTTATGTACAGTTAATTAAAAATATTATTTTATTAATTTTCTGGAAGTCACTATATAAATATTTTAATGAAAACTTATTTAATTACATACTATTTAATTTTATCGACTTCCGAAAGTCAATATTATAATTTTTTTATTTTTTATTTTACACGAAATCATCCTCCGGAAGACGATTTAAATAAAATTAATTCAAAATATTTTTTAATTTTGTTTTTTATATATAATTGTAAAAATAAAATATTGTTATTTATTTATTTAATATCGACATCAAGAGGTCAGTTTTTATTGTAATTCATTTTTCGAATAAAAATTCCAACCTCCTTAGGTAAATGTTTGGTTTTTCTACTTTATTTTGCATAAAAATCAACTCCTTGTAGTCGATTTTGTAGAGTATTTCTTATTTTTTATTCTTATTAACAATACTGACCTCGGAGGTCGGAAATACCAACTTTCGGTTGAGGTCGGTATTCACTGTTTAGTATCGAATGGTATCAAGGAGGAAGAGGTAGTGATTAAGCGAAAACTAGCTAAATTGATGCTTGATGCCATCAAAGTATATAAAAACTTTAGTGGTAACAAAGAAGAAAACAATCTTCATTGAAAACACTACTAGTAATTATTTGATACCATCAGCGTATAGATACACTCTAATGGGATCAAGGAGAAAATATAGTGATTAAGTGAAAACTAGCTAAATTGATGCTTAATAGCATCAAAGTATATATTTACTTTGATGGTATCAAAGAAGAAAAAGCAGCGCTTCACTAAAAACACTACTACATACTATTTGATACCATCAGAGTGTATGTGTATATATATACACACACTAATAATATCAAGAAGGAAAAAGTAGTAATTCAGTAAAAACTAGCGAAATTGATGTTTGATTCCATCTCTATATATATATATATATATATACACTCTAGTGGTATCTAACTACCAATATCACCATTATGTGAATCATCCCCAATCAACTTAAAACATGGAGGATCCCACATTTGTTATTCACCTACATCATCATCCAACAAAGAATTAGAGATAGGAGCATGACCCATCAACGATGTTGCTTACAATACATTAAACAAAAATACATAGATTATTGATGCATAAAATACAAAAGAAGTTTCGATATCAATAATTCTTAGCTTAAAAATAACAAAGATTGAAAGAAGAAATCATATATAGGGTAATGGGGATTAATATATTCAAAGAGGGGAGTTATTGTAGCAATTTTGTGAGTTCGACGATACTTTGAATTCAAAATTTCTCTACTATAAAGCATAATTGTATTTTAATGGGGGACGGGGGTATGAGTGAAAATAATTTCGATCAGGGGTCCAATAAGGGCCGATAGTTTGGATTGGATCTAATTTGTATAATTTTCTCTTAATTATATACTTGTTATACACTTTTTAACATTTAATATACACTAAAAATTGCTACAAAAGGTTATGACAAGACGCGGAAAAAAAAAGGGAAAACTAACACGATATTCAATAAAAGCAAAATAATTACAAATATATATCCCTTTGTATTTATATCCACTAGATAATTACACTATGTACCCATCAACTAGTTTCGCTTAGTCGATGCTAAATCAGTATCATATACTATATTGATGTCATTAAAGCTGAAAATTCTGCTTAACTGATATTGAATCAATATTACATATTGTATTGGTATCATGAAGACTGATAATTAAGATTGATAATTTTGCTTAATTGATACTAAATTAGTATATACATACTGTATTGGTATAATTAAGATTTCTTGTTCTAAAAGTACTTATTAGTGAATGATATTGTAAGAGTGTGTGTGTATATATTTATATATTTATATATTTATATATATATATATATATATATATATATATATATATATATACCACACACACACACACACACACCCACTCTTATTGTAGCATTGACTAATGATTAATTTCCAAACAAGAAACCTTAAGTATCATAAAATATTTATATATATTCTTATGGTATCATTGACTAATGAGTAATTTCTTAACAAGAAATATTAATGATATCATAACAATATACGAGTATATAGATATTCAGGGTCGTCTCAACAAGTTTGGGGGCCTAAATATAAATTGAATAATTATAAAGAGGCCCTTGTTTTTTAGTTGATAAATATAAATTGAATAATTATAATATACTAGTGTAATCCTATAATGAGGTCTGGAGAGGCAGGATATATGTAGACTTTATGATGTAAGAACACAAATAATGTAAACTTTCAATGAAAATTATATAATATGAAGTTAGAATAATAAAACACAACTCAATTTTTTTTTAAATGATATTAAAATAGTGTAGCGATGAATTTGATAAGTTAATAAATAATATCAAAATAGTGTTGATTAGTTTTAGTGCTTGAAATTTGAATAAGACACCAAAAATAAATTTGATTTTTTCATAAACACACAACAATAGATATCACATAATAGAATATTTGAACGTTTAAGAGATTTAAGAATGTTCAATAATGAAAGAATAAAAAAAAGTGAAGGGAGAATAAAGAAAAGTAAATATTTTAAGAACACAATATTGTTGGTTCATGATAATTGTCAAAATATAAATGAGCTAGACAACAAAATAGATAGCCAGCCACATGCGAAACTAGAGAGGATACTATAATTAACTATCCACATAAGAATCTAGAAAAGACACTCCAATCAACTAAACAATATTCAACTACAAAAAATTATTTTCAAATTTATCCGTACATGAAAATTTTTGACAATATATATACACACACATCTTTGAGAGAATTTGGCGCCCCAAAGCGATTTTTATTTTAGTGGCCTTATTGTCAAGGCGGCCCTGTAGATATTTACTTATAGTTATTTCATAACAAAAAACTTAATGATACAATATATATATATATATATATATATATATATATATATATATATATATATATATATTATATATATATATATATATATATATATTAGTCTTAGTGATACCATGATACCAATAAAATATATGATACTGATTTAGTATCCATTAAGCAAAAATTATCAACCTCAATAATACCAATTCAATATATGATATTGATTTAAGGCATAATACATAGATTTGCCCTTAAACTTGGCTTCAAATTTTAAGTATGACCTCAAACTTTCACAGTGCACAAATAGGCACTTTAACTATCCTATTTTTTTATAAATACACACGCGATTTTTGGACCCAAAGAGCGTGAAATACACTCGCGCCCACGTGTAATAGTGAGCCACTCAATAACTGCCAACGAATTAAATATTTTACACGTCATTATTTTTTTTAAAAAAGATACACGTCATTTAAGAATAAAAATAAAATAAAATACATTACATAGAGTGTAACGTTGCCTTTCTAGAAGGCAACTTTCTAGAAGTTGCATTATCCAATATTCAAAAAAGGCAAAAATTAACCCGTTTGTTCATATCAGTAACTCAGCTCCAAACGAAAACCCTAAAATTATTTTGGAATCAAAATCTTCGAATCAAAGGCGAAAATCATTCAAGATTGCTACTGTATTTGATGTTCATCTGTTCATCTTCCTCGATTTAGTACAGGTATGCCTCGATTTTGCTCTTTTGAAAGTTTATCTTTGATTACAAAGTAGAATTTTTCTATCACCATTAGTGTAAAATTGTTAATTTCTTACAGATTTAACCATATGGGTCATATTATAGCTATTTTTCACCATGGAGGTCGCTTTTATAAAGGTCAATATGTGTCGAAATTGGGAAACATCGTTTTCACCATACATAAGGACCACTTCTCTTTAACCGAACTGAAATCGTATGCAAAAGATATTGGGTATGATGAAGTTGATGCTTTTTTTACTGAAGACCCTATAACCCATAATTTTGTTAAGTTAGAAAGTGACAGCCAACTATATAACTTTGTTAAAGATTTGTGGAGTGGGTCATCTATTAAGTTGTTTTTGAAGCATGTGACTGATAAAGAAGGGGGGTCCACTACTTTGGGACAATTTTCTATTGAAAAAAATAATCAAGAATTGGGAAATTGCTCTAGGGTTTCACACAGGGTAGGTGAAGTTGAACATCCATTAGAAGAAGGTGATTCTCTTGACTTTGAAGAGGATGACTTAGATGATGTTCCAGATCAGGATGATAGTGAAATTGATGAAGAACTGAGAGCTTTTAGAGAAAAACTTAGGGAAGACAAAAAGAATGAATCTGCAAAGAAAAAAAAGAGAACTAAAAAACCTTTAAAGGATCAAAGTGTTGAGCTTGGAGAAGTTGGCATAGATAAGGGATTTGAAAATATCTTCAACAATAAGGCAGCCAAATATAATGGAAAATTGGGAGGTGATGAAGTGTTTATTGATTCATCAGATGAACCAAGTGAAGATAGTGATGAGGAGCTAGATGTTTTAGCACAACCAGGTGTTGATTTACCTTCAAGAAGAAAAAGCAACAAACTGAGGTATGATTCTTCTTCTTCCATTTCTTTCTTTGAGTTGGGTATGATATTTGAAAGTGCAACTCAATTTAGAAAGGCTGTTGCTGATTATGCTGTTCAACATAAGGTTCAGTTAAGGCTTAAACCCAATGAACCTCATAGAGTTAGGGTAAAATGTGAAGGGAAGTGTAAATGGGAAATCTTTGCAAGCTTGGATAAAGATTCTGGAAATTTTTTTGTAAAGAAATACTATCCTGCTCATAGATGTATTTCAAAGAATAAGAACAGGTTGTGCACAGCCAAATATGTGGAAATGAAGATGAGGGATAGAATAATATCTCAGCCTGACATGAGAGTTCATAAGCTTCAAGAGACACTAAGAAAAGAATGGGGATTAAAAGTGGGAAGATCAATATGTTACAGGGCAAAAATGAATGTCATTGCCAAGTTCTTGGGTGATTGGAAACTTGAGTTTTCAAGGTTGTTAGACTATGCTGATATAATTAAGAGTACAAATCCTGGGAGTTCTTGTTGGGTAAGAACTGATAATGAAACAGTCCCTGGCTTACACTTGTTCAAATATTTTTATGTTTGTTTTGCTGCATTGAAAAATGGATGGCTAGAAGGTTGTAGGAAGATTATAGGATTGGATGGATGCTTTTTGAAGGGTGCTTGTAGAGGAGAATTATTAGTGGCTGTTGGAAAAAATGGAAACAATCAAATGTATCCAATTGCTTGGGCTGTGGTAGATCAAGAAACTAAACACTCTTGGAGTTGGTTCTTAAGCTATCTCATTGAAGACTTGCAACTTGGTGATGGAAATGGCATAACAATCATGTCTGACATGCAAAAGGTATTCATTCTACTTTTTTTTTTGTGTTATTGTAAGTTTTCACTGTCTGTTGTTAGTGTGTGAAGTAAGTTAGTCTTGATTTTATATTTCTTAGGGTCTTGAGGTGGCAGTGGAAGTCTTACTTCCTAATGCTGAAAGAAGAATGTGTGCAAGACATATTTGGGCAAACTGGCAAAAAAGATGGAGAGGTGAGGAAAGGAGAAAAGCATTTTGGAGGTGCTCCAAAGCTAGTTTTGAGGTTAAATTAAGAGATGAATTTGAATATATGGGGAAATTGGGTCATAAAATATGTGAGGCATTGCTTGGATATAACAAAGAATATTGGTGTAGAGCTTTATTTAGTGAAAGATCAAAGTGTGATGTGGTGGAAAATAATATGTGTGAAACATTTAACTCATGGATTGTTGGTCCTAGACACAAATCTGTGATTAGTATGCTTGAAGATATTAGGCATAAAATGATGGATAGGCATGGAGATATGATTAAGTTTGCAGATACTTGGATCAGTGACATTTCACCTATGGCAAGACTGATTTTAGAAGAAAATAAAGAGATTGGCAGGGCACTAAGGGTGAATTGGAATCATGACATTGGATTTGAAATCCAAGAAGGAGAGTATAGACACATACTTGACATGACTAAAAAGACATGTAGCTGTAGGTTGTGGCAGTTGAGGGGCATACCTTGCCAACATGCAGTTTGTGCCTTATATCATATTGGGCAAGAACCAGAAGATTATGTGGAACATTGGTACAAAAAAGATACATTTCTAAGTGCATATAAGTACTTTTTACAACCCATTTCCAATATGGTAATGTGGCCTGACACCAATAACCCACCAGTTGAGCCTCCTGAAGTAAAGCCAATGCCTGGAAGACCAGGTAGATGTAGAAGAAAAGATAAAGATGAACCAAGAAAAAAGAAGTGGGGTAAAACATCAAAGAATGGAGTGAAGATGTCATGTTCCAAATGCCATCAAGTTGGGCATAACAAAAGAACCTGTATATCAGTGGTAAGTACTTGTCTTTCTTTTAAATTTTACTCAGTTTTATTCTTCTAATTGTGTGTCTTTACAGTCTTCTGAACAACCCACACAACAGCCTGCAAGGCCCTTTCAACAACCACCAGTGAGGCAGCCTTCACCACCACCATTGAGGCAGCCTAGCACTGGAAATGGCTCTTCTTTATGTGCAGATACTTCAAAGGTTAAAGGAAGGAAAAAGAAGCAGTCAACTGCAAGGGCATCATCTTCTTCAGTTGCATGGACATCATCTTCTTTAGTTGGAATGCCACCACCTTCTTCACTTGGAAGGCCACCAACTTCTTTAGTTGGAATGCAACCAGCTGCTTCAGTTGGAAGGAAAAGAACAAGAGATGTGGGATTTGGTGTTTACACAGACATACAATCTGGAAGACAAGTGATTGACGTATGTATATTGCCTTCTTTAATTGATTTCCTTACATTAGGTATACTAAATAATGCCCTATGAATTATGCAGCAAGGAAGATCAAGTGAAAGAGTTATCTCAAGTGGAACAGGGGTGGCATTTAAAGATGCATCACAAACAAATGTTGATCTTGGATTCAAGCCACCTAGTTTAAAATGGAAAGGAAAAGATGCAATGACTGGAAATCAACTTCAACAATTGTCAAAGAAAAAGGTGCAAAGCAAATCCAAGGGAAAGTGGGTTCCATAAGAGCTCAAAGTCTTACTCATGTGTATTAATGTTGATCTAGGAGGTCTTTGTTTTTGTTTATTTTGGTAACTGTTTGTAAAGGCATACTCCAATTACTGATCATTTTGATGTATTTTGGGTTATTTTGATGTATGTTTGCATAGACAAGTATTTGGAGTTTGTTAAGTTGTGTTTAATTAATAACAATTGTGTTTTGTGAAGCCTTAAGGCTGCCTTGATGTTAGGTGTTTACGTAGTATGCAAGTGTGTGAATAATGCTATTCAATTGTAAAAGTGATGAATATTGAAGCCAATGTTGGAGACAAACTATCAACTCTAAAATAGTGCATTTCAATCCATTACTTTGATTGCTTAAAATACATATTGACAGCCCCTAACCCATAAAGAAAGCTATACATAACAATTCTAGCATAATTTTTTCAACCAGTATACATAACAGCCTAACATTTACTACATAAAGAACTCTCTATAAATCCAAGATAGTATCACAATGATCAGCAAAAGTCGATATTTTCTCCTAATCTTTTCCTTTTCTTCATCATGTTTTTTATCCTCTTTTGTAATCCCGAAATAGCAATTCTAGCGTGTTCAGTATAATCAAGTTCACACCACCTAAAAAACTTGCAACCAACCTGTTTAAGAAGAACAAATTCACTATCAAAATTGAATCTTGAGAACTAAAATTTAAACAAAAAAATATGTTTTAAACGGAACCATACCCGACCATCTTCACATCCAAGAAACCAACGACCTGGATTGTTTGCAGACCAAGATATCTTCATTATAGCTCTTTTTCCACAATGACAAAAAAAATTAGAAGCCATTTACACAAAATATGAGCACAAATCGTTCTAAAGAGGAAAAAAAGTTTTGATTTGAAAGAGGAGGAAAGAGAAATTAGATTTTAGGTAAATTTTAATTTGGAAATAGTAAGATATATATAAAGGGAATTCATTAAGGGTATATTTGTCATTTCTGCTTTTTTTTACCGTTGTGGGCCTTTAAAATAGTCCTAACTCGCGCAGAAAACGTGCACAATACGCGTTTTGCCATGTAGGATTCGCGTGTGTATTTATAAAAAAATAGGATAGTTAAAGTGCCTATTTGTGCACTGTGAAAGTTTGAGGTCATACTTAAAATTTGAAGCCAAGTTTAAGGGCAAATCTATGTATTATGCCTTGATTTAATATCACTTCGAAAATTATCAACCTTAAATGTGGGTGTATGGGTTGTAATTATTTAAGAGAGAATGAGTATTTTGGGTTTTTATTTTGAGTTTGTATATGAACTTGTAATTATTTTAGCTTTTATGGTCCATTTATGCAGTCCCCCCACTCCCCCCCCCCCCCTCGCCCCCCCCCCCCGCCCCGCCACCTCCACCCCCAAAAAGAAATGGTTGTATATTTTACACAATTTTCTCAGTATTAAGAGCTAATTACATTCTATTTTCTATTCTTTTTCAAAGGCATAATACATAGATTTGCCCTTAAATTTGGCTTCAAATTTTAAGTATGACCTCAAACTTTCACCGTTCACAAATAGACACTTTAACTATCCTATTTTTTTATAAATACACACGCGATTTTGGACCCAAAGAGCGTGAAATACAATCGTGCCCACGTGTATTAGTGAGCCACTGAATAACTGTCAACTAATTAAATATTTTACACGTCATTATACATAGATTTGCCCTTAAACTTGGCTTCAAATTTTAAGTATGACCTCAAACTTTCACAGTGCACAAATAAGCACTTTAACTATCCTATTTTTTTATAAATACACACGCAATTTTTGGACCCAAAGAGCGTGAAATACAATCGCGCCCACGTGTATTAGTGAGCCACTCAATAACTGCCAACTAATTAAATATTTTACACGTCATTATTTTTAAAAAAAGTTACACGTCATTTAAGAAGTAAAAAAAATTAAAATTAATTGTTTGCAGACCAAGAAATCTTCATTATAGCTCTTTTTCCACAATGACAAAAAAAATTAGAAGCCATTTACACAAAATATGAGCACAAATCGTTCTAACGAGGAAAAAAAATTTAGATTTGAAAGAGGAGGAAAGAGAAATTAGATTTTAGGTAAATTTTAATTTGGAAATATAAAGATATATATAAAAGGAATTCATTAAGGGTATATTTGTCATTTTTGCTTTTTTTTACCGTTGTGGCCTTTAAAATAGTCATAACTCGCGCAGAAAACGTGCATAACACGCGTTTTGCCATGTAGGATTCGCGTGTGTATTTATAAAAAAATAGGATAGTTAAAGTGTCTATTTGTGCACTATGAAAGTTTGAGGTCATACTTAAAATTTGAAGCCAAGTTTAAGGGCAAATCTATGTATTATGCCTTTTTCAAATTACAATTTTTAAAAAAAATTAAGGATTTCGGATACCTCACTCAACGTTCCGTTTCATCACGTCCCGATTTTGAATACATCACTCAATATCTCAATACCTCGCGTCCCAATTTTTTATTACATCACTTCACAACCTATACATTGTGTTCCGACACATTATATTTGTTATTACAAGACATACTTGTTTCGGTACATCGTTCAATATTTCGATATATTACCTTTGTTGATAGAAGAGACACATCCCGATACACTGTGTCACAATACATTGCGTAATGAATGATGTATTCGAAAATAGAAGAGAAATAAATTTTTTATATTTTTTTCAAATAGTAGAAATTTTTAGAAAATATGATAGGGTAATTATGCATTTAAGCAATTTTTCCATATTTTTTTACCCTGTGCTAAAAATGTTAAGGTTCCAATGTGTATGTGTTTGAGCCTGGGTTGCCTTTGAAGATTTAAAATTCTGAAGAGAATTTACAACATATAAATTCATATATGAGTCAAGTTATAGGAAATCACAAACTTAGAAATCAAATTAAAATCCTACCATTTATAGTAGAATTTAACATTTGAAATCAAAATTTTAAACTAAAATTGAGATTTTGTTCAATATTATAGACAAATACTGATCTTAAATTGAAACTTCCAATGTAGAACCCAATTTACAGGGTCAAACACCTACAACAACCAGACATCCATTTAATACATCAAGCTATGTTACAACTTCAAAAGTGAAACAATGAGTTGAAAATCAAACTATAAGTTGTCTTTCATTTTAGGTTGGATATGAAATTTTCACGATCAAACGCTGATTTTCGATTAAATTGTACCCCGAAAAGCAAAAAAGCCAATAACTTTTATGGGCAAATGGATCCTTTACCTTCCAGCAAAAGTATTAAATCATAGAACTTACACAACAGATGCTGCTTCTATCTTAGAAGCTACTGTTAGTTTTACATAATTGCACATAATGATATTCTCATCAATAAATCTGGCCTTGCATTTAGAACTTTTCAGAGAGAATACACATCAATTCCATAACATCATGCAGCAACCCGATACGAAATGTAAAATATCATGAGTTACAATCTCAGCACGAAAATCATTCACATGCTGGTTTCGTGTCGAAGCTGCTCAAGCAGATTGCAAAAGCTTGGAATGCGGAGAGGGGGTAGCAGTAATCCATGGTGAAGATATCTTTTCCAATTTTTCCAAATTGCAAAATTGTTGTTTCTTGTACTGCAGCTGGTATATTGTGAGATGGATCAACTGCTGCAACTAGTTGAAAGTTTTTCACGGACGCCACTGTGACTCGGCCTTTAAAGTTTAGGCACCAGCACTGCAATTGTTCATGCCATCGAGGGGCTTTGTTTTTTAGCACAAGTGGCTCTCGAGAAGGGACTGACACTGTCGAGCTGCTATTTACAGATGGCTCCTTTGCTTTTGAGACTAACGCGGGAGATGACTTCTCGTCAAAATGTTGTGGGAATGATGTAGGCGTTGGAGCACTACCTCCCTCTTGGATAGAGGAGAATGGGATGGAATGCATAGCGCAATGCATTCTCCTAGGTCCCCGTGTACGGAGAACATTGAGTTCATAGGAAACGGTGGCTATACTGTAGTTGCATGCAGATACTGTCGGAGATACTTGCTTCGTACTGAATCGTCGACTAAGTCTACCACGATGTTGAATAGCTGCATCACTTGGAAGTTGGTTATCATATATGGTGAATTTGGTTCCAAGGAAGTTAGATCTGGTCAAATTGTAAGAAAGTTATTAAAACAAAATGGAATGAAATGGAAATATTTTGACATTACGATGGACATTGATGGTTTAGCTATAGAAAAAGCAGTTTGAGGGAACTTGCCTCAATTTTCCAACATACGTACTGCTAGCTCGAGAAAAATCATCAGAAACCAAGGAAATTACGAAGTCTGTGCTAGTTGCCTTTCTGATCCTTTTGGCAGCCAGCAACAGTTTATCGCTCTCATCCTCGGCTGTCATGAAGTAGCATATCAGATTGTACTTTTCAGTGACAAAAGATCAAACCAAAACGCTAAAACAAAGAAAGAAAAAAAGGGGCAGCTTGGTGGACTAAGCTCCCGCTATGTGTAGGGTCCTGGGAAGGGCCGGACCACTAGAGTCTATCATACACAGTCTTACCCTGCATTTTTGCAAGAGACTGTTTCCATAGTTTGAAATTATGACCTCCTTATCACATGGCAAAACTTTATCAGTTTCTCCAAGGCTCCCCATTCTAAACCACAACAGTAATGATTAATAAGAAGTTGGGCAGTTATGGTGTGGTCCAGTGTATACAACTTGAAGGGTGTATTCCGCCGACCTTAATACAAGTCTTCCATCAAAGGAGAATTTATAGAATCTTATGATGGAACTTCATTCATCGACTAAATACACAAGCAAGATCTTGAAGTTGATACCAACGAAACACAATCATGAAAAATCATCTTCATACTATAATAAAACTGTCAAAAGATGAACTAATGCAAGTGTCAAGAAGAAAATCAAAGTGTGACTTACATGGAGTCAAACCAAAGTAGAGGCGATAAACTGAATTAGCTCTGTCACGTTTGATAAAGCAATGAATTGGGGATTCACGGGGACCCGGCTGGTACAAAACAGAAAGGGAAAAAGAGGTCTCAGTTTCTTCTCCTTTTTTTGGTGATAGGCAAGAAGAACAAGCTAATAATCGAACAGATCAAGGAATCTACCTGCTTTAGTGAAATGGGAAATGTAAGCCTACCACATTCTTCAGGAGTCTTGACAATCTCTTTTGTAACTTCCCTCCATGACTTACAAACAGATGCACAAAAGACTACCGCTGTCCGAGCAGGAAATGATGTCTCACTCTCTTCAACCCTGCGGACAATATCTAAAAGCAGTTCTGGTGGTATATTTGCCCATTGGCCTTGTTGATTGGGATCAAAAGGAAACACATCAGGCGCTATATGTGTTCGGGTTCTGTTTCGCCAATGCCTTCCCTCCACTTCCCCTCTCCTTGATATACTCCCTATCCCATCTTTCATTTCTTTCAGCTCGCGGACAATGCTCTTGAACGACATCTCTATTGTTCACATCAACTAGCCTTTCCTACATTGGGATGGCAAAGAATTTAGAAGAATAAAAAAGGCATTTGAAACAACAAAAATAAGAAGAGCTTTGGCTAGTTCTATGAAAAAGAACTTTCAAAATTTTTCCATTTTTGACTATATACACTACTTCCAACAAGCAGATCTGACACTAAATAGTTAAGCCTCTTTCAATCAATCATCAACAACAAACAACATACCCCATCCCCTACCTTTGTGCGGTAGAGAGGTTGTTTCTGTTAACCCTCGACTCAAAACAATTGTACCAAAGCATGATTAAAGAAAAATATACCAGCACCAAAATAGCAAGATAAACCAAACAATGAATTAACAGGCAATTAGTGAAAATCAGGAGAATAAGATACTAGGTGCATACTAACTACAATCCCTTATCCTCATTCCACCTCTTCAAAAGAAAAGAAGTTAAGCAACAAATACTTAATACCATCAAAACTTCTACCCCAAGCACACACAATAGACCTCCAAATCTCCAAATCCCAAGCACTCCAACCATTTCACTCTATTTGACTCCAAATCATTACATTAGAGATCAAAAAAGTTGAAAAAGGATATGCAAGAAGCTATTTGTATAAAATGAAAACTTTATTAGGAATCAACTATTCCCATTTTCAAAATTTAAGCAATAACAACACAGCCATACTTTAGAATACCCATCACCAGAAAGGCATATTAATTTTTACACAATTTCTAGCACAGTTCAAGAATTGTAAAAAAATCAAAACTTTATTAGAAATCAACTGTTCCCAGTTTGAAAAATGTGCAACTTAATACACCAACAACATAAAATCCCATTCTCCATAAAGTCAAACAGATTTTGCACAATTTCAGCCAAATTTTTTTTTTTTATCAGAAATCAATCTTCAGCTCCAAAATTAAGCAAAAATAAACATAAATGGAGCTCGATCTGAGATAAATTGAGGATGGTTGGGAAGAAAACAAAGCTAAGCATTAAAGTTCGCACAATTTCTAGCAAAGTTCAAGAAATTGCGGTAGAAATGAAAACTTCTAAATCTGAAAAAAAAAAAAAGCAACCCAGAAAAGGTCTAAAATAGAAGAAAGAGAAGAAACAAACCTGAGAAATACGTAGCAAAAAAGACGATATATGATGAGAAAAAGCTCAAAAAATGGGTACAATCAGATCAGATCAGATCAAACACGGCTAGTTCCGGCCATGTTTTCCGGCGAAACCCAGGTGGGTAAACATTAAATTTTTTTCCCGATGACCACCAGTAGCACCACCAACTCCGCTGTATCCTCCGCCGCCACCACCAATTTGAACGGAAAAAAATGGTTTTTCCGATATGTATCGAAAGTTCCTCTCACCAATTAATTTTTTATTTATTTATTTGGTTTACCAGTTGTCTTTCCACCAAATGATTTATTTTTTTTCAATTTTAAGCTAGATTTTGGACCTAGGGAGTAGGGACTCCCCTCACTATTTATTTATCTTTAAATCCAATATTTTTTGGACAAAATTTAAGGTGGTCAAAAATAATTATTCAAAAATATTATACTTCATACTTATTTTTTACGTTTCAAAATCTTTTAAAATGTTTTTAAAAGAATATGTTTAATGTTTTATCTGATATACTTAAAATTTCGATATTAATAAGGATATTTTAGATATGTATTCTTCTCAAATTTTGGTTTTTGTACTACATGAATTCAGTGAGCAGTTGATGGAAGAGCAGACAGTGTCTGAAATAACGATTGTTTATTCAATCCAAATCTGATAAGAGAAAAAAACTTTTAACGTGGATCGACGTATAATTGAATCAACACATAGAAATTCTGACTAACGAGAGAGATTCTTATATCTTTATTTTAGATTATGGATTCAAAAATATAATTTGTGTACATTTTATTATTTTTAGGGTTCAAACCTTAATTATGAGACTACCTTAGATATTGTTCATTGTTATTATTGTATTATTTATGTCGGAATATACAATTATTTATTCTTAAAACATAAGAACAAAATTATCTTAGGAGAATCTCTTTTATAATATTTTTTTCTCTTAAATTGGTAAAATTCATACCCTCATAAAAATAATTATTTTAGGATGTGATTTTATTAATTTATTTTTGTAGTTTTTTCTTTCTTCCCGCATGGGTGGTGGGCCAATTTGTTAAAGCATAAAAATAATAATTCAAATATGGAAAAGAAAATGGAAAATACGCTGGAAAAGGTACAATGATCCTTAATAAGATTATGGTATTTGAAAAAGATGACAACAATGATTAGTATATAAACAATTTGTAACATGCTATAATCATGACATGTATTTAGGTTGGTGTAATTATAATACTTAATTAATAAGGTTGATTGCGTGGAGTGATAATTTTTTTTTTGTCAGAAATTTTGAATTTAAACTTATTAAATATGAAATTGTTTTTATTAGAATTTTTTTAAAATATAATTTTTCAATATGAATTTCAATTTAATTAAAGTTTTATGTTCATACCAAACCTCGAATAAAAAATGATGATCATCCACTAACAAGTTTACATTTTTCATACTCCATCTGCGCATTTTTAATTATTACATTGCGATTTTCGAATGTTAATTTGATTAATATTTAAGATTACATTAATTCGATATTTTAAACAAAAAATTAGATATCAAAAAACTATATGAAAAATATTATACATTCTAATTTTTTTACATATCAGAATGATGAAAAAAATATATCATAAAATATTACTAAAAAATTATTATCGTTTGACTCTTAAAACAAAAACTACGATATTAAAAATGGAAGGAGCTAATAATATATTTGTTCCAATTTAGCAGGATATCTTTTTCCCATTTCTCAAAATAGATAATCACACAACCTCCTAAATAAGATATCATATGCATTATTACCAATATATTATTGCTATACTTATTTGAAGTTGGAGTTAAAAGATGAAATTGTATGTGCAAATAATAATTATCTTAATGCACTTTCTAAAAAGAACATTAATATAATTTAAACAGAGCCGATTTTATAAAATTAAAAATTTTGTGATAAATTTAGAAAATATATATATAGTAAAAAAATTAATATTTTTCAAATTTTAAATACAACTTTAAATTTTATTCATGAAGATTGAGTTGATTAATTTTGTGCACAAAAGGCTAACAAAGTAGAACTTCACACTCACATAATTTTTAATTTATAGAATAGATCCTTCTAACTTTTCCAACAAGATTATCTGTGAAATTATTATGGCTTTTAGAATAATGTGTTATTTTATCTAAGCTAATGTAAAAGAAAAATTAATCTAGTTTCATAAGTGGTAGGTTCATTAGAGAATATTATATGAATTTAGGAGATTATTTTTTTGATTTCTCAGGTGTCTGAAATTTAGATTAGAATTCTAATTTAATTTAAATTACGCACGATAAATATCATTTAAAGATAGAACAGTTTTATCATTATACCACGATCCACGTTAATGATTCAAAAATTATTTATAAAAAGTTTCTTTTCGCTCTAATTTAAAGTGAGGAGATCCACTTTCTCAATCTCTTTGAATTACACCTTTTCATATAAAATGTCTTAGATCAAATTGAAAAATTGAACTGAATTCATTTCGATTTAGTGATCATATGAACCAAAAATTGAATTAAATAAATAGAATTAACCCAAAATCAGTTTAGCTAATACTTTCTCTATTTCCAATTTTTTTTCCACTTTTTTTTTTTGTAGTTTTTCTAATTACTATTTAACTATTTTATCAAATCAAGAGACGATTTTTTAATCTATCATACTCTCAATTACTTAACTTGAAAAAGGTAGAACTTTTTGAAAATCTGAAATTTTTAATTCGTCTATTTTATAATTAATAGTGGTAAAATAATAAACTCACTATATTAATAATTATTTTCTTAATATATGTATCAATTTAAAATTAAACAAATAATTAGAGACAGAGAAAGTAAATTATATACCATTATTATGATTTTGTAACTAGTGTTTAGGTTTATGCTAAGTTATAAGAGTAACTTTAAATCATGATTCCATCATTGATTATTTGTAATTAGAATTCTTAAAAAAAATACTCCTCTTTTGTTTAGTTATTTCCAAAATAAAATTATATACAATACGTTTTTATATTTTTTTTTTTAATTCCGCACATAATTCGAGTTTTAGTGTATCAAATTATCCTTGCCCCTAGGTACTTTACATATGTTATCTTAAAATTTGAAATGCACCTCGTACAATGCATAACAAGGTTGTGACATTATTTATTTGATTATTTAATGATATATAGAAAACCAATGTCAATATGAGTGGCAACAAGATCCGATAAAGGATTATTAATTATTAAGAATTTTTATACTATCAATTCATTTTTGATTTGGCGTGAGAGATAATTTATTTTATTTTAAGCATATTATAAGTTATATATATATAGTATCAATATATGAATCTCTAGTAAGATAAAGGGCATATTATAAGGTAAATTATATTCATCAATTTTCTAAAAAGTCGATCTTAACACTAAATTTATATGTATAGTTGAATGTTATTAGTTGTGGATGTCGATTGTGATGACGTAGGTTAATACCGGTGGCAAATTGACGATAGCTAGTAGTGATGGTGATAATTGTGGTGACAGTTGATAGCTATTGATGGTAATGCATAATTATGATGGTTATCATATATAATGTGGTGACTAATGTTGGTTTGTATTATTGCGATAACGGTGGTTAGTGATGATCGATGATTTTAAATTATGACTAGTAGTAATGACAAGTAACTGTATATAGTGATTGAGATTAATAAAAAGATGATGATTAATGATGGTGAGATATAGTTCATAATAAAAATAACAATGGTGGTGGTTGAGAATGGTGGTGTAACAATCCAGAAAATTTTTTGAACTAAGACTTGAACCGTTCATCGTAGTGAGTGAGATTTTTTACCAATGAATTAAAAATTTCTTAAGTATTAAGGTTATTTCATTAGACTTAGCACCAAGAGTTTCAAAAAGAACTAAATTGGAATTAGTAAAAATCTGAAATTTGAAGAGTTAAGTTAAGTATGAGTTTTTGGTCCATTTCAAATGACCATAACTCCTAGCACAAGATGATTTAGGTGTTCTACAAGATACCATAGGAAATATCTTTGAATTATCTTTTCAAAGCCGCCGAGTTTGCTAAGTTTTGAGTTCGGATGAGTGAGATATGACCTTTTGAAGTTAGGGTGTCCAGTTAAGAAAAGTTAGCTGAAAATATAAGGGGTATTTTAGTCCTTTCCTTAACCAATAAAATTTAATTCGTTTTTAGTAATATTTTACGGGTCTAATCATTTTAGTTTCAGTTTTACAATCCTAATATACACCTACGGTTTTAGTTAATAGTTCAAGAAGAGGCAAGAAAAGAAAAAAGGAAAAAAAAAGGAGAAAAGAGGCAAGGATGAAGCGTTCGTCGACGTTCTTGAGTTTAGCTACGAATTTTCTCCATGAGTTTAATCCCTAAGAGGTATTTAATATTCCATAGTGTTGGGTTAGTTCAGCCACACGCCAATCATGTTATTTTCAGTGAAATTCATTCTTAAAGTTTAAAGATTAGAGTTCTTGAGGTTCATTCTAAATCATGTTGTGTTGGGTTTGATGAATTCTTGAGATAAATTTGAGTAATTTGAGTGTAATTAAGTTAAGTAATAGAATACAAGTGATTGAGGAAGACACTGTTCGATTTTAGGCGAGTTAGGGTGAGAAAAAAAGTAAGGACGTTCAGCGAAATTTCTGGGTAGGGACCTGGCGCGCTGCACCTGCCAGAGCACCCCAAACCCTTCTCTGTACCACCTATATCCCCAAGGTCACCTGCCCCATCTAGTTTGCCCCCGATTTCTCCCTTTGAGCTCATTTAAAGTGTATCTTCACTCCTTTCGTTCTAAACACTTTAAACTACTTTTAAACACTTGGAAATCATTCATAACATGAATCATAACCTTGAAATAATAATTCAAATTCCAGGTAAAGTTAAGATTAAGTTTTGAGAGTTCTTTCGAACCTTTTGAGAGAATCCCTTTGAGTCTTTTGGTGGAGTCTTCTACAACTTCTAGTAACTTGTTTCAAGACTCGAGCAAGTGTGTATGAGAATGAAGATTATGTATTCATGAGTCTGCATCGTCATCATGAGATTTTCCATGTCATGAACCAAAACTCTTGAATTCATAATTCACATCTAAGAGAGAGAGAGTTAAGAATAGAGTTCAAGAAAGCTTTTCAATTCAATAGTGAATCCTTGAGGTAAACCATTGATTAGAACTTAAGTTTCGAGGAAGTAAGTAAGAGAATGAGAAGATTTCTATACATGAGCTCCATTAGACCTTCAAGTCGAGTTGTTTGATGCCCATAAATTTCGCATGAACCCTCCAAGTTGAAAATCATGAAATCATCCATAGACATGAGATATGAACCATGAATCCATACTTCAATTCAAGGAAAGTTAAGAGTCAAATATAGAAGTTAAGAGAAAGTCAAAGTAAAGGTTATAACATTTTCAAAAGTTTTTCACAAATGTTTTCACTTTGTTTTAAAGACTTAAAGCTCAAGTTGAGAAAAGAGTAAAGATTGAACCAATTCTGGGAATAAGTATATGGGACTAAGTATTCCCAAATAGATTAAAAATGTTTTCATATTTTGATAAGAACAGAAACTGAGATTTCCAATGAGCCTTCGGGCTAATTTTCACACAGAAGTAATAACTTTATAAAATGAAAAGTAAATACATAAGTACCCCCTCAACCTATGCCCCAAATCTCAGACACACTGATACTATACTAAAGTCCTATTACCTCCCTAAACTTATTTTATAAGTAATTTTCTACCCCTTTTCGACCTACGTGGCACTAGCTTGAAAAAAAAAGTTAACTAGCATTGAGCCCACAAGATAGTGCCATGTAAGCTGAAAAGGGGTAGAAAATTATAAATAAAACAAGTTCAGGCGGGTAATAGGACCTTAGTATATTATAAGTGTGTCTCTGAGATTTCAGCATATGTTGAGGAGGTACTTGTGCATTATTCCTAAAATGAAGCAAGCAGGGGAAATACGATTTCCAAGAGAGCTTTTAAAACTAAGTTTTGAGCACTAATCTCAAACCACAAAATCGTTATGTTTGAAAAACATAAGAGCCAGTATATTTTTGGGAGTAGTATTGAGCACCGATGTGGGGGTGCGAGTTTCAAATTAATTCAAGTCTCCATGAAAACCATGTAACCATCATGGGTAGAAAAGGGTCATACTATTTAGATGAATCATTTTCACAGTTTAATAGTGGATTCATTAGGTAGTTCAGGTCTATACTCTGGCAAGGTTAGGATGGCCGGGCAGCATGGACCGAATAACGATGTATCATTGCTATAGCTCTTAAGTGATAGTTGTCGGTTAGAGAAGCTCTCACAGAATTTATAGTATTTTTTTATATACATCAGTTAATTGTATTTTCATATACATTTCATAGTTATGTTATATCCTTGTTATACACATAGAGTTGACATCATGTTTTTTAAACAACTTTTTTTTTTATATTGCACTTGTTTTAAACTTCTTTATATTGAAATGAGTTCAATTGAGTATCAGGAGTTGAGTATCTTGAGTTAATTTGTTCTTCATTGAGTCGAGTATCATATCTTTGAAGTTTAGTATCTAATCCTCGAGTTGAGTATCTTATTCTTAAGTTGAGTTGAGTTAAGAGAGTTTGAAAAGAGGTAAGTATGTTTTCTTTTTATTCAAGCTTCAAGTTTATGTTATACTTTAAAATTCCCCTAACATGCTCGTACATTCCACGTACTGAGTTCGTTGATGCAGAGACATGTATTCAGGATCATCAACTGGAGCTTCATTGATACATGCCAGAGTCCGAGTTAGCCATGGTGAGTCTCCTTGCTTTTGGAGGACTTCATTTACTTTTCATTTTAGTCAGGAGGTCGTGGGTTTTATCCCGACTTCCATCATTATCAGTTACAGATTTCATAGATAGTCAGTATAGTTGAGGAGTCTGTATTAATCATTTATTCTATTAAATATTTTAAAGACTAAAGTTGCCTATTTTATGGCGAGTTGAATAATTTATTTTATTCAAAATTGTCATTTCACTTAAAGCTTTGTATTTTAGTTTCATGAATCTTTATTCAGTAAGATTTGTATGCTTAAGTAAGTCTTCCACTTGTAATCTGTCAGGATAAGGGTTCACGTGAGGACCAACAATGATTTTCGAGTGCCGATCACGTCCAGGATGTAGGCTCGAATCGTAACAGATGGACGATGCAGTAATAGCGAATAAATGGAACTAGTGAATCACCATTTTTGTAGAAATATTTAGATAGGTATATTAATGATGTTACATATTCACTAGTTACATATGTTAATCATTCAAATCTATTGACATCATTAATTGATTGAAACATATTAAGATATAAATGATTAAGCTTCAGATATAAAAAAACAAACTTAATGACTAAAATATGAATAATTAAAATTAATATTTTTCATTAAGTTCATACAAATGAGACCTAACTATAAGTAATCAAATTGTACAAATACTTCTCACCTCTACTAGGCCTATCGACACTCTTTCTTTCAAGTGTCATTTAATTGGTGATATAAATTATATAAAAATATTTAATAAATTAAAATATTTTACCATCTATTATATAATTTTAAAATTGTATAATAGCATTTATAATTAAATTATGATCCATATCCCACCGATCGGGACCAAATTTGGCAACAAACATTAGGCAAACAAATAGTCAAATACTAAAATCTAAGAAAATAATATTTCATTGTCACGAGGGTGGTTTGCTTTTTAGGTCGCATAAGCATATGTACATGAACGTGTGACATGTCCTTGTCTCTTATCCACTCCTAACGTTCCAATTAATGTGAATATAATATATAGTATTTAATCATGCATTAAATTCAAATATCAAATTATTATTTTTTCAAATTTTAAATGTATGTATGATTGATATGACATTTTAAAAATTTGTGAGTTTAAATATTTTGTGATATTTATTTAAGGGATAATGCATAAATACCCCCTCAACCTATGCTCGAAATCTCAGAGACACACCTATACTATTTAAGGTCCTATTACCCCACTGAACTTATTTTTTAAATAATTTTCTGTCCCTTTTCGGCCTACGTAACACTATCTTGTGGGTCCAATGATGATTGATTTTTTTTTCAAACTAGTGTCACGTAGGCTGAAAAGGGTAGAAAACTACCTATAAAATAAATTCAGGAAGTTAATAGGACCTTAGTATAGTATAAGTGTGTCTCTGAGATTTTGGACATAGGTTGAGGAGGTATTTGGGCATTATCACTTTATTTAACGGTTAAAAAGAATTCATAAAGAGAAACAAAAAGTATAAATTAAAATGATTTTGAATTTCAAAAGAAAAAGTAATTTGATTAGAAATAAAATAAAAATGAAATTAAAGTCTTTAAATGAAGTAGAGGTTGTACTTTTTTTTAGGGGAGGAGATAGGGTGTTAGCTACAAATTTGATTGAATTAATTTACCGTCTTAATTAAGGTATTTAGTTTTTTTTTTTTTTACTTTTGTGATTTATCTAAAAATATATTAAATAGATTAATAATTTAAAATTTAATGTGTTTTAATATTCACAAATTTTAAATTCAAACTGTCTCTCTTGTTTTTCTAATCTTTCTTTGAGTCCATGCTTGAAACTTCTAGAAATTTTCTTTGAAAAATATCTTTCTATTTATTTTGAAAATTGAATAGTTTGTGTTCGAATATTCGTATGCTATTTTCTAGGTTATCATCTTTTAAATCGACTTTATCAAAAGAAAGATATTTTTTTAAAAAAATAAATGTTATTTTTTTTATCTATTTTCTAGGGAGAGTGAGATCACTTTTTATGCTACTTGACACCGCAACAAAATTTTTGATTAAATTTCATAGTTTATGAAAATTATAACAACAACCATAATTTAAATATGAAACTAATGAAACATGAATAGTACTTTATAAAATATTGAGATATACAACATCAATTCTCTTAGTAAAATTCATCCTTTATAACGATAATTTCCAAATCACAATAATAAACAATTAAAATTATTTTTAGATTTAATTTTGAATTGTATGTTTTTTTATGACATTTTACTATTGTGATTAAAGAATATTCGAACAACGTTATTATAAAAGATTTGATTATAATACTTGTCATTTACCCATTGCTTTTTTGCTAGAATGATAATCTATAACTTAGTTCGTAAGGGAACAAGAGGTACAACCAAAATGACACACACCTAAACTAGGCATTATCATGAATAGGAAAGGCAAATTGTGTTTACTTTTGGCAAAAGTTGAGTTTGGTCTTATCGACGTGATGCTTTTATATTGTTAAAAAAATAATCAAGTAAATAAAAATATATTTTTTCTTATATTTAATTTTTAGACGAGATTATCAAACAATTTGATATGATATTAAAGTAGACAAGAGAGTTCAAATCTCAATGTCTCCAATGATCGGGAAAAAATTGGACATGCTTGATTCATGAAAAAAAAGAGAGAAGAAAACAATAAAACATGAAAGCATGTGACTTTGGGTGTATTAATATTATCTAAGCTTAAATATGAGTTCTAAGATAAACTTCAAATAAGAAAATAGTAAAATAAACACTCCAACTGGATTCGACCCAGATCCCCCGGATGGATATTCTAGTTTGTACCAGCAACAAGATGGCACTCTTATACTTTTCATGGATGCACTATTAATATCATCTTAATTTATGTAAGTTTCTCAAGATTATACGCATTTATATACATGATTTCTTCCAAAGTTAACGGGTGAACGTGCACCTCCATCTAGACTAAGGATGGGTCCGCCTCTGCTAATAAATTACCTAGTTATTTATATACACTTTTTTCCTAATCCTTAATTAAGAATCAAAAGTTCAAATCTTGGTTATAATGATGTAACTTTTACTGGGGAGGAGCATTTTGCTTCTAACGTAGATTTTTTTATCATGAATTTAAATTTAATCAAATCCAATGCAAATATTAAAAATCTAGTGGGACACGAAAACAAAAGTTTAAACTATCAAACAAGATACATAGTATATTTTCTCACTTTCTTTGTCTATATATGTTTCTACTCTTCTGTTTTGACAAAACTTGGGAAGTAGTATTATTTAGATGGAATTAATGTTGTTTCCATTTGGTACTTGAGGAAGTGACCTTCCCTCAAGCCCCTAACAAAACAAGTGTTCACTAAAAACAATGGAAAAAAGACATAGTTATTAATTGAGAGGTTGATATTGATTTCAAGATATAACATATAACAACCTTTGGTGATATTATACCAAATATGTTACTAGAGTTGAGGTTGTCTCTCATTCTCTCTTTTCTAAATTTGAAATTTGAAAGCTTCAATAATATTGCGCTAATGGATCAGTCAGATACGATAGATATGAATATTTCAAAAGTTGAGATTATTGTATTTCATTTTTTAAATGAAATAATTACATATCTCGCTATTTATATTAAATTAGTGGGATAGAATAATAATTTTCAGATTAAATAATATTCATTATCATGTCTACACAATAAAATAGTATCATGGAATATATATCTTTATTCTACCCAATAAAGGAACTCTAAGGTTATTAAATAGCATATTAGATTGAATTTGTGCATGTCAAAATGAAAATTTTACCTATTTAAACATAAATAACTACTATATTTATGATACATAACTATAGTTTTAAAATATTGCCTAACATATAGCTATATTAGGGTTTTACAGAAAATCTCCCTTTTATATCCCTCTCCTCTCTCTCTCTCCCCCTACTCTTTCCGTCCTACCTCTCTTTCCTCTATCTATGTCAAATCGCAAGCCTACACTTTGGACATGACTGACATTCAGAATCATTATTGGTCCCAAGCGAACTCTTGGACTGACTTGCTACAGTAATAAAAGTTGTAACACATATGGTGAAGCTTTAAAATTAAAGATGAGCATGCAAGAACTTTAGAAACAAATTCATATACTTCATAGTAGAAAAAATACATAAATATGTATAATATGCATATGTTTAGTTGTAAAACAACTAAAATCGTAACACAACTAACTCGTCTATGAAGCCTCTAACATACGGAAGAAAGGTTACTGGAACAAGATTCCAGGCTATCTAAATATATACTATACTAACAACATAAACAAACTACTAATGCTTGGAACAGATTGGAGCCCTCCGAAAGTAAGGTGGTCTCACCAAAGCAGTAGAGAAGTGATCCTAATGATGTGTTTTCTATCATGAGTATCTGAATCTGCATAATAAAATTATGCAATATTGAATGACGTCAGTACATGAAATGTACGGTATGTAAAATAATTGAATGTAGCAATAGACTGAAAATGACATACTAAACTGAATAAGTAATTCTGAAGATAGACTAAAATAAAGTCAACCGGATAGTAATACATGCATGTGTGCTTTAACAACAAAACTTTAAAATTGAGTATATGTAATAATAGCAAATATTGAAAATAATATAACTTTACTTTTCTTGAAGAGTTTTTACCATTGACATACACTAGGCGAACTCATGATGTCAATCAACTAACTTAGTTTGGAGGGTTGTCTTACATTTTGTCAGAGTATAGGACCATATCATATCTATACGGATCAACTAATTTGAGATTCCCAAGAATAAAAAGTACCGACAAAGCGGTGAAACATAATTCTACAGTGGCACGTAGTTACGATACTTGAGGTTTCCTCTCAGTGCTAAATACTCCTTCCAAAATAACATATATTCATATAATTCTCATAGGTATTAAAATCATCTATCATATTTGAATCATATGTGAGATTAAACTCAAAAGTAATATTCAACATAAACTGAAAACATACTTTGAGTCTTTGCTCAAATTCATAAAACTATACTGTTGGTGAGACTAAGCTCATGACTATATGATAATTATATTTTTGAGATTACATGATAAAAGAACATTTTCTTTGAAAATCATATCAATTTTGATGAAAAGTGATAAACTTTCATATTGAATCATTCAAGTGACTAAACTTTCTTTGAGAATATAGTCTTCAAAATATGTGTAAAGGTATTTCATGAAAATATTTTTTCTAGAACTCATGTTTTGAAATAATGTACTTGACAATTAAATTAAAACACTAATACTTTCTTGAAATACTTCTTGAAAATCTTTTGATTTTATGATTGTCGTTGAGATCATTCGCACAAACACATTATTGAGATCATCAATATCGATATATGAACCTTACAAGTCTTTTATAGGTCACGAACTCTTGATGTGCACTCTTTTGTGGTGGAAATTAAATCCTTAAAAATGTACCTTATAGAGATTTTAAGTCTGAGATTGAATCATCTTGAAGTTATGGTAAGCTGTGTGGCTAACACCTTCAAATGTCAATTTATTTTCTTGTCTTGGCATTCAGACAGAGTATTCTTACGTGTATACTTTACATGTTTGCTTTGGACTTGTATAATTTTTAGAAATTCTTATTCTTATGACACTAAATTTTGGGTGATATTTTAGTTTTTCGCAATTTATATTTTTGAAAACCTGAGTGTTTGAGACATTCTCCTTGCTACTTGTTTTTCCCTCATTTTATATTGAAATGAATTGGTAAAAGTTTTAGGTTAACTTACCTATTGCTTAGAAAAATAGGTGTCATCACGATTTGTATTTTGGATCGTGACAATAGCTAAGGGGTACACACAACGGGAAGGAATTGATCAAGAAGAAACTTTTTTCACCCGTTATACGCTTTACTTCAATAAGAGTAATTTTGTCTAGGGAAAAATGTCTTAAATATATCTGAAGTTGACCAAAATTGTTGAAACAAACTTTGAAAAAGACCTTTTACCCCCGCACTATTTAATAGTATATTTTAAAGGTATATATGTGTCCATGTGGACATAAATAATATTGCATAATTATAAATAGTAATGTCCAACTGAACATATATATATATATACCTTTAAAATATACTATTAAATAGTACATAAGATAAAAATGTCCTCCATAAAATTTAATATCGTACCAATATTATCGATCAAAATTAAAGTATTTTTCAGATCCTTTTTCTTTTGACTAACTTCGATCTTGAATTGCATTAAGTGGATATGAAAACTGCATTTTTCAATGGAGAACTAGAAGAAGAAAAAATCTATATGAAACAACCTATAAATTTCGTGAAAAAAGAAGAAGAAAATAAAGTATGTTAGACTACAAAGGTTGATTTCTGGCCTTAAAACAATTTTCTATTCAATGGTACTTACAATTCTATGATGCGATCATACCGTATGGATTAAACGTTTTTTAGTTCACTTGGGTATGTATATTTTTATTAATATATAATATAATATTTATTAATTAAAATTATGTCTTTTTTATTTGTGTAAAACATATAAAACTTGAAAATTTAATTAAAATTTTAATATGATTTTTTAGATACTTTAAGTTGTTAGTTTATGATTTATAGTATTTTTTACATAATTTTTAAATAATATTTGCTTCTTCTTCTATCTCAATTTACGTGACACTCATAGAATTCAAGCGTCAACCAATTCTTTTATATGTCTTCTAAGTTTTTAAACTGTTAATTATTGTGATTTAAGTACTTCTTATTCCATTTTAAAAATAATTTATGTTATTTCCTCTATTTCAATTTATGTGACACTGATAAAATTTCGAAGGTGAACCAAAGTTTTTTTTGTATGCATTTTAAATATTTTAAATTATTAATTATTGTTAATTTTTACGTAATTTTATCGTAATCTAATCCCCAAAGGGCAAGCTGGCAGGACAATCCCCATGTGCTTCCAGGTGGCTTCTATATTAATTTTTTTAAAAAAAATATTAAAAATATATATAGGGATGAATTCCTTAATAAGAATTTTAAGTGATATTTAAGGCTTGGATGTTAAGCTTCTCTATAATACTTCTGCTTCAAGCTCATAATTACTTCATCATTGATTTACAAGGTTTAAATAAATTTAACTTTGATTTCACTCTGAGATCACTAATAATTTTTTATTTTTTTTATGTCAAGAGGAAAATAACAAGAATTTACTCTAATAGGATCGGAATTAAGATTGGTCAACGGAACGGAACCGGTTCATCGGACCGGAATGAACCGGTACCGAATCGGGGAACCCGTTGACCGATATGTTGACTAAAGTTAAAGTATTTTTCAGATACTACCCCTTTTATACGTAATTTTCTACCCCTTTTCGGCCTACGTGACACTAGCTTGAAAAAAAAGTCAACCAGCATTGGGCCTACAAGATAGTGTCACGTAGGCCGAAAAGGGATAGAAAATTATTAATAAAATAAGCTCAGAGGGTAATAGGACCTTAGTATAGTATAAGTGTGTCTCTGAGATCTCAGACATAAATTTAGGGGGTACTTATACATTATCCCTAATTTAATTATCGATTTAGTTTGTTTACGAATTGAAAACTGATGAACCTTATCAGTAATATACAAAATTGGACTGAACCAATTGACAAACACGTTAAATTATACCGAGATGTTATTAAAAAATAATATATAGCACGATATAGAACTTAGAAGTGTTCCCAAAGAAAACTTAGCAGCTATATTAAAATATTATTATTAAACTTTATTGTTATAGAGAACGTATGATTGTAATAAAGTTTGATATATAACCATTCCCTAGTAGGTTTCAAAAATTCTTAATCGTATAAAATAATTTACGATTTGTATATTATCATTTCTACATTATTATTTGTTGTGAATTACAACATGGTTAAGATACCTTTTTCTGTGTTTATTAGTTTTCTAGTATGTTGATCTAGCAAGTCAATGATCCAAGAAGCAACCAAGTAATATTATTTACGATTTGTATATTATCATTTCCACATTATTATTTGTTGTCAATTACAACATGGTTAAGATACCTTTTTCTGTAATGATCCGGAAGGTCATTTTTAGAAATTTTGAATATTTGCTTAACTTGATTTAATTAATGAATGAATAATTGTAGATAAATAATTAAATTAATAGTTAATGAGCTAAAGTGATTAAAAAAAATTTAAGACCTTATACCCTTTGGCCTATATTTAATATATAAAAAAAAAAGTGGGTATAAGTTCACCACTTTTAATACATAAATAATTCAGAAAAAAGAAATAAGGAAGCGAAAAAAAAAAGGGGGCGAAGGATTTCTGCACTTGTGGCTTACGAACTTCCTCATGTAAGTTTCTTTTGCCTCTATTTGTTCCTTAATTGCTGCACACATTATATGCATATAACAATATTATATAGGTAGTTGTTATAATATTATATATGTGTATAACGATAAGTGATGACTGCCAATTTGAGTCTTAAAAACTAAATAAGAAATCACAATTAGTTGAATTGTGATAATATTGAAATTAGTTAGTTAGTGGGTATTCAGTGACCAATTGTGATTAATTTGTTGGTTTGATTATAGATAATTTAGTGTGTGTTGCTGAATAAAGAAAAACAAAAGAAGAAAAAAAGACAAAACATTTCGTCATAAATGCTATAATGTGAATGGAAATTGATAGTTTGTTCAACGTGGCTCCTGGGAAAATTTTGAAACTAAATTTAATGCAAATATATAGTTAATAATTGCTGTATTATGTGTGGTTAGTAATTAGGAATTAGAATTTGGAGATATAGTGCGGACGGAAGTATTCTCAGGCTTAGAGTGTTCTTTCCGTGGATAGTAGATAATTTAGTTTAATTTCTTATTCTTATCACATTATGGGTTAAGTTTTGGTATATTGAGATAGGTAATAAAATATTAGATCTATCGTATTATATAAATACCAATCGGATTATGATAGTTGAAATGTTAATTGACATCGAGAATTACAAACTTGATTATAAATTTGGGGTGTATTTTTAGAACAAGGTTAAACACATAAAAGTGTGAGTGTTGTTTGTTCTAAAATCTTATTGTGAATATATACTTGAATAGATTCCATTGGTTCAGACGCTCAACGGAAAGGGAAGGCTCAAGTCCAAGAGTAATTATTCGATTGGCTAAGGCAAGTGAATTTCTAAACTCTTGTTAAGCGTACGAAATTCGTGTATTTCCTTGTGTGATGTTGAGAATGATTTGGAGACTTGTTGCTTATTTGTTGGTGTTGTATTCCTTGTTGCAAATTGTGTTTTGTTATCAAAATGGCTATCTCCTCATTTTTATTTTAGTATGTAATTCAAACTGCATCTGAAACATAGTTGTGGATGTACCATTTCGGGGGTCGTATCGCGCGCCGCGATGGATATTATATTTCGAGGGACGTATCGCGCGCCGCGATGGATATTATATTTCGAGGGACGTATAGCGCGCCACGACAATTACTATTATCGAGGGTCGTGTCGTGCGCCGCGACAGATGCATGGACAAATATGTCCCCCATGGGTCCCAGACTGAGAGACAACAGATGTGTATCGTTAGGGAAGACATGCATCACTATCCTTGACATTGCATCTCATGGCATTGCACATTTTATTATTGATGAACTTGAATACGTGGTTTGCTGATCTTGTTAGTGTTTCTCTATGAAAATTGTGACTGTTGAATATTGAGCTGTTATTGAGAATATGTAAACTAATAGAGTGTGGTTACTGAGTTGTGTGTTTGGTAAATTGTGAGTTGTTTGTAGTGTGGAGGTTCCGATAGGGTGTAAGGAGTACCCGTATTTTGTTCCTTTAACTTGTGTTTAGAGGTTTGCTTGTTGGGTATCGCGTGGTTTGGTACTCACCATTTGCTTCTACAATTTTTTGTAGGTTACGAGCCCGAATTTTTGTGATACCTTCCATTCTCTTCGTTTCCGAGGCATCTTGTGGAGGGTTGTGAGGTTGCTGCTTGTCATCTCAGCGAACTTTCCTACTCCAGTTTATGACTTTGTTTTTACTTGGAAGACAACTTCATGTTAGACTCGTATTTTTTATTTCAATTCTAGTATTTACATTAGAGGCTTGTGCACGTGACTACCAGGTCTTGAGAATTGAATTAAGTTGAGTTGTTTTCGTATTAGTAATCGTTATCAGACTTTGATTTTTTTTCTGCAGTTTACCAGAATTATTGGGTTAAGCTGACTTGTATTGGTGGGATATGATGAGTGTCATCACGCCCGTTTTTGGGTCGTGACATTTTCTGTGTTTATTATTTTTCTAATATGTGGATCTAGCAAGTCAATGATCCAAGAAGCAACCAAGTAATATTATTTACGATTTGTATATTATCATTTCCACATTATTATTTGTTGTCAATTACAACATGGTTTAGATACCTTTTCTGTGTTTATTATTTTTCTAATATGTTTATCTAGCAAGTCAATGATCCAAGAAGCAACCAAGTAATATTATTGCAGAATTTATTAATTCCTTATGTTAGCATGGTCACTATCTTGAATTTGCCTATATAAACCTCATATTGACACCCAAACTTGAACACAAACCACTTTAAATTTGTGAAAAGTCGATTAAAATAAGAAACGCTCTCTACTAAGAGTTTTTTTCATTATTCTTACCGTTCAAATCCGAGCTACCTAGAATGGAAGAGAAAAGCAAGATTTTAATAATTGGAGGGACAGGTTACATAGGAAAATATATTGTGAAGGAAAGTGTAAAATGTGGGCATTCAACTTTCATTTTGGTTAGAGAAAACACACTTGCAAATCCAGAGAAATCAAAATTCATAGACACATTCAAGAGTATTGGTGTTACACTAATTTATGTGTGTACTCATAAATTCTATTTTTTATATAAGAAATTTAACTTATAGATATCGATAATATAATATAAAATATTATGCAACACGTATTATAGTTGATAATATGTTTTATTATGTAAATTCTAATAACCTCGTTACATTTCTCGCAATTTTTTTTTTGGATAGTCAAGTTGAGAAGGTAACATCTCCTTTCCTATTCTTTTTATTTTTTGGTTTAAAAAGAACGGATCATAATTTTGTAACAGATAATTTGTCTTATTTTCTCAATTGCTAACATGATTTTGGTGATTTGAATAGTGTAAAAATTCTTTTAAATTATGAGTGTAACATTACTATCATTTTAATTAATAGTCTTATATTTCATTTTCCTTATATAATTAGGGAGATTTATCCAATCAAGAAAGCTTGATTAAGGCAATTAAGCAAGTTGATGTGGTGATTTCCACTGTTGGTGGAGGGCAATTTGCTGATCAGGAGAACATAATCAATGCTATTAAAGAAGCTGGAAATATCAAGGTAATTAAGGAAATTAAATTACTATATATTTAGGGTGTGCATGTTTTATATACGTCAAAATATTTTTATATTTTTTTAGAAAATGACTTCCTAATGTGAGAAGAACATGGTACATAAATAGTATTCACCAAACGGCATAATCAGAATTTTCATTTAGTAATTTTTCAAAATATAAAGAAGTAAAAATGCGTAGAAGTCAAGGGATATGTCATTACTCAATATGTTACATACATACATAAAAAATACATGTTTTTACTTAGCTAAAAAATATAATTTTTCAACAAACGAAGAGGTATCAGTCCTCAAGTATACGTGGCTCCACTGCGTTGTTGATTGTCTCCTTCCAACCCTAACACCCCACCCCATCCGTATTCTAACCCACACAATTCCATTGTCATCCCGCCTCATATTATTTGATTAGATTATGGATAAGGAATATATATTTTGCTTACTTATCTATCAAACATGAAAAATAAGTAAAAAAAATTAATTACTTTTTCACGATTACATTTTCATCAATTCATATCAAACATATCGTTAATTATTCAACTCGAACTATGTTTACATTTTTCAAAAATATTTAAAATATATGTATACGTTCAAAAAGATAATATTCATATTAAACTTACTGACTCTAGATTTTGAATTCGTATCAGAGATTTTTTCCTTCAGAATTTGGATTCGATGTGGATCATGTTGATGCAGTTGAGCCAGCTGCATCACATTTTGCTCTCAAGGCCAAAATCAGGAATATGATAAAGTCACAAGGAATGATTCCATACACATTTGTGATCTCCAATTGGTTTGGTGACTTCTTCTTGCCTAATTTTGGTGACTTACAAGCCAAAACTCCTCCTAGGGACAAAGTGGTCATTTTTGGTGATGGAAATACCAAAGGTATAATATGAGTCATTTGCAAAAAGAAAATATGTTATGTATCGGTAAAATCAGTTCATAAAATTATGATCAATCTAATTTCTGTAGATTTGGGTGGGTTGATGATCCGCTAATTAATTTATGAGGAAATTTCAAAAGTTACTACTAGAGTAATATTTAAGCATGATTATAAATTTGTAGGTATAGTTTGGATATTTATAATTCGTAACAACAATTTTATGTAGGGGAGAAGCAAGCGAAATTTGGGAGGTATTCAATGAAATACAACGAAAACAGTTTGATAGAGAGGAGTGAGGATCGAAGAGTAAGATTGGAGAGATGGGATAAAGACGAGCGAGATTTGAGAGAGAGAGAGAGAGAGAGAGAGTGGAGAGATGTTAGAGAGAGGGCGACTAGATGCGATACAAGATATATTTGATGAAAATAGGTTATATCAACGAATAGAACCCAATATATACAAGTTGATATAGGTTGTATTCGATACATACATACATATATATACATGAGCCGAGAGGAGAGATACTATAAAAAGGACATATACATGCGGATATAGGTTGTATTTAACGAAATACAAGTTGTATCAATGAATACAACATGCCATATAATTTGATACATGCATCATATTGTATCACTTCTTCTATTCATTTATTGTTGTATTACTTGTATTCATTCGCAATATCCAACAACATCAACTCTTTGATATACATGCTAAACTTTTGAAATTAATATTGAGTAATAATCTTGTGTAAAATTTAATTCATGTCATGACTCATGTATTTCATTTTATTTCACAATTGTAAGCAATATATGTGAAGGAAGAAGACATAGCCACATACACTATCAAAGCAGTAGATGATCCAAGAACTTTGAATACAACTCTTCACATAAGACCTCCTGCCAATATTTTGTCCTTCAATGAGATAGTGTCCTTGTGGGAAGAAAAGATTGGCAAGACACTTGACAAGGTTTATCTTCCAGAGGAAAAGATTATCAACATGATACAAGGTAAAGTATCGTATCCCGTTTTAATTTGTATGACATGATTTATTATACTCTGTATCAAACAAAAATCAGACAAATAAGTTGAGACAATTAAAAAAGTGTTTTTTTTTACTCCTTTAAGCTCTTACCCTTTTAGCTGTGATCTCTTGGTGACTCAAACTCACAGCGTTAGGATCGATGATAAATTGTGCTTGCCATCGGATCAATTTTCTCTTGTCCGTAAAATGCAACAATAACATATCTGATACAATCCCAAAAAGAACAAATTAATAGGAAATTAAAAAAAAAAAAAAAAGGTTAATACATAGTCAATCTCTTTTATTTGTCTACAAATTTCATTTGACTACTTGAGCTATGATTTGTTTCAGTCAATGAACACATAAACACGTGATAAATTAAGTGCTCATTGAACATTTTTGGTTCAAATTTTAATTATTATTTTTTACGCGTGTTCTTAAGTGTTTACTGTGTAGATAAATTAACCACTTAATATATGTCATTTCTCCTTTATCTAATTATACATGCATGTTGGCCTCAATAAGTCATAAGATTTCAGATTTATTCTAATCGAGGTTGATATGTATAATTTAAAATAATAACTATATTATATAATTAGCTTAATTATCTAATAAAAATTAAAAAGAAGTCCAAATTATAATTAAATTGATTAAAAATTGTCTAATCGGAACACTTTGTTAAAATAATTTTACACATGGTACAAACTAATGGCTTTGATATTTCTTTCACTTTTTAAAACAACACTTCAAATGGTAACAACTATTCAAAGCAAAATTAATTAATTGATGTTCGATTAAATTCATATTCAGATTATTAATTCCGCTACTTTTAATTTATTCTTTTTAAACTTGTTTTGCAGAGGGGCCTGATCTTCCATCAAGTGTCAATTTGGCCATATGCCATTCAATATTTGTTAAAGGAGATTCTACAAACTTTGAAGTTGATCCTTCTATAGGAGTTGAAGCCACAGAGCTTTACCCAGAAGTCAAATACACTACTGTCAATGACTACTATAATAAATTTGTCTAGATTGTGTATATCAAAATGATTAAGTTGTTAAGTCGTCGATCTATCGAAAATAGCTACTTTTATAATTTTATTTATCAAATTATATTAAGTATGTCAATTGTTGTGTAATTTGGATTATATTGTAGGATATTTTCTTTGTTATGTATCTAATGACTATTTTATCTATGGCTGAATATATAGCCAACTCATTAAACTTGCAACATATTTTATTTATGCATACAAAAAATTGTGGTTTGTTTATATTGTATCTGAATGAATGACAAAGTGTTTCAATTAGACATTTTTGATTTATATTTTGAATCTTTTTTGGGTATATCGTAAATAGTATATTAGATAGTTAAGTTAACCACGTAAAATATTTCATCTACTTTAGTTATACATATCAATATTAATTAGAAAATGCACGATTTTATGATTAACTGAGACAAATGTATATAATATTATATGAAAGAAGATGACATATTTTCATTAGTTCCTCGCAAAGGTGCAATTGTGTTTTAGGTGGGAGCACCTTATTGTTGACGTTACAATTCTTTGCACAATGCTTCACACTACTTTGCTACTAGATATCATATATTTCTTTATTATCATTTTGTCTTTTTATAATTACTTTGATTATCTACACTTGAATCGAACTCTTTCATAAACAACATTATTACCTCCACATATATATACACTATCTTCTAAAGACTCAATACTTTGAGATTTCACTAGCTATATTATTGTTATTTTTTTAACAGCAATCACGGTATATTAATGCATAGAAAGGTTCAAAGAGTTAAAGGATGCAATCACATCACTTACAATCCATCTAGGAAAAGTAGAAAGCCAAACAACTTTGCGTACTAACAAAATAGAAAATTTTGCTAAATTATGTGCTACCAAAATTCAAGACCTTGGAATATGCATCACATTAACCACTTCATAAGGTTCCAAATATCTTCACAAGTAGTCTCTATCTCCCATGAGACAATAGTTCTTTGTAGTACCATATCCATCATATTTTTTGCGTCTGATAAGATTTGAACCTTTGTCCACCCCTTTTAGCACTCTCTATCGCCATACGAATTGCAATTGCTTTAGCACTGATGACTTTCCTAACGTATTGAATTGGCATGCCAAAGGCATGAAGCAGGTTATCATAGCTATCCATAGCCACACCAATACTTACAGTCTTCTTTTCCTTATGTACACTATCATCTGCAAACACAACAATACCATCTAGTGTCATAGTTAAAAATTTTATCATCATTACAAGCAGGTATAACTCTAGGGGGAAATTGAGGGATCAAATTGCTTTCATACTCATGAAGATCAAAAAGAGTTTTGTTAACAATGTCCTTAGGATCAACAATTTCTCCATTGGAACTCTTTGAGTTTCTAGCCTTCCAAATTTGCCACATAATAAACATACTTAATTTAATCATCTGAATAGTTATAGGATAATTTTTAATATTTATAAAAAGATCATTCCACCAACCAGTAAAACCCATAGTATCTTCTAAACTAGGCCAATTAATTGGGAAAATTTTCCAAACTAATTGAGCACTGGACACCTAAACAACATGTGATCAATCGTTTCATTCTCAAGTCCACAACCCTTACACACTCCACAAATATGCCTCAGTTTCCTAGAAATAATATGGTTAACCGATAACATATTCAAAATGCATTTCCGAATAAAGTGCTTATACTTGTTTCTAATATTCATAGACCATAAAAACTTCCAAAATTCTTTTGAGAAAGATTGATTACTAGATTGGTCTCTCTCGTTACTCACTTGTTCACACCTAATCATTTTATCGCTAAGTGATATGTATCCTGATTTAACCTCATACTTCTCAGACTTGGTATGGTATCAACTAATCTTATTGGAAAAGCCTTTGATTAAAATAGGTATAGAGACTATTGTACACGTGAGTCCTGAATCCAATTTTGAATTGGATTTGACTTTTGATTCTAATGTTAATTATGTATGAATTTTGGAATTATATTTTAGGCCTTTTAACTTTGCTTTAAAAATTATATATTAGATCAAAAGATGAAAAAATATATTATTAAGCAAGCTATTTTTAATATGAAAAGTATAATATTTACCCTTTATATTTTTTGACAAAAAATTACACAGGAAATATAACACTATAATTATGACGTTTGTTATAAAATCAAGCTCATAAAAATATAATCATAAAGACAAGAAGGCAAGAGAAGTAGATAGAAGAAGAGGAATTTTTCTTCTTATTCAAGTGTGTCTAAGTATCATTTGTACATCTTACAATAGTGAATGAACAACCCTATTTATAGGTTGAGAAATCACTCAAAAAGTCACCATATTAAATATCATAATAAATAGATACATTATTATCCAAAAAGGTTCATTTCATTGTGCCTTCACATGCAAACAAATAGCGAGATCAAGCTTTATGCAGATCAGATAAATATTATGCATCTGCTTTAACCAATCAATTCTGCTTTGGATTCATCCGAGTAGAATAAATCCATAACTATGGTCCTTCGAGGATATTCAAGTATGCTCAACACCATTTCAATGTCCTTTTGTTGGGAAAGAACTTAATCTTGCCAGCAAATTTACTTTTCATACAAATTCAAAGACAATTAGGGTCATTCTTTTTGTATCCTTTCTTTCTTGATTATTTCAATCCATAACGGATTCTTGAAACTTTATTGAAAAGTTTCCTTCAAACTTGTATATGTTTCAAACACCTCGATTGCTGCAAGGATTTTCATATAACCTTCATTGTCTAGCTAGACATGATTCACTATATGCATTCAAGTTTTTCATATGTTGTCAGATCAAAACAAACCTCATTGCATCCACCATAGGAGAAAACATCTCTATTAATGTCAGAATTTTTGCAATAACCTTTATGCCCCAAGGCACAAGCCGTACTTGATATCTTATGGTTAATACTACCGTATAATAGTTTATTTGTACCCCACTAACATTATACCTTGATTTATGGGCTATAAGTCCAAAACATCACTTTTAAAAGTGAAACAAACTATACTTGAATTCTACATTTTACTTGGCCAACCATTTATCTGTCCTTACTATATGACAGATTTAAATTCAAGATCCTCGCCAAAATTGTCATTGAGCTCTATCTCATATCAAAGATACCATTGACGGTTATTTGATATCGATTTCAATATGACATAACTTATCGAGATCTTTTCATTTTCTCATCATTTTTCAGGTACCTAAAGCTTTTTCCAAGGTTTTATTTTATAAAGTGTTATGTCGTAGTGCTCTCTTATATCACTTGTCTCATTATCATGACATGATTGTCCTTTATCACCCTGGCAAGGCTAATGTGGTTGCGGATGTCCTAAGTTGTATGAATATGGATAGTGTATCCCATATTGATGAAGCCAAAAAAGACCTAGTGAGGGATGTATATAGGTTGGCTAGGTTGGGGGGTGAGATTAAAAGATTCTTTGGATGGTGGTCTCATGGTCCATGATAACTCCGAGTCACCATTGCTGGTTGAGGTGAAGTCCAAGCAACACCTTGACAAATCATTGATGGAGTTAAAGGAAACGGTCCTCGGCAAGCTTAATGAGGCATTTTCTTTAGGGAGGATGGTATTTTAAGGTGCCAAGGGAGATTATGTGTTTCCAAGGTAGATGGGTTGAGGGGCCGGATCCTAGAAGAAGCCCTGGATCCCGCTACTCAATTCATCCGGGTTCGACAAAAATGTATCATGACCTTAGGGAAATTTATTAGTTTGAAAGGTATGAAAATGACATAGCGGGGTTTGTCGCTAAGTGTCCAAATTACCAAAAAGTAAAATCTGAACATCAAAAGCCGAATGACTTACTACAAGATATCCAAATTCCCACTTGGAAGTGGGAAGACATTAATATGAATTTTGTAGTGGGTTTACCTCGGACTCAAAGGTCATATGATTCTATATGGGTGGTTGTGGATAGGTTGACTAAGTCCGCTTGCTTTATTCTCATCAAGTCTACTTTTCAGCGAAAGATTATGCTAGGATCTTCATAAATGAGATTGTGTGTCGCCATGGTATTCCATTATCCATATCGGATTGGGGTGCACAATTCATGTCTAGGTTTTGGAGTCATTCCAAAAAAGTTTGGTACTTAGGTGAAGTTGAGTACCGCTTTTCATCCCCAAATGGATGGTCAAGCGGAATGCACTATTCGAACCCTTGAGGATATACTTAGGGCTTGCATTATTGATTTTAAAGGGAATTGGGATAACATTTGCCTTTGGTGGAGTTTGCTTATATTAATAGTTTTCATCATTCATTTCCTTGGCTCCCTATAAAGCCTTGTATGGTAGGAGGTGCAGGTCTCATATTGGATGGTTTGAAGTGGGTGAGACTTCGCTTCTTGGTCCCGATTTGATTTATAAGACCTTATAGAAGGTTCGTATCATAAGGAACCGGTTGCAAACAGTCTATAGCCGGCAAAAGTCTTATGCCGATCATAGGAGAAGAGATTTGGAGTTTGAAAAAGGTGATGAGGTGCATTTGAAAATTTCACCAATGAAAGGGGTGGTTAGATAAGAAAGGAAAGTTGAGTCCTCGTTATGTGGGTCCCTATGAAATCTTGCAAAGGGTTGGTAAGGTTCCTATGAATTGTAAACTTCCTAGTGAATTGACTTCAGTTCATTTGGTTTTCATGTTTCCATGTTGAAGAAGTGTATCGGTGATCCGGAGTCTATTCTTCCTATTGAGGGTCTTGGTGTCAAGGATAACCTCTCTTATGAGGAAGATCCGGTTCAAATTCTTGATAGGCAAGTCAAGAAGTTAAGAAATAAAGAGGTGATTTCCGTAAAGGTGTTATGGAAGAATCACCTAGTTGAAGGTGCAACATGGGAGGCCGAGGCCGACATGAAGTCCTGTTACCCTCATCTTTTTGATAATTAAGGTTATTCATTCTTTTTAATAATATAAATATGACTAGAAATTGAAGTTTCATGATTTTTGGCGAAGTCTTGCAAAAATATGCATTTTGTGTTGCATTAAAGTGAAGTAAAACCTTCAAAACTTGATTTTTGCCTTTTTTATTTGAGTTATATTGTGCATTTTGATATGGTAAGTCTTTATGAAATGATATGTAGCATGTTTTTAAGTTGAACTTTGTGCTAATTGACTCATGCAATGTATGTTGTGAGAAGAAAATACCTCATGATGAAGTGTTTTGAGCCTTAAGTGGGATAATTGAAGTTTTTGATAATGCCTTTTTGAAATGATATGATTTATGTTGATTTGATATTGTTGATTGGTTGGGCTGCTAGTCTTGAGTCTATTCCTTCTTTCAAAAGAGTTTTAGTGATTTGGGACAATATTCCTAGGGTGGGGGGGGTGGGGGGGGAGAGGGGGGAGGTATAATGTAACACTTTGAAAATTCAAGACGAGTCTTAGAGCCTAACATAGGTGCCATGGGGTCTAAGCACTGTTTTAAGACCTATTTTAATGAATATAGGTCATTTAGGAAGTTTAAGAACCAAAATATCCAAGAACGTCCATGACGTTCATAAACTAGTTCTAATGGGTACTAGCGTGCCTTTGCCTATTTGACTAGCTTTTAGGAGTAGGATGTTGACACCCAATTTTGACCGACCTTTAATCATTTTTAGGAATGCTATTCGATTAAAATACACATTTTAAAGTTTATTTAAAGTTTAGAATTGTAGTCGATATTGCATGAAAATTATATATTTTAGTATGTTTTACTTTATTATTGTAATTATTATTAAAATATTTTTAAAATTATTAATGAATTTCAAATGTTTTAAAATTCAAATAATTTTCAATTATATAAAAATATTTTAATATATGTAGTATTTCATTATTAAATAGTAATTCTTACGCTTTCCTTAAAATTATTTAAATTTTAACCTATTCTATTATAATTTTTTTCAATTCTAGCCACTCCAATTAAATTGTATTTCAATTATAGCCTCTCTATTATTTCAATTCTAGCCAAATGTTATTATAATTTTAGCCATTTCACATCCAACCACAATCCTAACCCTTCATCTCGTATTAAATCAATGATCCATACTTAATCTACCTATTCTAACCTAAAAAGAGCCTAATGCCTAGAAAATGTCACTCTCTTCTCCCTCTCTCTCCTTGGCAGCATCAGCCGCCTTCTCCTTCCCCTCTCCCGTCTCTTCTTCTTTCGTTCCTCTCTTCCTTCATCTTTCCCTCTCTCCCTCTTCTTCTTCTTTCCCTTCTATCCTCCGCTTCCTCCCCCTTCCCGTCCTTCTCCCCTTCTCCCTCTCTCCGCCTCCCTCTTCTTCTTTCTCTCCTCTCTTCGCCTCTTCCCCTCCGCCCCTCTTCTTTTATTTCTTTGCAGGACGACCGGCGACAACAACATTCAGGCGAGGCGACCAGAAGCTCCGACCGGCGAAGCAACATTCCGGCCACAGCAGCCACGCAAGGATAGCCGCAGCAGCTCCGACTGGCGAGCTGCTTTCTTCTCCGGACAGCAGCTCCGGTCAGCGAACTCCATCAGGCGTCTTTGAAGTTTTAAGACGGATCCGTCCGGGTTAGTTCTCTTATTCGATTCGTTCTATCTTAGTAGCGTTATTATGAAATATAATATATATATATATATATAGCACGCCCATGACACCAAGTACATAAAGCTGGCAGGCAACTCCACCGGTAGAAGTCACAACACGCTAGGCTCATATCAAAGACCAGCAATGGAAAATCTATGCTACAAAAGGATTGGAATGGTTTCACCACAAACAACTTCAAAGAAATATAAGGTTTCTGTAAACAAGAAAATAATGAATTCACCTCCAGTAAAGAAAGGACCTAAATAGACAATAACAAATCAGACATCCAATGCAACAAATGCAGCTATTGTCTGTCACGGAACCAAATAGAATAGTAGTAGAATGACATAAAATATAGTAAATGATAAAAATTCATAGAAAAAAGAGAGTATATGTAAGAGAATAACACATTACAACACCAATAATGTCATGAGTTTGTACTTTCTGTGTTTCTTCAGTTGGTTAGTGACTAATTGATCCTTGAAATATGCCCCCAAGCTTGTTAAAAAAAATAATTTGTATTTCGTTTTATTTCTACAAAATTTTTGGTTTCACCATAAGTTAGAAATTGATTTGCTGCTCTTGTATCTTGGTTGTGTCTTGGTAAGCTTGATTCAAGAAACTAGTTGAAATAATTGGCTGATTATTAAAAGTGTCTTGATTGTGGTTAAATTTATTGATTATTGAATTTGTTCAATCAGTTGTTATAGTAGTATAATTGGTTTTGATTCTCCTAGCTTATGGTAAGGTTATTACTCCAGTCTTGGGATGAATGCAACATTAATTTAAGGGGACTGTTTACTTGTTTTAGTTGGTGAATGATGCTTTCCCTTTTCATAAAAAATTTGTTATATCCTTGTGTTTGCTTTGTCATGCCAATTGCTTGGGAATTAGTATGTAAACTGTATGTTTGTAATATTTGTAATATTTATGTGCTTCCTCCACTAATTGTCTCTTTTGCTTGATTTTTTCTCTCTATATTTTAATATATATATTCTATGTCTGATTTTGGAAAAGTATATATATGCATTTTTACTCATTTGGAAAGTAATTGTTACCGATTTCATCAGCGCTCTGATTTTCTCTTTTTTAGGTATGTATCTGCTTCATCTTTTGGGTTTACCGTCTCTGTGTGCTTTTTGTATGATCTCAAGTTGTGTTTCTTCGTTTAATCGAATTTATTTTTTTGCTATGTGATTTGGCGTCTTCGTATTCATATTGAGCTTAGCTTTTCGAATTTAGGGATTTTTGCTTCTTTCGGAGCTACAAGGATTTGTAATTTGAGGCACTTATGGGTTTAGGGTTGAGCAAATTCAAACTTTGTTGAAAGATGAATCTTGAGATGAAGCTACCGTTTGGTCATAGATTTTTGAAGTTGAAACTTGGAAATTTGAGCTTTTGATTAGTTGTGATTTTTGGAATTTAAACTTGTGTTAGGATAAGAGTTTAAAATTTGAAGTTTTGTAAGTGGAAGTCTCAAAAACCTAAAAACTGGTATGAGTCAGATTTTCTGATCAAATTTTATGGCGAGACAGATATTTGAGGATAACTTTTTAAATTTTTTTGGCCAAATGCTAGTGAATACAGTTGGAATTTCTTATGTATGAGATAATGCTTGTGTTGTCTGTCAGGTGAATGCCGTGTAATTAGATTTATGGATTTAGTTTAGTGAAAGACCTGGCTTTGATTCCTGATGCAGGAAGTTTTGATTTTTGAGCATAATGGTGGCTCCGTCTTCAACCTCTACCTCCCTGAAGGAGTACCTAAAAAAATATGAAAGTAACACCAATGAAGAAGGAAAGAAGAAACAGAAGAAAAAGAAGAAGGTTAAACCTAATGATGTCAAAGGTGTCGTCGTTGTTGACGAAGATCCTGTTTGGCAAAAGCCTGTAAAAATTGAAGATGAAGAGGATGAGTCAGCTGGTAATGTATTTCAAAGGTTTGTTTTTGTTGATTTTTTGTATCCTTTGGTGTTGGTATATCTGTGTCTCTTAACTGTGTTCTTTTACAGATGAAGAGCTGCCTCAGGTAAATGAAGATATTGAAGTTAAGCGTATGAAGAGATTGGAACAGATTAGAGCTAGACGTCCATTTGGTTCTGTTTCAGAAGATGGAAGTGGTTGGGTGTCTGTTTCAAGTACTTCTAATGACCAAATATCTGATTTGTCCCCAACACGGAGAAGGCCTGGTCGAAATGATAGTCCCTCACCAGAACCTCAACTTAATCCATCAAGTCCTTCAGCTGATTTATCACCACCACGTAAACCGGGGGCTCGAAATGATACACCCTCTCCAGAAAGTGTGCGCAAGCAACCAAGAACTCAGGAGGGTGATCTGTCGCCACCCCGCAAACGTAGTGCCAGGAATGATACACAGAGGACTAGGATTCTTACACCTTCACCTGAACCACAGCTGAAGCCTTCAAGTGCAAAAGATGCTGATTTGTCACCACCACGTAAGCGGAGGGTTCGGAATGATACACCTGAACCTGAAATGAAGCCTTTGAGCACTAGAGATGCTGATATTTCACCACCACGTAGACAAAGGGCTCGGAATGATACACCTGAATCTGATATGAAGTCCTTGAGAAGTAGAGATACGGATATCTCACCACCAAGGAGACGTAAAACTCGAAATGATACCCCTTCACCAGAACCCAAAGCCAGGCCTTCTGCTGATTTATCACCACCAAGACGGAGGCAAAAGTACGGCCAAAGTCTTTCTGATATCTCTGATGTTTCTCCTCCTCGACGAGGTTCCCGTGCTCAAGGTGATTCGAGAGTCGATCAAGGTACAGATCTCTCGCCCTTGAGGAAAAAGAAGGCACAAAATGTACTGGAGGCACGTCCAGATTCATCCACTACGAAGCAGGGACCAAAGACGGGTTTGGTTAGTGGCAAAGATATCAAAGAAGAAATTGATAGGACAAAGAAGGAGGACTGGATGAGGTAATTCTATACTACTTCATGGGCTTTATCTTCTTTTCTTTTTTGCCATTATTCAGTGTCAGTTTGGAAGTACAGGGCAAGTAAAGTAATGTGCGAAGAGACTGGGAAATCTTGTTTTCTTAGGGAGGAAAATTTTATGCTAAAAGAATCAAAGCTTTCGTGAAAATGACCATCACCAGATCCCACTAATGCTTGATCTCTGCTCTAGCTAGTTCTAATTGATGATGTAACAATGATTTGTGTTTTAGGTTTCAGGAAATGGATCCTTTGGTTAGTGGCCGTGGTGCTGAACCGGTATATCGGGATAAAATTACAGGTGCATGAACTATGTAAATTATTCTTATAGTTACTAAATATGGTCTTTCATTTGGTCTCACACTGTATTGCTGCAGGACAACGGATGTCAAAGGAGGAGTTCTTGAAGTCCAAGAAGAAGAAGGAAGAGAAGGAGAAGCCAAAGGTACTTTTATCCAATATATATTTTTTTACATGAATAAGTTGTCAACCTTGGAGCTAGTCTTCCTTCAGCATTACTTTTCTTACTTTAGATGTGCAAGCTTTCCAGAATTCAGGGCAAATATTTCTTCCAAGTTCTACATCTTATTCAAGCTGATAGTATTGACTACAAACAACAATAGACTCTTTTAATGCAGATATTCTAGGAACTTAAAAATATAGGGGTATTCCATTTGCTAGTTAGTGTGGGGTAGTAGTACTGGTAGTTCTTCACTACCTTTTTTAATTTCCTCATAGTCTCTTCCATCTCCTGTGTAATTTGCACAAATAGTGCTTCCTCATATTTTTTGCTGCTGACAAGTTCTGGCAATTTCTTAATTTATATGTCTTCAAATAAAAAAGTTCTCTGTTTAGCATACTCCTTCCCTATCATGTTTTCCACTTGCGTGGAATGTCTACTTATTCTCTAAAAATAATTAAGTTGATATTTAAGGGCACAGATGAATGTTATTTCAGTCGTATTTCTTCAAAGAAACGTCAGTTGAAAGCTAAGGATTTGGTAGAAGTTGAGATTTCAGATCACAAGCCCCTTCGAATCAGATTCAGTTCTGGCCAGAAAGCCATTGACTATGCTGTCCTTCTTGGCTTGTCTAACGCTGAAGTTAAATGTCTGTATCTTAGAAAGTTTAGACTTTAGTGTAATATTTCTTTTGGCAGAGTCTATTCTTGAGTAGAACTTATGTGCTAATATTCATAGCTTGCTAAAGTTCTTTCCTGATATTTGCATTACAAGGATCTCTTTGCTTCCTCGTAGCCGCACAACATACGGGCTTACAATACAAAGCACAAAACTTTTTATTTCAAGATTGTACTGCATTCCTATCTAAATGGAGAATCCTATAACAATCAATCTGATCCTATTTAAACTTGGGATCCTTCCATGAAAAAGTATTAAAAAATATGAAATTTTTATTGATTTCAAAATCCTGATAGTATCAATTTTGTCAATAACAAGTTTAGTCCCTTGAATGGATGGGTTATTTTGAAAGACTACAAAGTCTTTCAATATTTTGGAGATACTTTTGTCGTTCAATTTTGTGTTTTGACATTTGCTTCTTTTTAAATAATATATCGATAGATTATTGGTCTCACAGCCAATCTTCTGAATTTACCTTTCACTTTTCCTAATCAATAAGTATACCATTTGTAATTCGTTTCGAGACACTTGACTTGACGCGTAACACTTTATGAAATGATTTCCTTCAATTTTCTTTATTCTTCTCCAGTTTTCCTTTCTTTCTACTCCAAGTCTCTCTTTCAGTGCTACATCAATTGGTCTTTTCCATGACCGTTGATCGCCGTAGCTTTCCTCCTCCTTGTATGTGCTTTTAGAACAGGCTATGTTTTCTGAAGTGCATATATACACAGTCAACTGCTGCTTGTTAATCTTTCGTGAATTTCTTTTGCTTCTATCCTTGTATCAGGAAATAAAACTGGAATGGGGAAAGGGCTTGGCTCAAAAGCGTGAAATGGAGGTTAGGCTTCAAGAACTGGAAAGTGAGAAGGACAAGCCATTTGCACGGAGCAGGTTTGTACATAACTAGAATATTCCTTGTGATTGTTTTTTTTAAAGATGGATCAATGTGTTTAGAAGGTCTGAACTTGAGATGATGTGTGTACTCTCCTGCCTTTGCACTTTTTGCAATAGAAGTATGTCTTTCGACGTATATTCCTTTATTACTTCTTTCTGGATTTTACCTAACATGTAACTGCATAGTGCTAGAAGATGGACTATTAAACCTGTATTTATATTTTGAAGACTGGGCATTCTATATGCTTTTAGTAGCCTTGCCCGTTGTTTATTACATATTTATAGGACTTCAAAATTTTCTTGCTGGCTGAGATGAGTTTGCTTGCATGATTTTCACATTCTGTGAGGCTTTTTTACATAAATCCTGAGTTCTAAAACTAGGTCACATTACCTCACCATTAAGAAGCATCTTATTAAGTTCTATAGAGTTGGCAGAGGCAATATTTCATTCTCCTTTCTATTTGCTCAATCTTGGCAACATTGCATACAATCGATGAGACTTACTCCTTTGATGTGACCATCTCCGTTGAACACCTATAATAATCATATTGTCACACTATCCGACTGATGAATTTGGAGGTCTCTACATAAAAAATGATCAGACCATGTCACGTGACCTTCTCTCGTATTATCCTCCGGTTTTGCTATGCAGCCTCTACGAGATGAGATTATTTCTAGACCTGTTTAATCATCCATCTTGTCATCCAAATTTTTACGGCACTCATCTTGTGAATATATTGGGTTTTAGAGGCCCAAACATTTACTCGCATTCACCATTGCTGCTCACTTACTTTCTTCCTTGTTTATATCCTCTTTTCACACAACGCCTGGTAACACTTTTCACTTCAGCCACATAATTTAATTCTATATAGGACTTCTTCATCTATCATCTCATTCTATTGTAAGATCGAGCATAGTAAATTTATGTTAGGATTAACCTAGATATTTGAATTATTTACATTTTAGGCACTTCCAGAATAGCCTCACCTCACCTCAATTTCATTTCTTATTATGTGACTAAACTTGCAATGCATATATGTTATCTCATTTTAAACTCTTTACTTTCTAGAGTATTTCTACTAGTTGAAGTGGTTGGTTGACGTGGCATATTTATGTGTTCTAATTTTGCTTCCCAGAGATGATCCAGAACTCGACACAATGCTGAAGGAAAGAGTTCGATGGGGTGACCCAATGGCACATTTGGTTAAGGTGATTTTTTTACCCTGTCACTTTCTTTTGAGTGCCTCTATTCTATTCTATCTGTTTTTGGGTGGATGATTGCCAATTACTGGATTTTTGCGTATTTTCACAATGACAGTCTGTGATTCTTCTTTAATGTCCACATCCTCTCTGTCTCTCTAAATATGATTTACATTCTTGGCTGTTGCAGAAAAAGCTGGATCCAATTCTGCCAGACTTTGGGGCTAACGAGAAAATGAAAGACTCTGGTTTTATAATCCCTCAGGATATCCCCTCTCACAGCTGGATAAAAAGAGGCTTGGATGCAGCACCTAATCGTTATGGGATAAGGCCAGGGCGACACTGGGATGGGGTTGATCGGAGCACAGGTATAATAGACCTCTTATTATTTCTCGATAGATCGCTATGTTAAGCTTCGTATATTTTCCTCTTCGGTCAATATTGGTGACGTCAATGATGATTCTTGTCTAATAGGATACGAGAAGGAGTTGTTCAAGAGGACGAATGAGAAACAAGCAACAGAACGAGAAGCTTATCTGTGGTCTGTGTCCGACATGTAACTTGTTCAAGTTTCCTTTAACTTTTTATATTTCAACGAACACAACGAACGGCCTCTTCGCTAATTTACATAGAAGGACTTATGTCTTACATAATCACAACGTGTTGTCTTGCCTTGAGTATCAACAATCCATTGTTATCTTTTTTGTTGTATAAGATGTTGAAAATGTTTCTGCGTTTCTTCTTTATTCCTGGGTGAAATTTTGAGTTGATGCTTGAGAACAATAATTTGCAAGACAAAAACTTGCTATGTTCAATATGTTATTATATTTGTGTCTATATAAAACTCTCATTTAGGATATATCTACTTCTATCTATTATCTATCTACTACTAATATATATATAAGTAGGGGTGTACATGACCGGGTTGGTTCGGGTTTTTGAAATATCAAACCAAACTATTCTTGTAAAATTTTTAAATTTATAATCCAAACCAAATTAATAAAATTCGAATTTTTTCGGGTTTTTAAACCTTGGTTGTTTCCTTTTTTTTTTCAATTTTCATTATCAAATCATTGTGTCGAATGTTTAATTTATAAATCAAATCAAGCTACTAGACTTTGGATTTTTTCGGTAAAGTTTGCAGCTAAACATATAATTAACTTGTGCTTCATATATTCTTTAGTTCAATCAAAATATTATCTAAGATATTCTTTGAAAAATAACACAAAATATGAGATGAGTATGACGACACAAAATATTCAATAAAAAAAAAATAATGAAATCATCATCTAGAATAAATATTGTAAAGTCATAATGAAAATAATCATAATTTTAAAGTGCTAAATCATGCTAAAATAGTTTAATAAGTATTAGTACATTATTAAATATTTAAGGAAAATTAAAAATAAATTATGTATTTTAATTGTCTAACCAATGTAAACTAAAGAACAAATATTCAATATTTATTGTCATTCATAGTGTTGAATTGATATTTTTTTTTTGTATGCATTGATTTATGTTATTTTTTATGTATTTATCGTATTAATATTATCTCACCTTATGAAACTAAATCTTTATTGACCATTTCGATTTTAAGTTTTAAATTTGAAACAATATATTAAAGATAAAATCTATGAAATAGTATAAGAGATATTTAAAATTGATATCAAAGTAAATATTTTTATATATAAAATAAAATTTAAAATTACATATTATATATATATATATATATATTATATATATATATATATAATATATATATATATATATCTATATATATAATAATCTTTGAGTTGATTTTGGTCTCGGATTTTTTTTTTTGTAGTTTAAACCAATCTAACCCAAATATAATTGGTTTTTTTCTAATATCAAACCAAGTCAAACCAAACCACTAATCGAATTTTTTCTCGATCTAACTGTTTGCGATTTGATTCGATTTTCAATTCGATTTTGTACACCTTGTGGATAACCTACTGGTTTTTGTCTTCTCTTTTTCACTCTTTTTTTTTCTACTTTGTGATTTTGTTTTCTCCTTCTGACATATATCAATATCATACCCGATATTTGATCCTCCTCCCCTTCTTCTTCTTCTTGCATGAGATCAACGATGAGTAAGAGTCGAAAATATGAAAATCATCTTCTTTTCTTTTTGCATGAGATTAATGAGTAAGAGTCGAGTACATGAAAATCATCGGTGTTGTGATTGCTTTATGTTTATGAGTTAGACACGTAAAAATCATTCGTACTAACAATTGATTGATTTTATGATAGTACGTTAAAATCATCTGCACAAACATGTGGAGATCGTTTATGGTTATGTATAGATATAGTAAGTACTCCATGAGTCTTAACTATTTGATAGAAAAGGGGGTGTGTACCAAATTTTAACCGGTCCAATACATATCATTTTGCATTGCACTCATGTATATGACATGGAATTGCTGAAATGGATTTAACTTGATACATCCAAGGCACATTGTGATATTACTAATGTTGTAAGTGGTACTTTTTTTTTACAAAACTTGATTTAATTGTTATATCGGAGTGATTTATTTTACGATATAATTATACTTCTAGAATATATTTCGTTATTGCTTCGAGAAAGGGTTAGTAATTTGTCATGTCCTTGAGCCTACACCATGGACGTGAAGACACTCAAGAATCATTGTTGAAATGAACCCTTGGTCTGACTGACTAACTCAAGCAGAATTAAGCTTTAAAATAGTATTAAACATTTTAATCAATTGTCCCAAAGTACTCCCAAAGCAATAGTAGTTGAAATAAAGTTTAACAAAGAATACTGAAAACATACTCAAAACTAACTATCTATGAAGCCTTTTTATTGTTTTAAACGGATGTTGGAACAACATCTCTACATTGAATGTACAAGTATTTACTATAGGCGGACCGAAATAACTGAATGACAGGATTGCAATAGATATAAATATATACTCAACTGAATGTAAAGAAATAAAGAAAAGAAAACATTTAAACCTTCATAAATACTTACTCATCATATTAAGTGATATGATAAAAAAGACAATTCTAATTCTATTTGGGAGATTCTCTAACTGACAACAATCACTATGAGCAACATGATGATACAACGTCTCGCCCACACTGTAAGAACTGTCCTATATCTTGCCGAATATAGAACATCTGAACTAAGTGGAACCACTAAAGCTATGGTCGAAAGCAATAAGGAGTTGTCTAAAAAATACGATTTTGTACCTATGTTGGGTACATGGTTTATGAGGAATGTGAGTTGTTTGAACTCATCCACATATATGTGTTCAAATACCACTCAATAAATATATATGTATGCTCAAATGAATAAAACATACTCTTTCTCAATGTGAGGTAATTGCTCAAATATCTTCTTAAAAGAGGTACTACTCTAAAATATCTCTAAACCTATTAACTTGATTAGAAATCAAAATTTCTCTTTTCTCAACGTAAAAAGTGATAATTTGAAAATACTTAGTTCCCTTGTACTCTTGCTCAGATCACTCTTTAAACTCTACTTAAAACTCGTCTTTACTTTCACAAAAATCAATATAAGACAAAAGTTTGGTTAAAAGGATTCTCAATGCTAACTCAATAGTAACTCAATAATGGGGTTCATGCAGAAAATAGACATAAACAATCAACTCAACAATCTCAATGCAAGATATATCAATTCAATAATCAAGAATAGATTCAGAATTCAAGCAACAAAACTCATCTAAAAATTATCAAAACTAAGAATGTAACCCTAGATTATTCATTACTGATAGATAGTAGATGTAGGGCACGGGGAAAAACTCAGCCTATCACTATGATAGCCTTACATACTTGGAGAATAAAGTTCTTGGATCGTTGCTCTAAAACTTAGAAGCGTTGATGAAAGTAAAATGATTGATTAACACTGTTTATAACCGTAACTAGGTGTAAAAATGTTGTGGTTTAGGCTTAGAAGGGATGGAAAAAGACTAAACTATCCCTCAAAACTGGCAAAAACCTTCTATGGATCCACCTATGGTTCGTGATTTAGTCTACAATCAATAGATCCCATCAATAAAATTTGTATTGAAATTTACGACTCAAAATCTCATTCTACGGGTCCAATCTACAACCAGTAGAAGTTGCTACGACCCATAGAATGAATATGGGATTTGGATACAAATTCTGACTTCTAGTACGGGTCGTCAGAATTTTGAAGGTATGTAGAAAGGTTTCGTAGGAACTGACTCAGGAAACTCTATAGCGATAGATTCTAGTAAAATGATCATCACTTTTTACTCAACTCTAACAGAGGAAAATTTCGTATCTTTGGAAAGAGGACCCAAAGCCCTTCGATTTGATAAGTTGTTGGCCATCTAATTCATTATATTATGTGAAATATGATTGTTTGAAGTTGACCTAAGTATAATCTTATCAAAACTTAATCGATAAGGAAGATTTCAACTCAACTTTGTGCTAGAAGTTGCTTGAGAATTTAATTCATCTTCAAATTTATTCTCACACTAAAAAATTATTGTATAACTTAAGAATCACCTGACACAACCTTATACGTAAACAAAGAATAGTTCCGATTTTTACTTAGAAATTTTCAGAGTGGTAACATAATCAAAGTTTGGTGAGAACATATGTTTTTCATAATCACTGGATAGTACCTTTTTGTCTTGTAGTGATTAAGCTAGGTATTAGCCATACTTGACTTAGTGTGGCTGATGAAATTCTAGGTGAATTGCTTTCTTTTTAAGAGTACTGGATTCTAGAGATTTCTTTTATTTTCTATCTTATTTTCTTATTTTCTTTTAGACAATTAATTTAATTTTACCAACTTGTTTCGTACTTGATGCTCTTGTATTGGATAAAGATCCAGTCAAGTAATATTAGGTCAAGTAATGTTCAATGACCTTATAGATTCATGACATGTGTACTATACAATAATTTATGGTGGAAATTCATTTAAATTATATACTCATTATAATAAGGGATATAGCACAAGTACCCCCTCAACAAACGCCCGAAATTCCAGAGACACACTTATACAACACTAAGGTCCTATTACCCTCCAATATTTATTTTATTAATAATTTTCTACCCTTTTCGGCCTACGTGACACTCTCTTGTGGGCCCAATGCCGATTGACTTTTTTTTCAAGCTAGTGCCACGTAGACCGAAAAGGGGTAGAAAATTACTTATAGAATAAGTTCAGGGGTAATAGAACCTTAATATATTATAAGTGTGTCTTTGAGACTTTGGGCATAGGTTGAGGGGTACTTGTGCATTTTTCCTTATAATAATATAAACAACAAAGCTGTCAACTTTTTCTAAACTGACCAAAATCTAATTTTACCCCAATTAAACACCTAAAAATGAATAAAAACAATTGGATAAGTAAAAGACAAACATCCTTCCAAAATTTGGTTTTAGACTTTCTTATTTGAACAACACAATTTCAAATGGTCATATCTCACTCATACGAACTCGGAATCGCGCAAACTTGGCGGCGTTGGAAAGATTATTCCAAGTTCATTCCTGAGTTTCTTGAAAAGACACCTAACTCATCCTAAGCTACGAGTTATGGTTGTTTGAAATTGACCAAAACCTCAACTTAACATACTTAACAATTTTTCCAAAAATGACTGTTTCCAATTTTAAACTTCTTTCTAGTTATTTCAACTTGCGAGATTACAATTTACCTCTTAAAGAGGCTCTTATGAGAACTTATCTCAACCCAAAGGGAGAATCTTTTACTTGAGCGTTGAGTTATATTTTTTGTGAATAGTATTGAGCACCAATACGAAAAAGAGATTAGATAACTCACATGTTGTTGGGTTTTATCAAGTGTGAATGGGAAAGAAAAGAAGAATATCAAAAGTGAGGGAACTACTTTGGAGGGAAAATGAAAAGTCATTTGCAAAGTGCAAATGAAAAGTCAGTTCTTTGGATTTGATTTGGATTTGGATTTGGCAAATGATGTGATTGATTGATAAATTTTTTGGACAAAATTTATTTAATCAATTTTGTTAATTCAAATAAATCCTGTTAATATTATCTCTTATAAATTTGCGTGGTAACAGTAACATTCCGAAAAGTCATTACTTTTCCGAAAAGTCGTTACTTTCCAAAAAGTAGTTATTTTCCTAACAGACACCATTTTTCAAAAAGTTGTTATTTTTTCCAAAAGACACAACTTTCTGGATAAAATGGGTCTGGACAGATTTCACTGAACAGACATGTTCCTTGCTGAAAATGGCTATAAAAAGGAAGTCAATTTTTGATTTTAATCACTGAAAATTTTTTCTTTCACTGCATTATTTATTTTCTCTCAAACAAAATCAAAGTGTCAATCGACTGAGTCTGTGTGACTTGTTGCTGTTCTTCGTTCGTTGAAGTTAAAGAAGTTTGAGGTACCCCTCTTTTCTTTAACAGGTTTAATCGTTTTATCTTGGGAGAAATTAATCCATAACCTTGGGTACAGTGAGGGGATTAAATTTCTTAAGGACACACAGTAGTTTCTGTGGACTCGGATTAATTCTTATATTTTAAATTTTTTTTTCCTGCTTCATCTTGATTCTGTTTCTGTTTATTAACTTTATAAATACAAGTTATTGTAAGAATAACAATCTTAGAAATTTAACAGTTTCTGTATTTGAGGTTTCTAGAGATTAAAACCTTTATGGTTTTCTACTCTGCTTGAATTTTTAAAATTCATTCGATTAACGATTAAAAGAACATCTAAAAACTTTATCGTTAAATTAGAAACAGTTTGTGTAAAGATTTTGTTCTTTACTGTTAGTATTTTAAATACTTAATTTATCTGCCATTTGTGACAGAAAAAAAATGACTAATTCAAGTCAAACAAATGCTGGAACAGTAAGTAATGCACAACAACGGTTGCACATAATCGTTCAAATCTGCCTTAGCACCGGCTGAGAGAAACTGCAAAGTTTTCTGGAGTCGACTTTAAGAGATGGCAGCAAAAGATGTTCTTCTATCTCACTACGTTGAGTCTGCAGAAGTTCATCAATGAGAATATTCCTGTTATGTCAGATGAAACTCCGGCTGATGACGATTCTTGGTAACAGAAGCATGGACACACTCAGATTTTTTGTGTAAAAATTATATTTGAGTGGTCTGCAAGATGATCTGACAATGTGTACAACAATGCAAAAACCTCAAAAGAACTCTGGGATGCTTTAGAAAAGAAGTACAAAACAGAAGATGCCGGAATGAAGAAATTCATTGTGGCAAAATTTCTGGACTTTAAGATGATAGACAGTAAGACTGTCGTCACCCAAGTTCAAGAATTGCAGGTCATAATCCATGATCTCCTTGCTGAAGGTATAAATTTATTTAATGCCTATGTTAGAATATTAAGTTTTCCCTTAATACTCACATAACCTTTAATGTAGGATTGATTGTGAATATGCTTTCAAGTGGCTGCAATTATTGAAAAATTACCTCATTGTGGAAGGACTTTAAAAACTACTTAAACACAAACGCAAGGAGATGATATTGAAGATCTCATAGTAGGTTGAGAATCGAAGAGGATAATAAGGCTGCAGAAAAGAGGTCACGTGGTAATTCAAAACATATGTGAAGTAAATTTTGTTGAAGAAGATACCACAAATAAAGAAAAGAAAGAAAGCATCTGGTCCAAAAAGCAATCCTCCTAATAAGAAATCAATGGAAACTGCTTTAATTGTGGTAAACATGGTCATAGGGCTAATGAATGTCGGGGTCCTAAGAAGGACAATAAAAAGTGTTATGCGGAATTCGATATAATACGAGAAAATATAAACGCGAAAAACAAGACAACAGATTTACGTGGTTCACCAATGAATTGGCTACGTCCACGGGAAGAGGGGAAACAGTTTTATTATGGAGAGGCAATAACAGAAATTACAGAATAGGGTTTGCGCTAGCGTCTATATATAGTGCTAGGTTACGCCTAACAGGCTTGGGCCCAACAACAGAATTGACAGATAATTAAGGGCCCAATACAACAACATTGTATACCGTCGGGCCGGGGCGTCTCCGCCCCCCCGGACCCCAGGCCAGGGGGCGCGTCGCCCCCCTGGACCCCCCGACTCGCTGACCGGGCAGCGAGACCCCCGTCCTTTCTGCTGTAATGGGTCCTATTCAAGGCATTCAACAAAAGAATATCAAGCAAACTTGGCTGAATCCAAAGGAAAAATGGACGATCTCTGTGCAATGCTTTTAGAATGTAACTTGGTTGGAAATCCAAGAGAATGGTGGATAGATTCTGGTGCCTCATGCCATGTTTGTGCCAACAAAGAATTATTTTCATCATATACTCCAGTACTTACTGATGAAAAATTATTTATGCAAACTCCGCAGTTGCAAAGGTGGAAGGAACTGGCAAAGTCCTATTAAAGATGACATCAGGCCAGGTGGTGACTTTGAATAGGGTCTCATATGTTCCAGAATTGAGAAGAATTTAGTTTCAATTCTAGTTCTGACCAAGAATGGATTTTTAAATGTGTATTTGTTTCTGATAAGTAGAGTAAGCAAAAATGATATGTATGTAGGAAAGGCTACCTTAGTGATGATCTTTTTCAAACTCAATGTATTGCAGTTGATATGAATAAAGATTTTGCTTCTTCTTACTTGCTTGAGTCTAAATGTTTATGGCATGAACGTTTGGGACACGTTATAACAAACGTTGCGAAAACTGATTAACTTAAATATTTTGCCAAAATTTGAGTGCAATAAATCAAAATGTCAAATTTGTGTTGAATCTAAGTATGCTAAGCATTCTTATAAATCTGTTGAAAGGAATTCAAATCCTTTAGAATTGATTCACACTGGATATTCGTGACATGAAGTCAACACCCTCACGTGGTGGGAAAAAGTTATTCAAACTTTTATTGACGATTGCACTAGATATTGTTATGTCGATTTGCTAAATTAGAATGATGACAATAGATGCATTAGGCAATATAAAACTGAAGTTGAAAATCAGTTAGATAAAAAGATCAAAATGATCAGAAGTGATAGAGGTGGAGAATATGAATCTCCATTTGCAGAATATATGTTTAGAAAATGGAATAATCCATCAAACTACTGCTCCTTACACTCCTCAGTCTAATGGAATTGCAGAAAGAAAAATCGAACTTTAAAGAAATGATGAATGCATTCTTATAGTTCAGGTTTACCACAAACTTGTGGGGGAAGCTATCCTTACAACAAATCAGATACTTAACAGAGTTCCTCACTCAAAGACAAATGTAATTCCATATGAGAAATGGAAAGGTAGAAAACCCAATTTGAAATATTTCAAAGTGTGGGGGGTGTCTAGCAAAGTCCAATTCCTATACCAAAGAGGGTAAAAATAGGACCTAAGACTGTGGATTGTGTATTCATTGGATATGCCACAAATAGTAAGGCATGTCGTTTTTTGGTTTCATAAGTCCGAACATCCGGTATTTCATGATAATACGGTAATGGAATCAGATAGTGCATTTTTTGAACATATCTATCCGTTATAAAGCTAGACTTGAGTCATCTGTGGGGGATCTAAACAACCTAGAGAAGACCACAAAGAGAATGAACAAAATGAAGAAAGTCCAAGATTCAGTAAACGTCAAAAGACATCTACTTCTACTTCATTTGGATCAGATTTTGTAACATTTCTTCTTGAAAGTGAGCCTCAAACATTCAAGGAAGCAATGTTGTCTAGTGACTCAACCTCTTGGAAGGAGGCTGTTAATAGTGAAATTGAATCAATCTTAAGCATTATACTTGGGAGTTGGTAGATCTTCCTCCAGGGAACAAACCCTTGGTTTCAAAATGGATCTTTAAAAGGAAGATGAAAGACGATGAGACTATTGACAAATATAAAGCAAGACTTGTTGTCAAAGGTTTTAGACAAAAGAATGTCTTGATTATTTTGACACATATTCGCCAGTGACTAGGATACATCAATTCGGATGTTAATTGCAGTAGCTGCAGTAAACGGTCTTGAATTCATCAAATGATGTGAAAACAGCCTTCTTAAATGGAGAGCTTGAAGAGGAAATTTACATAGAACAACCTGAGGGTTTTATAGTTCCTGGTAAAGAAAAGAAAGTGTGCAAACTTATTAAGTCACTTTTATGGGCTAAAACAAGCACCAAAACAATGGCATGCAAAGTTTGATCAACCATGTTGTCAAATGGATTTAAGATCAATGAATGTGATAAATGTGTTACATTAAGATACTCCAAATCAGGAAGTTATTTTATGCCTATATGTAGATGATATGCTTATAATGAGCAAAGACATTGCTAATATAAAAGCTACAAAGCGTATGCTTGCTAGTAGTTTGATATGAAAAAGATTAGGAGTTGCTGATGTGATATTAGGAATTAAAATTCTTAAAACTCCTAACGTCTAGCATGGTCTCAATCTCATTATATTCAAAAGATACTTGAAAAATTCAATTTTTTGAATTTTAAAAGGGCAAAGACTCCAATTGATGTAAATCTTCATCTTGCAAAGAATAAAGGCGAAAGTCAGTCTCAATTGGACTATGCTAGAGTATTGGGAAGCTTATGTATGTCATGAATTGTACACGACCAGACATAGCTTGCGCTATCAGCAAACTGAGTCGATACACAAGTAATCCTAATCATAATCATTGGTTGGCAATGAAGAGAGTTTTTGGGATACTTAGATGACACTCAAAACTATGCTTTACATACAACAGATATCTAGCTGTTCTTGAAGGATATAGTGATGCAAATTGGATTACTGGGTTCAACTGAACAAATCCACAAGTGGATACGTTTTTTACTATTGGTGGAGGCAATATCTTGGAAATCATCCAAACAACATGTATAGCTCTCGCTCTACAATGGAGTCTGAATTCATTGCTTTAGACAAGGCAGGTGAAGAAGATGAATGGCTCCGGAATTTCTTAGAAGATATTCCATTTTGGCCCAAACCAATGGCCCCTATATGCATACATTGTGATAGTCAAGCTGCAATAGGAAGGGCTGGAAGCATTATGTATACGGCAAGTCTCGTCACATAGACGAAGACATAACTCTGTGAGACAACTACTCTCTAGTGGAATTATCACAATTGACTATGTGAATCAAAAGATAATGTGTCGGATCCACTTACAAGGCCTAAATAGAGGGAGTTGAGAAATCATCGACGGAATGGGACTATGGCCGAGAACAAGTCATCGTGGCGGTAACTCTACCTAGAAGACGGAGATCCCAAGATCTAGTTCAAGGAGATAACACAGTCATTGATGACTGTTCAACATTGTAAAAGAAAAAAAATATTATTATTATTTTATGGTCCATTCTCATGATGAGACAATGTTTAGTAACCAGGATAAAGACATAAGGACTTTTTAATGGTTTCTAAGTTGATACAGGGAATATCAAATGGTGTATCTATGGGATAACACATTTAGAAATCACCTATGTAAGTGTGAAGTGTAAGCCGCTTCAAGGAGAATCCGGTAAGGCCAGTTCTTTAAGCACTTACTATCCAAGATGTGTTCATGGCTGAAACGAACAAAACAATGAGAACTAAGAAAAGTTCAAGGGTTGATTGTGTGACATATGTTGTCTAGGTATACACCAAAGCTCGACAGTTCAAAGTTATAAAATCTACCGATTGACCGAGTATATCCGATATATGTTCACTACGGAAAGTTTAAAGTGAAACCTACTTATCCAGATGCAATTAACCTTTACCTACAAAACACAAGTTTTTTCATGCATATGTTTTAACAATAGCCTTCCCCATTCATGTGAGGGATTGTTAGGTTTTAGCAAGTGTGAATGGGAAAAGAAAAGAGAGAATATCAAAAGTGAGGGAACTACTTTGGAGGGAAAATGAAAAGTCATTTGCAAAGTGCAAATGAAAAGTCATTCTTTGGATTTGGATTTGGATTTGGCAAATGATGTGATTGATTGATAAATTTTTTGGACAAAATTTATTTAATCAATTTTTTGTTAAATCAAATAAATCCTGTTAATATTTCTCTTATAAATTTGCGGGGTAACAGTAACATTCCGAAAAGTCATTACTTTTCCGAAAAGTCGTTACTTTCCAAAAAGTAGTTATTTTCCTAACAGACACAATTTTTCAAAAAGTTGTTATTTTTTCCAAAACACCACCTTCTGGATAAAATGGGTCTGAACAGATTTCACAACTGAACAGACATGTTTCTTGCTGAAAATGGCTATAAAAGGAAGTCAATTTTTGATTTTTTAATCACTGAAAATTTTTTCTTTCTCTGCATTTATTTTTCTCTCAAACAAAATCAAAGTGTCGATCGACTGAGTCTGTGTGATTTGTTGCTGTTCTTCCGTTCGTTGAAGTTAAAGAAGTTTGAGGTACCTCTATTTCTTTAACAGGTTTAATCCGTTTTATCTTGGGAGAAATTAATCCATAACCTTGGGTACAGTGAGGGGATTAAATTTCTTAAGGACACACAGTAGTTTCTGTGGACTCGGATTAATTCTTGTATTTTAATTTTTTTTTTCTGCTTCATCTTGATTCTGTTTCTGTTTATTAACTTTATAAATACAAGTTATTGTAATAACACATTTTCCATAAACAAATAGGCAGCGTGGGTTAGGATCATTTTGACTTTCGGAGATTCCTCATTGCCTTTGATCATGGTTAACCTTTTTGTTACATCATTGAATATATTTACCATAAAGTTACATTTTTATTTTATCCTTCTCCCTGCATAGTAAGTTTTTTCATGGCTCTTTTAGGGTTGGGAAATTTGAAATATGTTCTAAAATCAAATTGAATGATAGAAGTGTTAGGACCGTAAATAAGCAGGTGTAAATGCGGAAGGTAGCAAAGCAAATTTCGAAAGACCAAGAGTAAGAAGACAACGAGAAATATACCAAAAGACACAAAGATTTAACGTGGTTTGGTCAATCGACCTACATCCACAAAGGAGATGAGCAATCCACTATAAATATGAGAGTACAAAATACAGAGAGAAACAACCTCAACCAATTCACTCGAAATACATGGGAGGTTCACACAAGTGATAACGTATCAAGCTTGTGACCCACAAATTCTCCCTCTAACCAAAACTCTCAAAGCTCTTAAGACTACATTGTGGATGCTGATTAAGTTAGAAGGAACATGCCTCTATTTATAGAGTCCTAAACTTTTTCCTACCAAAAAAAATGATTAGTCAATTCAAAATCTTTTTCTAAAAGGAAAACCTATTTATGGTATGAAATCAAGGCAAATAAAACCCAACAAATCTCCCCCTTGGCCTGAATTTCTGACAAAATAAATTTGTCCACCTTCTTCACTTAATCTTCAACAACTTGCTTCTCCTCTCCATAATCTCCTATGCAAAATTTATGTGTCAACACAGAGAACCTCTCTGAAACAATTTCTCCAACAAAAATCTTCATTACTATAAAAAAGGTTGCGGCTAGAACTACACCCGCCAAGATGAACACCTCTTTCTAACATGGTTCAATAATCGATTATCGAACCACTGAACCTGAGTCCATCATTGAATCTGGCTCTGATACCACTTGTTAGGACCAGAAATAAGCAGCTGTAAACGCGGAAGCTAGCAAAGCAAACCTCAAAAGATCACGAGTAAGAAGACAACGAGAAATATACCAAAAGACACAAAGATTTAACGTGGTTCGGTCAATCGACCTACGTCCACAAAGGAGATGAGCAATCCACTATACATATGAGAGTACAAAATACAGAGAGAAACAACCTCAACCAATTCACTCGGAATACATGGGAGGTTCACACAAGTGATAACGTATCAAACTGTGACCCACAAATTCTCCCTCTAACCGAAACTCTCAAAGCTCTTAAGACTACATTGTGAATGCTGATTAAGTTAGAAGGAACATGCCTCTATTTATAGAGTCCTAAACTTTTTCCTACCAAAAAAAAGAATTAGTCAATTAAAAACTTTTTCCTAAAAGGAAAACCTATTTATGGTAAGAAATCAGGGCAAATAAAACACAACAAGAAGAAGGTACCTTTATTTTGTAGTTTGATAACTCATGTATAATACACAAGTGGAGGGCTTCATTTAATTTTGAAAAATAAAAATAACGATGATCTTTAATTATATAGCTTAGGATAAAATGTTTTAACTTTTAGTACATATACATTAAGGACCCATTGCTATCATGCTTATATATTATAGGAAAAATTGTATATAATAGCAAACTAATAACCTAAAATAAATGGAGTAGCTAGGGTTTGATTTAATTGTGCTCCATAGCAAACGTTATCCAACGTTTGCCAGGCGCATCTATCCCAAAAATCTCGCTCGCCACTCTCCCATTCTCGCTCGCCACTCTCCCTCTGCTCGCCTCTCTCGCTTTATACACAGAAGTGTATAAATTCTGTTTCTGTTTTGTATAAAGCGAGAGAAGATTGTATATACACATGCAAAAACATATATCTTCGTGTTATACACTTAATTATACAATTTACAAACATTTTACTTCAATTCAGACAAATGCAAATTTTATACAAATATTGCAGAAAAAAAGGCCAACGAATTATACAATTGCGAATTATACAATTGCAGTGAAATACAATTTTCTCTAGCTTTATACAACAGAAATGTATATATTGTGTTTCTGTTTTTGTATAAAGCGAGAGAAAAACGTATATCTTCTTGCTATACACTTATAATTATGCAATACACACACATTTTACTTCGATTCAATTGTACGCAAAGCAAATTAGGCAGTGAATTATATAATTGTGCATTATACAATTGCAGTGAAATAGGATAGCGAATTATACGATTGCAGTGAAATAGGTCAGCGAATTATACAATTTAGGCCAGCAAATTATATAATTGTATATGTATAGCAAATTATACAGTTTTATGTTTGCTATGGAGCGCAATTATGCAAACTTTGCTATAGCATACAAATATGAATTTTTTGTTTGCTATATGTGAAAGTTGCCCTGTATTATATGTATCTTATATTTTGGTATTGTTTGATTTCATTATGTTGTACCAAATACACATGAATATTACTAAAATCTCTCGTTGGTATTGTTTGATTTTATTATATTGTACCAAATACACATGAATATTACTAAAATATCTCATGTCTAGCAATATATATAGATTTGCCTAAACAACATCTGAAAGTTTAAAAATATCACAATAAATAACTCAGTCAGTTAGACAATATTTATTTGACTAATAAAGAATGATACCCCTTATCAAAACCCTAGTTAGGACAATGGAGTTCATTTATTTGACTAATAAAGAACATCAACCATATAACAACAAAAAAAAGAATCTCTAAAATGGTATATAATAAATATTGATGGATCTTAGAGTAATGTATGCTGAATCTTCTTTTTTTCGTTAAATTAAATCAAAGGAAAGAGCACCCTTGCTATCATTAACACCTTGTTTGGTTTGTATTGTATTGTTTGTCTAAATATGATGTTTTGATTCTTACTGAAATTTATTTGTTAATCTAAATACAATTTTTTAATTGTTTTTATTTTAAGTTAAGGTAATACTGGTTCACCGAAGCCTTGGACCCATATAATCAGAAATAATTATTTTACTATGGTTGAAAAGGGTTGCACTTTATTATTTTGACGTATTAATTGCTACTCAAAGATAATTTTATTTTTCTTTAGGTCAAACAAAAATTGTTTTTATCAATATGTACTTTTATGAAAAAAGCACTTTTGAAAAATGAACACTTTTCAAAATAACTTGATTTTCTTGTTGAGTTATTGTCTAAAATCATCTCTCAACTATGACTCAAATATAATGTACATCCTTATATTATCTAAGTGAGAAAAATATCCGTATACTATACAAAAAATAACAAGAATCATCCTTCAATCTATTTATGTTAAGAAACTAATTGAATCAATAAAAAAAATTTTGGTCATGTCTTGCCACGACGAAGATCAAAGTTACCTACAAAGAATAAAAATATGGATAGAAAATGGATCTTTCATTCTCGGAATTTAATATTTTGCGTGTTGTCACTTTATATATTTTTTGCATCATCAAGTAAATTGACTTGCAACAATACATAAGTTTTGAAATACTTATACTGTAAATTGTGATGGTTACAAAGATTATGGAAAAAATTATTTTAACAGAATTACATCCAACTATTTAGAAATTTTCTTTAATAAAATATTTAGGGTGCATGTACTTTAGATACAATGCAATTTGTTGAAAATTTAGGGCGCATGTTCAATTCGAAAATTTGAAATTGAAGTAGTATTTGACCACATTTTTAAAAAATATTTAGAATTTGAATACATTTTGTCTGAATATAATTTAAATCCTCAATTTATGAAAAAAAATCCACTTAACTTGACTAGTTTAACCATGTGTACATATATTCATTCCACTTGACACATTTAATTTTTTGTTGGTGGCGTGATTTTTTTTTTAAATAGATAGAAGAATGAATCTTGCAATTGTTTGGATAGTTCAAAGATGTCTTTTGTTCAATTATATGACACAAGGATGTACTTTAAGTTTAGGTCATACTTCAGAGATGATTTTAGCAAAAAAAACAAACACTATTTACATTCGTGCATATCACTTCCCTTTATTTTTTCGAATAAGTATTAAAATGACGTGCTTTAAATTTTTTTTATGTCATATTGAGAATCGATATGTTGTTGTGCATATATTCAAACTCATAACACAATATTAAGTGACCTACCATGTAGTAGACTACAAATACTAATAGAAATCATCAAACTACATGTATTACAAACCATTATTGAAATAAAATAGCAAAATCAAAGGAAATTAATGCACACATGATAATATGAATTTAAACCTTCATTTTGTTGCATAGCACATTGATGAAAGATACCACCAAAGTTGATTCATTTATAATATACTAGATTAGCTATCTTCATTTTCTGGGGGGGCCTATGAGGAAGACGAAGTTCCAATTTCTAGCTTCTTCAATTGGTCTTTTAAGTAACCCTCGGCAATATTTAATGTAGTTTCAAATGTGGTCAGATTCTCGGCATTGATTTGGTCAATGGACTCCCACCAACATTTTTCTCTAATATTGTCCATTTGTTCTAAAGAACGTATTTTTTCCTTTTCAGCTGCTTCTCTTGCTTCTAGTTCATTTAATTTGATGTTGTTTTCAATTGCAATGTTCCTTGCATTTTCGGCAACAAGTCTCGTAACCAGATCTAATTCCATTGTGGGGTTCACAAAATGATCAATGACTACATCAGTAGTTGGATGAACGTATGAATATTGGTTCCTACCACTTGGACAAGACGAAACTATTCCAATATCGACGTTACAAGCTCTTACAATCTTACTTGCATTTTTATATAAGGACGGCAATCGTTTGGAAAATGCGACTTTCCGCTTAGTTTCATCTTGTAGTTTTTCTATTGGAATTTTTTGACGTCCTGCTGTTTTCTTATCCTCCATTCTAGAATGCCATAAAATCTATTGATCAGTTGATTTCCAACAATGTGAGTTAAAAATGAATAAAACATCATCAGTATTTATACACACATAAAAAATTTATTCACAATAGTAATTTAATTTCAAAGTCAATATTGTTATGGAAAGTAAATCCATCTTTTTTCAAGTCAATATTGCTATGAAAAGTAATCCATTTAATTTCAAGTCAGTATTATTATGGAAATTAATCCATTTAATTTTAAGTCAATATTGCTATGGAAAGTAAATCATTCTTTATATTGAATTTATGATAGAAAATTTATATTGAATTGATATTCAAAATCTGTGTTTTATGGCAACATAAATAAATTTGAAATTCAAATAAAAAAGGTAAGTTGTTGAATATACCAAATAAAATTTATTGATTAATGATTAATCATTGTGAATATAATTTAATGGACCCTTACTCATACACAAAAATATTTTAATTTTTTTTTTATGTAACTAAATCAGAATTTTTACATAGGTGTAACTCACGCTTAGGGTGAGTGGGTGTAAGGAAGAGACTGAAAACCCCTCCTTTATTCGGTTAAGAAGCCCTATCTAGAGACGTTGCACTCAAAGAATCATATCACCTTCATACGAGCTGATATTTTAGCAAATTTGGTGACATTGGAAAGAGGATACAAAGATCTCCAATTTGATACCTCATGGGCCACCTAACTTATTTTATGCTAAAAGTTATGGTCGTTTGAAGTTGACCCAAATCTTAAAATAACTTACAAATTACTTGAACAATTTTCTCTCTCCGGTTCTTTGGAACTCGAGTTGCTACGTACTGCGACCTTGGCACCTAAAAACATTTAAATCCTCTGTAAAATCCTACTCACAACTAAACTGATTGGACTCTTAGCTCAAAATTTTTTGGGGAGTTACATTTCGTCCTCGCGCCCTACATCTAATTCAGTTAGTAAAAAATCAATCTAGTATTATACCCCAAAGATGAGTAATATTATTGATTCTGAGCTCTCAATTCTTGATATGAGTTTTTATATATTATGCATTGAATTATTTTAGTTTTTGTTCATGTTTAATTTCCACATGAACCTCATTTACTGTGTTTTCATCGAGAATCGTTTGATAAAATTTTTTCCTTAATTTAATTTTGATAGTTTGAAGTGAGTTCAAGAGTAAAGTTTAAAGTATCAATTTTCAGTAGAGTATAAGAGATAAGTTATTGAATATACTAAATAAAATCTACTGATTAATGATTTATCATTATGAATTCAACTTAATGGATCATTAATCATATAACAAAATATTTCAATTCTTTTATATAACTAAATCAGATTTTTAACTAGCTCAAAAAAATAAAATCTATCATTTATGAAAAGAAAAATGTGATTAATACATCCACTCTTGTGCGCAAGATGTCACGACTCAACCCATCGAGCCGTGCGGACACCAACTCCAACACCTAATTAGGAGAACTCTCGACTTTCACTTACTGAAACATGCGAAGATTAAAGAAAAACAGAGATAAATGAAATAACATAGTTTTATAAATGAGAACCTTTAAAATGATTTCGTGTTAACACTTGTAAAGTAATTAACACTCCAAGGATTTAGTCTGAACAGGTACAAGAGCTACTAAGAGTACAACATATATGATAATGAAAAGACACAACTCCCACCATGCGGAAGGAAATATAGAAGTTTTTGGAGAATTTCTTCGTCTTCACCTAATGAGACATCACTGACCCTGCATCCAGACAACGTCAAAAAGGCAAAGCAAGAGTAGTATCATTACAAACAAATGTAGTGATAAACATCATCGTTCAACCCGAATACCCACCCTTCATATAAGAAATCAACTTGCGAAACATGCAATAAGACTAATTGTTCCTCTACCTTTTTACATTTTGACTACCCTTATCTTTCCGTATATTAACATCAAACTAGTTTACTTGCCTTCAAACCCTTACTTACCTCGTTCGTTATTACACTCAATCCCTAAGGGAAATTCTGAATATACATACCACTACTAATCCAGCCAACCGCTCACGGTACACCTTTACGTTCTCCTCATCTGTACTCAACTCATGACCCCACACTACACGTATTGAGGTTAAATATTTATGTCAAAGCGTAGCAACCAATCCAAGTTAGTATGTTAGAACGCAACAACCGATCCATTCAACAAGCCACAATCACAATCAGAATCACAAGTATATTCTCAAATCATACTATCAAGTCTTGATTCATGGCATTCATATATCTTATTACAACTAGTGTGATCAATAATGCAATATTCACACGCATACACCGCATAAACGTATTGTAATGAAGTAAGAACAAACATATATCTCACACTCAAATGCATTGTAAAACAACAATAATAGTGTAATTTATACAAAGCATTTAAAATAGTAAATAACAACTCAATTTGTTAAAGAAATGCTATAACAAACTCAAATTTACTCATATAATAAAGTAATATAGTTTTTGTAGGAAATTCTCTAATAGAAAATCACCACTACGAGCATAATTGGTGATACAACGTCTTACCCATCCTTCTAGAAATGTCCTATACTTTGCCGTCATATAGGGCGTCTTAACTAAATGGATCAACTACTCTATGCTAAAAAGTACTTAAGGAGTCATCTAAAAAGCATGATCATTTACTACCCATTATGGCTACATGGTCTATGGAGACTTGATTTATCGGAAATCACGTCCCAATATCGATGCTAATACTACTCCCAAAATGTACTTTGCTCATTTTTTTGAAACAAAACTCTTTCTTTGGTTTGAGATAATTACTCAAAACTGAAAACTCTCTTGGAAATCAGTGTTTCCCTTTCTAGTTCAAATGTGAAAAAATTTTAAACTCTTAGGAATACTTAGTTCCCTTATAACTTTTGAAGAAATGAACTCTCAACTCTTTACTTAACGCAAAACTTAAGTCTTAAAACAAAGTAAAAACATTTTGGAAAGACTTTTGAAAACTTTATGAGCTTTTCTGGACTAGTTGATTCTTAATTTTTAGACTTGACGCTTAACTTTCCTTGAATTGATATACGGATTCAAGGTTCATGATCTCATGCTTATGGAAGATTTCATAATTTTTAGACGTGCATTAGAGTGTTGGAATCAACTAGAAACCATAGGTTCAGCGGCTCTGAGAGGGGTGGCGCCCTAGGACCCTCCCCAGGTGCCCCCCGACTTTTTTCTCCGCTTTTCATCTATAAACCCTTTAAATTCACTTAGGTATTTTCCAAAACACTTAGAATTGATTATATCCTCAATATATACTAGATTTAACTCGAAATTACACCTAAAACATGAATCAAATCTCAACAAAACTTCGACAACACAACCCACAAGAATTCAAACGAATTTCAACAAGAACTCAAAGGATTTTTTTTTCAAAACTTAAACAACTTCGCTAAATTGAATCATGATTGGAGCATGGATGAACTAACACTACGCTATGTGATCTCACATACCTCGTAGGATTAGATTTTTGGCAAAATCCACAACCAAACTCAAACTTTCTTGACGATTCTTGATTTCACTTATCCTTTATCCTTGTCTCTTTTCTCCAAACCCTAGCGTGAACTTCAACTTTTCTAAATTGACCAAAAATCTGATTTTACCCCAATTAAACTTCTAAAAAAAGAATTAAAACAATTGGGTAAGGAAAGACTAAAACACCCTTTCAAAATCTAGTTTTAGACTTTCCTTATTTGAACAATCCAATTTTAAATGGTCATATCTCACTCGTACGAGCTCGGAATCGCGCATCTTGGCGGCGTTGAAAGATTATTCAAGATCTTTCCTACGTTACATTTTTATTTTATCCTTATCCTTGCATATAGTAAGTTTTTTCATGGCTCTTTTAGGGTTG